>OX384037.1:21505760-22105760 GCA_947534325.1 Agonum fuliginosum | reverse complement strand
AATAATATCAGAACAAATACTATCTTTAAATTCTTTTAAATGTTCAAATCAAATCTGCAGGCAAAATGTCAATAAGTTTACTAATCAGATCGTATTTCTGTTTCTTTAACTGTCTAAGATAAAAATGTGTGTCACTAAGTTCATGAGTTATCATAGATTCGCAAAATTTATGTTTCATATTACTAAATTTATAGTTCGTTCTACCATTATGCATTTCGATGTTCGTGTTAATGCTGTTACCAATGTAATTAGGTATGATGTTAGCATGTTTACATTTATAAAGAAAAAATAGTTTGTTTTCTGTATGAACAATTCTGTTTATCTGTATTAGTGGTTTGAGGGTCTTGATGTTCTGTACTGCTTGTATGCCGAAGCATTCGAGCACGTTCTTGAAGAATTCTGAGTCGAGCATGTTTCTTCAGGTAGTTGCGTGTACTTGATGCGTAGAAAAGTGGAGTACTCAGCCGTCCACCAAATGTTGTAAATCTTGAAATGTTGATACAAAAATAGGGTTTAGAAGTAGGAAAGGTTGGCTTATGGATCCCAAAATAAATTTATTTAAAATGACGACTTCAAAGAGTCATGTCGTATTTATTATTGTGGACGTTTCGGGCCCAGAATGTTGCCCTTCTTCAGCAATACATAAATTTAAAACAATCAGTCTGAAAGTAAAATTACATGTCAGAAAAACAAATACAAAATTAAGTACATCACAAACTCACCAACAAGACGTAATCGAATAGATTTCATTTTAATAAAAAGTTGTTCTATAAAAATAATATACATATAATTATGTTAATCAGCCATAACCGGCGTTGTTCGTACAGAAGTAAATAGAACATTGGGATCCATAAGCCAACCTTTCCTACTTCTAAACCCTATTTTTGGATCAACATTTCAAGATTTACAATACTTAGAAAGAGTTAATGGGATGTTTATAAAATTGTAACATGTTGCTGCTCGTCTTTTCAACATACAGTGCTTTGATTCGTATCGCATACACCAAATGTGTCTGAGTAGACCAATTTTTTCTATACACTGAGAATAGTGTAACATAATGGTGAAGTTTGTTTACATTTTGATATTAGGAAATAAAGTTTTAAATAATTGATGATGTTCTTAAAGCATCAAGGTAAGGCAAATGACCAGTGAACAATTTAGGAGAAAATGCAATTTCCATTATTCTTAACAAAAGAATTAATAATATTAAATATTCATCTTCAGCTTCAACTAAATCGTTAACTATAAAAAGAAATATTCGTATGAGGTACCAAGTTTGCTCCGCTGATTTTCAATGTATGGTCATTGATTTAATATATCATTCCAGCAGTAAAATTTGCATTTTTCCTTTGAACAAATCCGTAATCAAATGAAAGTAGTCTCGAATTAAACATATTAACAATAAATATTTTTTTAAATGTAAATTATATATCTCCACACACTGTATTTCACCATATTTCATCACATCCTATATATGTTTCATCAGCATCCTTGCGATAAGTAAAGAGATAAATACGCTAGCATCTAGAGAGACGGTGTCAGTCATTCTGCTTGCGTACGCTTGTATATCAAATTGTAATATTATCTATCAATATAATAAAACTGTATCAACGAGAAATAAAGTGTTTTAAAAACCTAATTAAATATCTCCGATACATAATTGGCGCAGTCTTGGTAGGATTGATAGATAACAGTGCCGACACAATAAATACAATATTGTGGTGAATTTTTAAATTCTTTACCGCACACCTACACACCTACAAAAGAAGATAAACGGCTTCTACCTGTAGCCCATCAGGGTCTAACCACGACCCATCTTTAAAAGAAGATCACGTCTCCTGTTGCTGTTTCACGTCTCCTGTTGCTGTCTCACCTGGTTCACGTCTCCGGAAAACGAAGACTTGCTGTACCCGAGAAATCATCTTTAAAGAAGACTTGCTGTACCCGAGAAATCACCTTTAAAGCAGACTTGCTGTTCTTCACAACGACGATATCAAGCCAAGCACTACTACCCTAGGAATGCTCCTAGAACTGTGGACAACTTTCCTAGTATTCATATTTACTTTGTAAGTTACATTTTTAAAATATAAAAAAAATTGTACTTATAATAATTATTACACAAATGGGTAGCTCTAGAGTCGATCTAGTAATAAAGCTATCGTGGTACCGGCACAGTACCGAACACACACAATATTTTAAAATTTATGTACGATAGTGACAGTACACTAAGTACTATATGTGAAAACTCTGATACAGAATTAGACCCAGTGTCAAATTTCAATTTAAATTTTAAACTTAAACCAAGTAACTTAACAGTCAGAAAAATGGCTCTTACAACAATTAGAGAAATTGACCAATTTCTCAAAACAATTCTAAATTATGATGGTAACATTAAAGTTTTACCAAGTTTCATAAAACAAACAGACATAATTTTAAATTTATTAAATAAGTTTGCATTAACAAACAACCAAAGATTATTCATTTTTAGTATGATAAAACTAAAATTAAATGATCAAGCAATGGAAATAATAAGTAACAATGAATTTGCCGATTGGGAAGAATTAAAAACATTTTTACAAGAAAATTTCATGGACAAAAGTACTCCAGAAACGTTAATAATAGAGATTATGGAAATTAAATTTCAGAAAAATGCTGAAATCACATTGAAGAAAATTATGGAAAAATTTTCACTTTATAAATAAAAAATATTATTAATGAATTATACTCAATTACATCAAAAATGCAATTACAACCGAAAATCAGAAATTCATTGTAAAACGATTTATTTCACTACTACCAACTTCAATTAGAGGCTCATTTATTGTCAAAGATCCTACAACTTTGGAACAGTGTGAAAAACTACTCAAAAATGAATTTAGTTTTATTAATAATCCACATCTTCCAAATTTATCTAAACCACAAGAGAATTTTAACCAAAGAATAAATATTCCACCTAAAAAATTCCCTGGACAAATGTTCCCTCAAAAACCATTTAATCCTCAACAAGGAGCCACTTACAAACAATTCGCTCCAAAACAAAATGTTAGAAATGCCACAGAAAATAAAAGACAATACAACACACCTATGTCACAAACAACTAGATTAACACAACCAATGTCAATACAATCAATAAGACAAAATTATCTTTGTAATGAATCAAACACAGAGACTGAAAATTACATTGACGAAAACGACGAACACTTATTAGAAAATCAAAATACCGAGAATGATATTTTAGAATTAGAACCGACGACGGACGAGGAAACTACGCTTATATCACAAAAAATTTACCTACCTTAAAAATTGGACCATATGTAATACTTTTTGACACCGGTTCCTCAATTAACTTTATTCATCCAAATTTAATTAAACAATATAAAATAAAAACATACAAAGAAAATTTAACATTTAAAACTGTCAATAGTAAATCAACATGTGATACTTACGCGATAATAAAAATTCAAAGCCAACCATTAAAATGCTATGTCTACAATTTTCATAAAAATTATAATATACTTCTAGGTATAGAAGCTTTCAAAATATTAAATATTCAATTAAACTTCCAAAATAATGAAGTACAAGTAGAAAAAAATATTTATAAATTACAAGAATTAGAAAAAATAAAAATTGAAGTAAATAACATCCAAATTAGAGATATTCATTTGAACGAATTTGAAAAAGGAAAATTAAATAAATTAATAAAACAATATGAAGATCTGTTTCCAAAAGATAATGAAAATCTAACATGTACTAGTACAATAGAACATAAAATAATTCTTAGTGACGAAACACCCGTCTATACTAAAAACTACAGATTACCTCCAATATATGAAAAGGAGGTAGAAGAACATGTAAAATCACTTTAAAAAATTAAAATTATTCAAAAATCTTTTTCACCCTGGTCTTCCCCAATATGGATCCCCAAAGAAACTCGATTCACCCGGAAAACAAAAAACTAGAATGGTTATAGATTTTAGAAAATTGAACGCTGTAACAAAAGATGATAAATTTCCCATCCCGAATATAGATACACTTTTTGATCACATAGGACCATCTCAATATTTTACAACCCTAGATTTGCACTCTGGTTTCCACCAAATTAAAATGCGTATTGAAGATAGAGAAAAAACTGCATTCTCTACAAACTTAGGACATTTCGAATTTACTCGAATGCCCTTTGGCTTAAAAAATGCACCTGCAACATTTCAGCGAATGATTAATAATGTATTAGGTGACCTAATTAATAAAATATGTCTAGTCTATATGGATGACATAATTATTTTCGGCAAAACATTTGATGAACATACTCAAAATCTAAAATTAGTATTCGAAAAATTAAGAATTTAATCGGAATTTTTTCAAATAGAAGTAAAATATTTAGGTTACGTAATAAATGAACACGGGTTAACAACAGACAAAAAGAAAGTAGAAACTATATAAAATTTAAATTTACCAAAAACAAAAAAGGAAATTAAACAATTTTTAGGAACATTAGGATGGTACAGACGATTCATACCTAATTACGCAGAACTAACAAAACCTTTCACAAACTGTTTAAGGAAAAATACTAAAATCGACATAGACAATGACGAATATAAAAAAGCATTTACCAAATGTAGAAACATACTAACTGAATCACCAATACTACAAAATCCCAATTTTGACAAAGATTTTATTATCACTACTGACGCAAGCGATTTTGCGATTGGAGCTGTTTTGACGCAAGAACATGATAATAAAGAATTACCTATCTGCTATGCTTCAAAAACATTAAACAAAGCAGAACAAAATTACAGTACAATTGAGAAAGAATTAAAAGCTATAGTCTGGGCAGTAAGAAATTTCAAACCCTACATTTACGGTAGAAAATTTATTATAAAAACTGATCACAAACCACTTATTTGGCTATTTAATATGAAAAATCCCAATCAGAAACTTATAAGATGGAAAATTGAACTTAGCGAATATAATTTCGATATAAATTATCTGAAAGGAAAAGATAACGTAATCGCAGACCTTTTATCAAGAAAAAAACCTAAGTATAATTTAATTGAAAAGATTGGAGATGTATTAGAACAAAACCCTTTTGGTCATTGTATATCACAAGACTGTAAAATGTCTAAAGGATTAGCTAAAATAGTCAATGAAAAATATCAAAGTAAAAATTACTGTAAAACACAAAATAACAAAAGTTTAATTATTCAAAATTCAGATGAAAAACTCATATTCCATTTAATTACAAAAATAAACCATTATGATACTCCTTCATACAAAAATTTAGACAAACCTTTAAAAGAATTAAGAGATTACATGATAAAAAATGATTTAGAAATTATTAATATTCCAAAATTAGGTTGTGGATTAGACAACTTAGAATGGGAAAAAGTAAAAGCAAAATTAAATAAGTTATTTGAAGACACTAATATAAATATAAACGTTTATTCATTGCCGTGTATAAACAAACACGAAATCACTAATGATAGCGAACAAAATAATGTTGATGAAGACGAAGATCAACAAACAATTCATAGCTCTGATGAAAACCCAGTCGCAGGCATAAAATACTCAGACGACAGAATAAACATTGCAGATAATCAAATCATATTTTATAAAATACCCGATGACACAAACATTAAAATTGAAAAACACTTTAATAACAAAAAACTAAGATTTATTTGCAAATTTAACGAAAACACTTTTGAACAAGACGTTACTGAATTTATAAAAACCTATTTGATACCAAAAATCAGATATTTAGCACTCTTTCAAAAATCTCTAGATAAAGAAGTTTCAAAGATCTTACAAAATAAATTTCAAGCAAATTCTATAAATATTATAGCCTGTACAAAATTAGTAGAAAACATAGAAAACGAAGAAGAACAATTAGAAATAATTCATGATTTTCATACGGGTATAAAAAATCATAGAGGAATTCTAGCCACTCTCAGAGAGTTAAAAGAAAAATATTACTGGCCTCGAATGAACAAGGACATTCAAGATTACATAAACAACTGCGAAATATGCAGATGTAACAAGTATGAAAGAAAACCGATAAAGACCACCGACAATCTTACACCCACACCAAAGACTCCGTTCGAGATAATAAACATAGACTTATTATCATTAGATAAAGAACCGTACTTAACTATTTTCGACCAATTCTCTAAACACGGACAAATATTAAAAGTAGAAGATAAAAGCGCAAAGACTGTAGTAAAGAAATTACAAACTTATTTTGAAACTTATAAAATTCCAAAAGAAATAATAATGGACAACGGAACGGAATTCAATAATAATTTAATTAAAGATTTATTAATTAGAAACAAAATAAAAATTCATATCATATGCGTAAATAATCATAAAAGCAATGCTGTAGAAAGATTTCATTCTACAATAATTGAACAAATTAGAATATTACATTCAAAACAACATATTAAAGACAAGTCTATATCAGAAAAAGTTCAAATGGCTATACTAGCCTATAATAACACAAAACATAGCACAACACAATTAAGGCCAAACGAAATACTTTTCGGCATCTCAAATGAAAACATTTTCAATAAAGAAGAAACAGATAACATAATAGATAACCACATGACAAAACAAACCGAAATTAGACAACAAATATCGGACAAAATTTAGAAACAAAAAATTAAAAGATATATCGAAAATGACAACCCATTAGAAATTAAAAATGAAGTTTACGTAAAACAAAACCCACGAATTATTCACAAAATTAAAAAACCTTTATTTAGGAAATATTCAGTAAAGAACTATAATCCTATATTAGGAAAAATTCAAATATTAGATAAGAAAAATAGAGATAAAAACATTAGAATCAATCAATTAAAAATTAAATAATGAAACAAATTGAAAATAGTCTCACATTTTGTTCATTACACAAATTAGACACTAGAATAATTAATTATGAGAATCTGAAGCAAATAACACAACACACAAATATTTGGAATCTAAATAAACTAACCAATCACACTGTATCATGAAGGACAAATACACTTTATCCTTACTATTCCCACATTTTCCCAGGAAAATTATAAATTATACCAATTCATATCGTTACTAATGATTCAAAATCAAAGATTCCTGATTGTAAATGAACTTCAGCAATTATACTATTTACAGAAAAATATTATTATATTAATCAATGTACTTATATTAATAATAAATATTTATATATCACACATTTTTAGAAAATAAGTGAATGTCTAAATAATATTGTAATAAATCAAAGGAATGATGATTGTAAGTACCATAATATAGAAAAGAAAATACTGTTGAATTAATAAAGATTGCCAAGTAAATAATTTCATATTTACACAGAAATAAATAAAGAAATAGAATTTAAAAATTTCGGAAGAAAGATTTAATTACTTTAAAATTATATAACACAAAATCAATCATCACTCTTATATATTATACTTAATTGTAATTATAATAATAAGTTATTATATTATAAAAAGGTTTATAATACTTAAAATAAGGAAATGTAGAGAAAAACAATGTACTTTGAATAGAGAAAGAACTTTGGAGTAAAATATGGCGAAAACTAAAAGGGGAGGAATTATATATCTCCACACACTGTATTTCACCATATTTCATCACACCCTATATAAGTTTCATCAGCATCCTTGCGATAAGTAAAGAGATAAATACGCTAGCATCTAGAGAGACTGCTTGCGTACGCTTGTATATCAAATTGTAATATTATCTATCAATATAATAAAACTGTATCAACGAGAAATAAAGTGTTTTAAAAACCTAATTAAATATCTCCGATACATAATTTGTATATATTCGTTTAACACTAATTTTATTTCCATTGGCACTACTCCCTCAAGCAAATCATGCATTATTTCAAAAGTATAATTTTCTGTTACATGAAAATTCAGTACATTATTTAGTATACTTGAAGATCTAATTCCATAAGAACTACATGTCTCTGTTTCGTGAAGAATAGCCTGTATTTGTTGGTCATATGTAGTTTTTGTGCGTAACATGCTTATTTAAAAAAATTTTTAATGAAATTCTGATCAAGAAATCATACACATGCGGCAAAATAAATTACATGACGGTGATAAAAAATTGAATAATTCGTGAATAGCCAAACCGTCACCAACAATAGACGTTAATGTTACTCTTAAAATATAATTATTACTATTTTCATCAAGTGCAACTGGAATCCCATCTGGTTTTTCAAATTTTTTTAAATCCGTTAAAAATGCTTTTAAAATTTTATTAAAACCATACTTCTTCAAATCTTCAGAATAGCATAATAGTAGTAAATGTATGTTATGTAAATTAGAGTTGTGTTTGTGTGACAAATAAATCACCAGGTATGGATGGTATAGTACCTTGCCTTCTTCAGGACGGTCAGACTACTCTTCACCTAAATCTTAGCGCCCAATAAGTCTTCTGTTCTTCTTAAAACTCTGGAAAGACTGTGCGACAGATACATCAGAGAGACTGCGCTTTCTCGCCACCCTCTCCACCCTAATCAACATGCCTACATCCAGGGCAAATCTACCGAGACCGCACTACACACTGTAGTTAGTGGGATCGAGAGATCGATGGAATGTAAAAATTCAACCCTGGGTGCTTTCATTGATATAGAAGGAGCTTTTGACAAAGCGACATTCAACTCCATAGTCAACGCTCTAAGGGAACATGGCGTCTAACAACCGCTAATTATGTGGAATCAGTTCATGCTTGAACATAGAGCCGTTAAGTTTTCCTCTGAAGACTCAACCATAAGGGGTTACGTCACCAAAGGTTGTCCTCAAGGCGGAGTCCTTTCACCTCTCCTTTGGGTAATTGTAGTTGACAGCCTTTTACAGCTGCTCAATAGCAATGGATACCATACCGTTGGCTACGCAGATGACATTACAATTCTGCTAAATGGTAAATTTGAGAACACACTCTGCGAAGTGGCTAACAATACTCTCAAACTTCTCGAATCCTGGTGCGAGGAACACTCTCTTTCAGTTAACCCAACCAAAACTGAGATGGTCCTCTTTTCCAGAAAACGTAAAATCGGCAGACTCAACAAGCCGAAACTCTTCAACCAAACTCTGGACTTTTCAGATACAGTCAAGTATCTGGGAGTTACACTTGACTGTAAATTGAACTGGAGTCAACATCTAAACCAGAAAGTTGAAAAAGCCTGCATTGCCTTCTGGAAATGCCGTCGTGTTATGGGTCGAACTTGGGGGCTGACTCCCAAGCTCTCACTCTGGCTCTACACTGCGATCATCAGGCCAATGATTACGTATGGTGCTCAGGTATGGTGGCCTAAAATTAGGCAATCAACAGCATCTTCCAAATTAGAAAATGTACAGAGACTAGCATGTTTAGCAATGCGCACTACACCGACGGCGGCTCTGGAAGGCCTTCTGTGGCTCACTCCTCTTAATCTTTATATAGAGGAGGTAGCACTAAAGACTACTCTACGCCTCTTATATTTAGGTTTTCTACCAAAATCAGGAGTAAGCTGCAAACACAGTTCTATTTTGCAAGAGGCATTTCGTTCTGCTCCTCTTCTGCAGATGAATGCGGATTGCACACCTCCTACATTTAATTCGACAAGCACTGTCTGACATATCCGAAAACAATGCCGTAGAACTCACTTGGGTTAAAGAGCATAGTGGTAATGAAGTTAACGCTAAGGCCGATGAACTTGCTAGACAAGGCTCGTCTTCTCTGCCTTGTGGCCCGGAACCTATACTTCCGTTGACAACCTCAACTCTTCATGATATTGTCAAAGACTTTAGCTTTGAAAATTTTTTAGTCCATTGGACTACCACACCTCAATGCAGACATGCAAAGAGGCTAATTGCGAGGTCAACTACTAAACTGGCAAATTATCTTACTCGACTCTCTAGGAACAACCTTCAACTTCTTGTCGGTATTTTGACGGGACACAGTCGTTTACACAAACACATGCATCGCATGAAAATCGTCAACAGTCCTCTATGTAGAGGCTGCGAAGAAGAAGATGAAACTGCACATTCTATGTGAATGTCCTGCTTTGTCTTCAAAAAGAGTATCCATGCTAGGAGAATTCTGGCCGGACATGGCCACCCTAAACATAACTCCCGCTCTGACCTGTTAGCGTCCTTCCTAAGTCTAGAATGGCTTCAGGACCTGTAGCAGGGAGCTGTGCTTCCCGGAGGTTGTGCAATGGGCCCGTTTGAGCGGCCTAAGTGCATGTGGTGTTTTTACTCCACCCTCCCCATTATATCCAAGATCCAAGTGTGACAAATTCTAAATAGAATAATAAAATGCTGCTATCTTATATACGCCAGCTTTCGGTCCTAAAGGATTTGAAACTTCCAAATAATCATAATATAATTGAAGTTTTAAAGCGCATGAAAATTGTTTAAAAAATTCGTTTTCCTTAAATAAACTTCCATCTTTGTAAGATTCAATTATATTAATTTGGTTAGCAATTAAATATTTTGTTTTGTTGAAGATATTCAGTTCTTATATTTTTAAATGGATTAATGTCTATACTGTAATAGCTCCTTAATGTTTATACTACTATTGTTAGATAATAGATAATTTTCAATTTTATTTTTTATCCAAGAAATACAAGACAAAAGTAATGACTCAGTTTCGTCTACTACATAATTTAAAGATGTCTGTGTCATGTTAAACTTCGATTTTAAATTTAGGATCATATTAACTGCTTCCAAATTTATATCATTTTTTTAACAGTCGGGTTTTTTTTCAATAGAATCATTCGTAACATTATATTCTAAAGTAAATTCTTCTTGTAGGCTTCATGATTCTGGTACTAGTGATGGCACGAAGATCCGGCTTCGATACCGAATCCGGTCGTTCCGGCCGGATCATGTATAAAATCCGGCAGGATGTTTTATTATTTTTTGTTTTGAAATATTTTATTAGATATATAGGGTGAGTCAGCTAACTATTCCCTATTTGGATTTTTTATAACTTAGGCAATTTTTATCAGAAAGTGACGAAATTTTTGCAAAACATGAGGAGGATGTGTAAGAAATCAAAGTTTCAGTTACTGCTAAGATATCAAAATTGTGATCAAATATCTTTATATGACAGTTGCCTTCTAACGACTTTTGTTCCCTAATTTTATTAATAATTTCATCATTATTTTCTGGAATGTCATCCTTATCTTTCGGTTAGGTGGAAGAGCAGCCTCTGGCTGAACCTCGCCGTTGACATAATGTCAATAAAGTTTATTATTATCTATTCCAAAAGTAATTAATATTGGTTGAATTATTTTGGGTTCGCGTATATCGTATGATTAGCCAAGTTTTTGTTTCAATTTTTCACTAAAATTAGATTTGGTAATAGCATTATCACAATCTAGAATAATACTACCCTCTTTAACCTTACGAATTAGAGATACTCCAGCAGTAGTAGCAATCTTAGCTTTCAAAAATTTCTTTGTGCTAGAAGTGTTTTGGTTATTCTTAGGTTTAACTATCAAGATGTTCTTATTCTTATGAGCATTGTTATTATCTTTCGTTTTATCTGCGTAGGTTGAAGTATTGCTAGGTACTACGATAGGAGTTCTTTTAATTTCATTAGTGATTTTCGAGACAGTGTTATTGACTCTATCGGTTTTCGAAGAAATTTCCTCCAAACCAAGATTTAAATTCTGTATTTCATTATTTTGTATCACAAGAGTATCCTCGTGGTTATTCATCCACAGTTATCTTCGTGGTTATTCATCCACAGTGAAAGTTCATTTAATTTATCCAAGATTATTTCTATTTCAGTTACAGTATTTATACATGTGTCAAGTGTCACAATACCATTTGATATTAGCATTTCCATTAATATATTGAAGAGACCTGGTAGTTAAGCCAACTAGAGATGGGAATTTTGGAAAAATTTAATATCCGATCCGACTCTATTTATTATCCGATCCGATCCGAGATCGATCCGATCCGTAATCCGATGCGAGAATCCAATCCGATATCCGATTTAATCCGAAGATCCGATTCAACATCCGATCCGAAAATCCTATTCGACATCCGATCCGATCCGAAATCCGATCCTATCTGACATCCGATCTGACATCCGATCCGACATCCGATCCAATATCTAAATATAGGAATACACCATTATGTTTTTTATTGATATGGGACAATATGCAATTGTTTAAATATATAATAGTTAAATTTTTACAAATTGTAAGTATTAAATGATAAATACGAAAACATAAAATTATCATCTGTTTAGCTTAGTTTGTATTTGTTTAGCATTGAAGCCGGCATACAATATTGAAAATAGTCGTGCATCATCGGAAGTGTTCGTACCTAACCTAATAAATATATAACTTACCTATTTATAAATTATCTAAATATTAATTATTGTGTAAATTAAATACCACTGTAATATTATTCAATTTGAACTTCGGATCGGATAATTTATCCGAACTTCAGATTGGATACTTTATCCGAACTTCGGATCACATATTTTATCCGCACTTCGGATCGGATATTTTATCCGAACTTCGGATCGGATATTTTATCCGAACTTCGGATTGGATATATTACCCGAACTTCGGATCGGATATTTTATCCGAACTTCGGATCGGATATTTTATCCGCACTTTGAACCATATCCGATCCGAGAACGTTCGGATCGGATCAGATTCGGATATTTTTTCCCATCTCTAAAGCCAACACATTCACAATGATGACAGTTGACTATCAACATCTTTGACATTTTTACTGCATACTTTACAGCTCATTTTAATTTACATTTTAGCATTCTTCCATTTTTAAAAGAAAAAACATATTAAAATTAAAAAGCAATTATACAAAAATTATTTTTAGTAGTTTGCAACACTGATTATGACCTTCACTGTAAAAATCTGCGTAGCGCATGTCTTGTTTTTAGCACGACGTGCAAATATCGACCTAATGCACTACACTGACAGTAACAAGGTCACTTTAAAGAAGCTTATTTTCACTGTTATTATGTATTAAAACTTAAATAACAAAACTTCTGATGAAAGGAGATGAATTGATTTCCACTCACACACAAAGTTCCAAAAATAATTCACAGAAATAACTATACTAAATATTGATACGACTTCTTGCTGCACACGCACACATAAGAAACTTGATTTAAAAATTGTATTGTTGGACAAAGGACGTGGAGGATTGGTATTATTAGTATTAAGGATACTAATTACCATGGTTTTTGGGTAGTTGTTTATACGTAAGAAGCAGTTGTTTTATCTTTATTGTGACCTCTGAATGGAAGCATTCTGACGTGTGTTTCAACGCGCGATTTATAAAATTTGCCGCCAGATTCATCAGCTGATGTCGCGGGTGGTGAGAGCGATAGTTCAGACATCGCGTTGTAGATATCGGCTTCTGATACCATTTTGACAAGATGTCACCTTCATTTCGAATAAGTAGCATGTCAAAGGAATGGTATTTTTCCTTCATTTTCAACTTCCATCGTGAACTGTAGGTGGTTATCGTAGCTGTTGAATATCTGTAGAATAACTTCTTTTTCGTTGGACGCTATAGCTGTGATGATGTCGACATCAACATACTTCTTAATAAACGGAATAGGAAAGGGAAGACGAGAAACACAATGCTATACTAACCTATCCATCACTAGATTAGCGATAATAGGACTGAGGCTGAATCCCATCGCAGTACAAAATTGTTGTAGATTGAACTTGCCATTAATGCAGAAGAAGCTATTATTGTAGAATTCGCTCTGAGGTATATCTGTTTTGTTATTAATTACATTCCATTTCTCTTTTATCACCTGTAGGATGAGGTTGAGGGGAACATTTGTGAACAAAGAAACATCACCATTTGAAATCAAAAAGAATCCAGGGTCTAGTTTCACCGCTGATTTGAACATAGCGAACTCAAAGGAAATTCTCACTAGAAATTCGTCGTTTTCAAGTCAATCGATGTAATCACGAAATCAAAACTAACCCGAGACACTGCTGTTGCCCATCGAATTTACGGAATCCTCAAGGTTCACAAGGCTGATCTTCTACTACGGCCATTGCTTCTGGGGATCAATGGTTCTACGTCCAACCTCTCAAAATATCTCTCGGGTTTACTTAGTGGGCTTGAAAACGACGAATTTCTAGTGAGAAGTTCCTTCGAGTTCACTACGTTCAAATCAGCGGTGAAACTAAACCCTGGATTCATTTTGATTTCACTTGATGTTGTTTCTTTGTTCACAATTTGTTTATTTAATTGTTGTCATTTGTTGTCTGTATTGTTTATCACGGGTTCTCTGCCAGTGTTTGTGTACATTATTTTTGTGTGTAATTAATTGTGTTATTTCGTGTGGTAGTCTATCTCTGTGAGGGTTTATTGTTATTTCTTTAGTGTATTTGTTTTTAACTTTTGTGATTGTGTCTGTGACTTCAGTGTCAATGTCTTGTTTAGTAAGTATTTTGTTATTTATTACTATTTCTAAATCCCATTTTTGGGATATTGATTTTAATTAAGATATTTTTGAAGCTACGGAATGAATTAAATATGTATTTCATCATTAAAGAGGCATGTAATGACTTATAATTACACATTTTTATCATAAGTTGTGCAATTAAAGTTATGGAGATGACATTTTTTTCTTCTAAATTTCGAGCTTTTTCTGTTTTGTGATATATTAACTTTGAAACTTTGATCATATATTTTTTTATTTTTAGTTTTAGAACCGTGTCTATTACAACTGAATAATTGATGTATACATACTAACGCAATATATTCATCTCTTTTTTACAAAAATTATTACCTTTTGTATAAAAAATCTTTCTTTTTTGTTTACATCCCAAAAATGGAACACTGGCGGAAAGCATAATCAAAATATTTCGACAATTGTGAGTACTTTAGGTTATGTATTGTGCTGTTAGTTTTATAGTAGGTTTGTGTGTTTCGCATTTTGTGCATTATGGATAATAAACAGTTTCTAAGACATTTAAAATTTATTTAGAAATGAGAAATTTTTCAAAGATTTGGAAGTAACTCATACAAATGAAGTTGATATAACTATAATTCTAGCTGAACCACGTGATGGAACTGATTTAGAAGACTTTGATGAAAATTATTTTTCAGATGATGAAGAGACATGATTTTACAGGGACATGTTAAATTGTTATAACTTCTCATGACGGTGTGTTACCAAAATGTGGAAAGAAATCAATGCGAATTTGTGGAAAGTGTGATATTGCTCTACATGATGCTTGCTTCGCAGTTTTTCATTAAATAGTTATTTAAATGTCCGGTCTGTGGTCCGTAAAGATGTATTTATTATGTCGACTGTGGAGTATTATTTTTTGAGGCGCCAGCCGAGGAAATATATCTACGTGACGTGAGTAATAAAAAATACTTTCACAGTCGAGATATTATACTTATTTTTTATGAAATCGCAAAATTATCTCATATTTAGTACATAATTTGCAAAATGTCAACACAAAACAAATAATTACAGGTTGCTTCAACAGTCTGACATTCCGGGTCAATTCTGAAATATTCGTCAGCGATCGAGTCAACAAACAGCGCTTTGATTGATTAAAATGTGCGCAGCAATAGCTGTACTTGTCATTACGATTATGTGGAGCTAAAATAACTTATTATTATACGATTTACTAAAAAATAATTTATAATGGTAAAATTAAAGATTGATTAACTTCTTTGTAATCAAATAACCAAAAAAAATGTTATTTTAAATTGTAATAATTGTTATTTGTGAAAGAGCTATCATATCCCGCCAATGTTCCAAAAATGGGACGGCTAATTACTCGCTAATTAGCCCGGCATCCGACAGGTGAAATTTTATCACGAGTACCGACAGGTGGGGTGTGGCAAACCCCAACTTTAAACGCGAACTTAATTAAACTATAATAAATATTTTTTTTACGCTCTGTCTTTTTTGTACTTTAGAGACATTGTTTTAACTAGTATAAATAAAATATTTGTCCTTGAACGAACATTAATTTTTATACTTGAAATACACTCCGCGTGGACCCACCTGAAATTGTGAAAAAATCTACAAATTTCAAACCGCTATAACTCAGTGAGTTTTCGATGGATTTCGATGAACTTTCGACTCCAAGAAAGTTCAAAGTGTCTACTTTAAGGGCATCCATTCAATTTTTGTTAAAACCTCCTCTGCATCCCTGCAACCCCCTATGAAAAAAAGTGTTTTCAGGGGAAAAAACTTTCAACTTTGATGATGTGCACGGATTAGAAATTTTTTGAGCCGATCTGCCTACATGACAATAAAATTCAATCAATTCTCTGTAAATTTTTCGAAAAACGAAGTTCCTACGATGATTGGATAAAAAGTTATGCGAGTTTAAAAATTAAGTTGCATTTTGAGGTTTTTGAGTCATTACTCGGCATTTCAGAGAGCATGGAAACGTCTCTGCTCTTTTTCATATTCACACATTCTTCTTCAAACTATTTCAAGGTTAAATAATAACATAAATTATAATGGGAATAAATAATTCAAGCTAAAAAATTTACAGATACAAAATGCAACCATGCAAAAATATATCACTAGTTCTGACAGGTGGGGTGTAAGAAACCCCAGTCCACTTTGAAGCGATGCTGTTTTACCAATGTCAACTTGTAGACTGACGTTTATGCAATAATGTATAGATTAACCGTTTTGTGAAAGCTACTGAGACGGTGCAGTTGTTTGAAGCGAAATTTGAATGCGTTTTATTAATTTTTTGGGCGCTGGGGTTTGTCACACTCCACGTGCTAGATGCTGGGTTAGTATTTATTTCTTTGTAGTATTCAAGATTATAAGTTTCTTGGAATATAATGTAATGAAATTTAATAAGAAAAATACTATTTTTTCACTATTTCAATGACGGCGGGAAATAGCTCACATATAGGATCTTGGATCTTGGATATAAAAGGGAGGGTGGAGTAGAAACTCCACGTGCACTTAGGCCGCTCAGACGGGCCCATTGTACATCCTCCGGGTAGCACAGCTCCTTGCTACAGATCCTGAAGCCATTCCACACTCAGGAAGAAAGCCAACAGGTCAGCAGCGGGAGTTGTGCTTAGGGTGGCCATGTCCGGCCAGAATTCCCCTAGTATGGATCCTCTTTTTGAAGACAAAGCAGGGCATTCACATAGGATGTGCTCCACAGTTTCATCTTCTTCTTCGCAGCCTCTACATAAAGGACTGTTGACGATTTTCATGCGGTGCATGTGTTTGTTTAAACGACTGTGTCCCGTCAAAATGCCGACAAGAAGTTGAAGGTTATTAGAGTCGAGTGAGATAGTTTGCCAGTTTAATAGTTGGCTTCGCAATTAGTCTCTTTGCATGTCTGCATTGAGGTGTGGTAGTCCAGTGGACTGAAAATTTTTCAAAGCTAAAGTTTTTGACAAAGTCATGAAGAGTTGAAGTTGCCAACGGAAGTATTGGTTCCGGGCCGCAAGGCAAGGAAGACGAGCCTTGCCTAGCAAGTTCATCAGCCTTAGCGTTACCTTCATTACCGCTATGCCCTTTAACCCAAGTGAGTTCTACGACATTGTTCTTGGATATGACGGACAGTGCTTGTTGACATAGCTCGACAAGCTTTGACGTGACTTTGCAGCCATTGAGAGCTTGAAGAGTTGCCTTGCTGTCTGTTGTTATCCTAATTGACTTGCTTTGAACCTGAAGTTCATTCACAAGTATTGCGCTCTGCATAATCCCCATAATCTCAGCCTGGAAGACAGTGGTGTGGACACCAAGGGGTATGCTAACGTTAAGGTTCAGTTCTTCGGAGAAGATTCCCGAGCCTGAGCCTGTGGACGTTTTGGAGCCATCTGTAAAGATGAAGATGTCAGGTCTGGAGGCTCCCTGACCATCTAGTATAACACGATAGGGTTTATCGAAGTTAAATTTGGGAGGTATGCAGTCCGCATTCATCTGCAAAGGAGGAGCAGAACGAAATGCTTCTTGCAATATAGAGCTGTGTTTGCAGCTTACTCCTGATTTTGGTAGGAAACCACATATAGGATCTGAAATATAATTTATGTTTTTATAAACAACCAAATCAATCGTGGTTGGTGACATACCATTCTGTGGGTAGTGTGTATGTGTAGTAATTGTGCATTAAATGTATTTAAGAAAACCTCGAGTATCCTGCCATTTGCATTGTTTCTAGTGTTGTTCCACGTTTGGTGTACTGCGTTGAGATCGCCAACTAAAATGATTTTGTGTGATGTTTTAAAGAGTGCTGTGAGTTCATTTAATGAGAATTTACACCATGGGCACCGTAGAACAAAAAGTCCGAGTCATATACGGGTAAATAAATATACAGGGTATATGAGACCCTGGATATCCCTGCCAACCATGGCTCCTTGTTCCTCTGCCAAATTCAAGAGCAGGAGCAGAACAGTTATTCAACCGCACGTTCAAGAGTGCTAGAAGTACTATGGAACGGTGTATTGGTTTTTAAAAAGGAATATTTCGGTGCATTTTAACCCATTAGTTCCCAAGGGTAGAAAAAACGAATTTTTTTGTGCAAAAACTTTTTAATATAAACAGTTAACCCTTTGTTCCCTGAATTGATTTTTTGCAATTTTTTTGTTTTATCTTAAATATATTTTATTCAATTTTGACGTTTTAAACTGCTATTATTAACTCCATAGCAACAACTTTAAATAAATGTTTATTCACAAGTGAATTAAATTTTTTTAAATCACTCAACACATTTTTAAATCACTCTGACGTTTTAAACTGTTATTACGTCAAAAATGCATAAAAACAATGACAACTTGCCACTAACGACTACTTTGATTAGTTTTTTTTGTTATGTCAAAATAAATTTATAATTCATATATTTGAAATAATTTCGGCAAAATTGAATAAAATATTGTATAAACCACGTGAGATACGAATGCTTATTCACTCGAAGAATGTTTCTTCTCTTTAATAAACATTCATTTATCTCACTTGGTGTATAAATATCTAATACATACGCGTATAAATTAAAGAAATTTTGTAAAAAAAAAATTGTTTAAAGCGTTTGGATGTAGGTTGGAGGTTTCACTAGGAATATATGTAGCGTTTTATTAGTTTTTATTGAAAAGAAATTAAAGAACTTATAATTTAATTTTTCTTATGGTACAAAAGAAAACAATTTTTCTTATCAGTGAGACAAAGCCTACGTCACATGTATTGCACATCCACCGTGTTCTATGGGAGTCCTTCTTGGAACTACACATGGCACATCTTCGTGGCGTTATGTGAATTGGCATATGACTGCAATGATCATACCTAATTTCATACGGACAGTTGTCTTCTTTCGCTGTGTAGGTTTTGGCAAAGGTGTACTTGTTTTTTTAGCTTCAGCTCCTATTAGTCCTAAAGCTACGGCAGATCTAAATGATTTCAAATTATACTGGGCTGTATTAGTTCTTTGTTGGAAAATGATGAAAGAATTTACAATTCCCATAAGTATATTTAATCCATGAAATATTTTTATTTCTTTTGTAGTTGTGGCTTTGAAAGCATTTGAATTGACTCCATTTTTTTGCAGTGCGTACAGATTTGTTTGAAATGTAATGTGTTCTATTGTAGTTTCTGAAAAGAGGCAAAGAAACACATCTGTGGGTGTATCTGCTTCGTCAGAAATATTTGGGCCCGAATTCTCACTAAAATCTTTCATTATCGATAAGCGTTTTTCACATCTTCCGTCCATATAGTTTGTTTTGCTATTTCCTTAATTTTAATTACCGATAATTGAAGCTCGTCTTCACTGTCCCATTCTTCAATTTCATTTTGTACTACTGTATCATCTTCAAACATTATCTGCATTGAATTAATATCGAATAAATCATTATTATCTTCTTCATAATCCAACTCATCATCGTCTACTTCGGAATTAATATCACTTGGTATATCTTCTACCAGTGTAAAAAGATCATCAGCATTCATCCTCTCAAGATTTGAGAATAATAGCTTTTTTCCTCCTACAATAAAAAATAAGTTTTTATTTCCTAGTGGTTGCACTGTGGAACTCACGTGTTTACCGCGTAAAAAATATAATATAAATTGTAATTTGATTAACTTTAGTAGTAGATATGAAAGGTAATATCATTATTAATATTTTATGTACACAAAACTTACCCGGCATTTTAAATATCTCATAAACTATGCTTCTGTAAAAATGAGTAACTACAGGCACTTTTATACATGTAAATAAAATAGATTATTTGATCACAAGTTTCACATAGACGGAAAAGAAAAATATTTTCAGCCAATGACGGTTTTTAAGGTAGTGGGGGATATGGTGGTTGCAGTGTGAGGCTACTAGGAAAATAGGAATAAAATATTTAAAATACGGTTTCACTGCGCAACCACTAGGAAACAAAGGGTTAAACATAAATGAAGATAAAAATACAACAACAACAAATATATTGTTGTTAATAATTGCAAAACAAAATGTTGCGTATACGCAACGTTGGGATTTTTGGATAAGAAAATTTTTATGAACGTTTGTGTAATACGTCAAAACAATCCGGATGTAGATGTAGCTTACACTTCTTGCACATGTAGATTGTGTTACTTTTGCACTGCCTACATCTTCTTCTTGCTTTATTCTCTTCTTCTATTACAATATGACCAATTCTATTATATCTAACTTCATCCGGTAACGAATTTTTGGATGGTCTTCCGTAGTTCTGTTTCTTATACGGGATTTGTAATTCACTGGCTAATATTGTCTGCCACCTACTGTATGCAGGATTATCTTTTATCCAGGTTGGAATAACTTTTTTTGCTTTGCGTGTAGATGATTTAGTAGAAGTTTTTAGTCTTTTTGAGGTAGTGGCTTCTTCAGTATCCTTTTCAATTTCTTCATTTTCTGCAGGATGACTTGTGTGGACTTCGTATGTACCAGCTATGTCCGGTAAATCTTTTCCAATTTCTTCTATGTCTTCATCTGTAACTTCGTCAACAGATGGTGGAATGTAAACCGCGTCAATTTTTTCAGCTTGTTGCAAATCCCACAAAGCCGCAGTAGTTCAACAGTTGACAAAGGTCTTTTTTCCCATGACTGAGCCCACGACATTACTAAAAAAAATCTTTACAGGTTAGGAAACACACAAATACCTAAAAAATTTATATAATAATTCATCAGGAACGATACTTAGTTGAACTATTTATATTTACAAATAAATCAAATATCAATTTTTTACTAAAAATATCAACACGACCGTTTCAGTGTGAATACATGAGTACACTAACCGCATTATCACAAAAAAAAACAAGTGCAGTCCTGCTCAAAGTAATACCGCCTACGGAAACACGATCATACTCAAAAGTCCCAAAGTTGCATAAACGCAACATTACAGGAAAACGCATATTATAAACAAACAAATAAACTTTAAACTTTTTGCTTGAAACGTAATTCACATAGAAGTATATGTTAACATATTTTCACTTTTAAAAACAACATTTTTTATTTACACACATAAATTTTGGGTCCTTAAGGGGCTTTTATCACAGTAAAAAAGTATTTAACAAATTACTCCCAACCTATTAATCCTATAAATCTAAAAAAAATACCATATAAAGATAAAGGCAGTAAAAATCTAGCTACGTTGTCGAATTTTTTAAATTGTTATTATTATTATTTATAAACAATTAAATAACAATAATTCTGAGAAAAACTCTTCGTAAGTTTGATTGCATTGTAAATTTAAATGTTTATATCACATTATTATATAAAATTTTCAAATAGTAGTCGAGTAATTTGTTAAATAAATTGTATGCGCGCTAGCCAATCAAATTGAGTATTTTCTAAACAAAAATGGAGCGAAACATAGCAATTAGATAAATAGAGACAACATGTGCTCATAAAACATAGGCTGTCAGCGCGGATATCTGAAATAACGAGGATTTGTGATATAGCAGCGCTGAGCGATAAAACCCCCTTAAGTTAGGACAAAGAAAATTTGAGAAATTGTTCTAATTTACAAGCGAGCCTAAATTAGGTTTTTGAATTTTATAAGTTATGTATTTAGTCATATTATGAGCAGTAATATTGTTTCAACATACAATGCCTCAAAATTATATTTTTCAATTAAAATATTATATAAAAAATTATTTTGTAAAATGTTTCGTTTACGCAACGTTGGGCAATAATGGGTTTTAAAAGAAAGAAAATTCAGCAAGAATTGTGATGACATGCGCAATATTGCACAATGTTGCAATACATTTTAGAATTCCGGATGTGGAATTAGATAGGGATGAGATTGATATTCTTGAGCCGGAAAATCCACCACAACCAGACCAAATATACAGGCAACTCGGGCAGCAAGCTCGTACTGACTACATCAACCAATATTTTAATTAATTATAATATAATAATCAACAATAGTGTAATTTTTTTAATTTCCTTTATTTACTTTTAATTAATAAATTATTTAATTAATAAATTATTTTTATTATAAAATTATTTAGCGAGCCTTTCCAAAGCGACTGCTATTTTATTTAAAAAATATTTCTTTCTTCACCGTTCATCCAATTTTTTTGTTATTTCTTCATTTTGAAAAATGATTTTCTCTAGATTATTTTGAGTACCTTGCATTATTCGAGTGCCAGATTGAGTTCTTTCTGAAATATAAGATACTTTAATTAGATTAATTTCTTTAAAAAACAAAAATGTATTCACTTTTTTGTTGTCTCCTTGTTGGTGTACTAGAGCGAGACGTTGAAGATGTTGACGGCATTGACGATGGTACACTCATTTCATCTTCGCTCATGACAATTGGTTGCACCTATATATTAAAAAAAATATTTTTTTAATATTTATTTGTCATACAAACAGATTTTCAGAAACTTAGAAATATTGAATATATATATATATATATATATATATATATATATATATATATATATATATATATATAAATATATATATATATATATATATATATATAAATATATATATATATATATATATATATATATATATATATATATATATATATATATATATATATATATATATATATATATATATATATATATATATATATATATATATATGTATATATATATATATATATATATATATATATATATATATATATATATATATATATATATATATATATATATATATATATATATATATATATATTTAATATATATATAATATATATTTTAATATATATAATATAATAATATTTACGAAATAAATTATTTGCAAGCTATAGTAGAATCATGTACTAAATGATAGTTACCTCCATAAATATATACAGGGTGAGTCATCGAAATGCCCGTCGTCGATATCTCCCTTGTCGTTAAAAATACAGCATAAATTTATTAACAGGATTTTTCGTCTACTCAAGGAGCATAACTTAAAATTATTTTCACATATACAGGGTGTTGCATAATGACTTGGCAATAATTGTTCGTCGTTTTTTAAATGAAACACCCTATATATTTTTATATATTTTGAATTGTATTTTATTTACCTACACGAAAATATAAGATTCATTTTAGTTTTCCGCGACGTTGCCAAGTTATTCAATTTTTTCTCTAAAAAAAACCGAATACACGTATTGTTTTATAAAGGCGTACTGAAGTTATTTTAATAGTAAAAATGATGAATTTTTTTTTCTGTACAGCTGTAACTATACTCTTTGTTCTGGCATAACTTTTTTTTAAAGTTATTATACAGGGTGTTCAATACAGAGAATCAAATTTACTCAATTTCAAATGGCTATAACTCGTCATTTTCAAATGGAACACCCTATATTTTATTATTCTGTTGTGTGTATTTTTGCATCTTCTTATGTTATAAAGGGTGTCCTATGCCTAAAAATATTAATTTCATTAATTTCCAAATTAATGTTTTTAGACATACGACAGCCTTTATAACATAAGAAGATGCAAAAATACACACAACAGAATAATAAAATATAGGGTGTTCCATTTGAAAATGACGAGTTATAGCCATTTGAAATTGAGTAAATTTGATTATCTGTATTGAACACCCTGTATAATATCATTTAAAAAAAGTTATGTCACAACAAAGAGTATAGTTACAGCTATACAGAAAAAAAAATTCATAATTTTTACTATTAAAATAACTTCAGTACGCCTTTATAAAACAATACGTGTATTCGGCATTTTTTAGAGAAAAAATTGAATAACTTGGCAACGCCGCGGAAAACTAAAATGAATCTTATATTTTCGTATAGGTAAATAAAATACAATTCGAAATATATAAAAATATATAGGGTGTTTCATTTAAAAAAAGACGAACAATTATTGCCAAGTCGTTATGCAACACCCTGTATATGTGAAAATAATTTTAAGTTATGCTTCTTGAGTAGACGAAAAATTCTGTTAATAAATTTATGCTGTATTTTTAACGACAAGAGAGATATCGATGACGGGCATTTCGATGACTCACCCTGTATATATATATATATATATATATATATATATATATATATATATATATATATATATATATATATATATATATATATATATATATATATATATATTTATATATATATATATATATATATATATATATATATATATATATATATATATATATATATATTTATGGAGGTAACTATCATTTAGTACATGATTCTACTATAGCTTGCAAATAATTTATTTCGTAAAGCTAGTTTCAATTGTTATGTAAATAAATTGAAAATAGTACGAAATTAAATCACTAACATTGATTTCATCGCTGACAATGTAACTGCAAGAAGGCTCAGGTAATGTTGTCTCTGGCTGAGAAGTTGAAGCTGGAGAAGGTTGAATAGCTGCAATTTGAACTGCTGCAGTTTTAATTGCTACACTATCCAGCGATACATTATCGGGAGCCCTCCAAACCAAAAATAGATTCTTCTGTTAGTAACTTTACTATTCTCCATTCCAAATCTGTTATTATTTTTTGGCTTGGAGGACCCCACCAGTTCCACCACGATATTTTTTAAATTCACTGGCTTTTTTTGGCATTTGCTCTTCATGTCTGTCCATAGCTATCAAATGATGAAATTTATGTTATTAATAATATTCAAAACAATAATTATAGTTACACTTACTCTTTGCCATTTGTTCAAAGTTTTTGCAGGTCCAACACTATTTAATTGTTCACACAATACTGCCCATAATTTTTTTAATTTATCTCGGCCCTCTACTGAGTCAGCACGATTTTTTACTATGGATGGTTCGCTTTCCATAAATTCTACAATAATTTGTTTTTGAATGAGAGTAGCATTCTCTTCTCTTTTCTCACCCATTTTAAATTTAAATTGGCTGTCAGATGTGCATGCTAATAGTATAGCCAACATAAATCTAGTAAGTAACGCAGTCTTGCCAACACGATGGTCAAAAATTACTATACAGTATGACGTCATTATTTACAATAGCTGCGTTCGTACAACAGTCTTGTAAAGTTATAGAATCAACCTCCTGATGTGACTGAAAATAGATAATTAAATTAGTTGTTTTGGTAGTTGGTTAATTCTGTCTGTCTGTAACGAACCTTTATCGTTGTAACTCACGCTTAGTTATAGCCAAGTTGTGGAATTTTTGGCGAAAGGCTATCAAAATATTTTTTGGATTTTTGTGACAACATTTATTGTATTCCTCGGGGAATCCCGGATTTTAATATCAAAAAGTTTGTCAGAACTACTTTTAAGCCGTCCAAGAACTATTTGTAGGCTTTATTCTTACGGTGGGTGTTATACTCCTGTAATTGGAAGAGAATTATAAATGTGGGGACCGCTATATGGAGCTTTTGAGACTGATATTAATTATCAAGATCAGCGATTCCATTCCTTTAAAATTTTAATGGTGACGCCACTGACTGATTGAGGGCTATCTACCGTCGGAATCTCGGACCATCCATGCCCAGCTGTTGCTGAAAGGTCCATGTCAATAGCCCCCCCAAGTAAATAAATTACTGATTTTATGATATGCATAATATGTGCTCGTTTTGTGCCGAATTGTGCTGCAATAAAAATATTTTGTGCTCAATCCGTTCACGAGATAAGTTAAATTATGAGGGGCCAATGACATGCTGAGCCCCCCCCCCCAAGTTATAATTAAAAAAAATTATTTCACAATTGTTTTATGCTGAATTGTGCCGTATAATAAAAATTTCGTGCTCCTTCTAGTAAGTGTAGAAAGTGTATCTTAATAGGAGGGGCCAGTGACATGGTCAGCCCCCCCCACCTCAACTTTTTAAAACTTTCTCGTCGCTATTATTTTGTGCTGAATTGTGCTGTATTACAAAAATTTTGTGGTCCTCATATAAGGTCAAAAATACGCATAGAAATATGAGGGGCATTGACATGATCAGCCCCTCTCAACTTAATTATTTTTAATTTTTTTTACTGTTATATTGTGCTCGTTTTGTGTTAAATTGTGCAGCAATAAAAATATTTTGTGCTCATCCCGTGTACGAGATATTTAAAGTTAAATTATGAGAGATCAGTGACATGCCTCAAAGTTATAATTTAAAAAAAAATAATTTCTTGATTGTTTTGTGCTGAATTATGCCGTATAACAAAAATTTTGAAAGTGTCTTTTAATGGCTAAGTCAAGTTGACTGTCCCATTTAAATATTTATAAAAAATAATTTAAGCATATTTTTTGCGCTGCTATAATTTTATAGTAACTCAGAGAATAAAAAGTTTGGAAAGGCTAAGTTGACACTAGCACTAGCCTTTCCTTTTTTTAAAAAATATAAAATTTTCTTCATTATTTGGATAGTATTACGCATTTATATAAATTTTTGCGCTTTCAGAAGTAATCAAAGTAATTATTTATTATAATTATTCTTTTATATTGTGATTATGTCTATATACATTTCGCTCTTATGCTCCGCTAATAATTTTTTGGTGCTACCCGTATTTAGCAGTATTTCACCTAATTTGTTTGAAAAAGCGCGCGAAGTGCGATCAAAACGAATAAGTGCTTATTGCAAGTTTTAATTAACTAGATAAACGGTAAGTTTGTTTACACAATTGTTGTTGGAGGCTTACCGTAGGAACAACTGCTAATAAGTATTAGTAATCCATTTTTTATAACCTGACTTAGAAACTATTTTACTTTCATTTTTATCAAAAATGATTTCGTCATAATGCGTATTAATTTGAGAAATCCAATAAAAATATGTTATTCAATGAGAGGTAAATGATGGGATATGGAAATTAAAGTTTACTGTACGAGATACAGGTAAGTCGAAATTCGAATAAGTGAATTGCAATTTTAATCTTGGGTAGAATAATATTTATTATGCTCGAACTGTTTTTATCTACGACGTTGCTTACGTGTTTATTTAATGAGGTTATATTAATGACCTGTAAGATTGTCTTTTATAATAACGAAACTCGCCTACGGTTTGTGAAGTAAACTTGTATTCTCTTTTGTAATTTCCATCGTTTTACATTAAATGAATACCATAATATCGTGACAAATTTTTTGTTATACAGCCCTTGGGAGGGGGGGGGGTGCTATTGACATGAACCTGTTGCGAACAGCGTGGAGAATTATGCAGATAAGCCCCTCAATTATTTTTCTGTATTGTATTATCATCCACGATTAACGTTTCATCATTTACACTTATTCATTTATTGCTATTTAAATATTATATTTGTCTCACTTGTTGTGGTGCGGCTAACGTTTGATAGTTACTTTGCTATATTGCTACACTCTTAAGGGGTATTACCGCGCAAGAACGGCCGAATCAGCAGCTCAGCCGAAGACGGGCTGGGTTTAATTATTTAAGGTGGGAATTTGGGCGTCAGTTAACTAAACCGTAGTTCGGCAAGGGTGTTAGCTACCCTTCGGGGAAGGTATGGGTAGCGTCAATATAATAATAATTAAAACAAAACAACAGTGAGTGCTGTTCCGCGCATTGTATAAATTTACATAAAACTAGGTAAGTGTCACAAATAAACTATGTAAACCGATGAGTGAATCTTTTAGTTTCAGATTCAGTAACTGAATGAGTAATAAAATATACAAAATAACAAAATTGTGGCTTATCTGGGTCAAGGACGGTATGTTGACGTTTCCACAGCTGTCAATGGCGAAGAATTACGGACCGCAGGGCTCTGTAGATCTCGCTCCACGACTAGTTTCCCAAAATCCGCAATTCCGGAAGAATCGGTCGAAATAAAAAGCTCAGCGTTGTGGTGCAGGAACGTAACTACGGCCGTGGTGAAGCACGCAACTTATGCGACAATAATAAAGATACGCCAAAAAATAACAAAAAGCGAAAAGAATGTGTGAGAGTGAGTATCAGAAGAGAGTGACGATCTAATTACCTCAGTTGGTGAGCGGCTTAAAGAGTTTTGCTTTTAGCTCGTTGGACACAGATCCCGGATACTCCGGCGGAAAATTAACTATTTTCCAGTGAGTTACCGTGTTATGCCTGGTTTCCATGCATGCGTTTCATCCGTTACGTTCTATCCGTCGCAAGTTGTGATTGGCTAGATTCAAATTATGAAAAATTGGCGCGTTAGTAAATGCAGCGACGGACAGAGTTCGTCTACTCTCTACTCGTTGCAGCGCGACCTTGAAAACGGATGCATTGATATGACAGTTTGACAGTTAGCAAGTGGTTTCATACGGTTATTCGTAGTATTTGTATTTGTTTGGTTTACCTAAGCAACATGACTAGCTTCGTAAGTTTATAAACTGTAATAAATATTATGTCATAACACCAGTGAATCTAATCTTTAAAGAAGTACCACTCAAAACATCAAAACGGATGGAACGCAACGGACACATGTGAACAGTCTAAATTTCATACATCTAAAACGGAACGGATGAAACGCATGCATGGAAACTTAGCTTTACTAATCCCCGACACGGGAAAATACACCAATGAAATAATAATTTCACAAAAAAAACACGTGTAAATCGTCTAACGGCTATTTCACAAAAAACAGCAAGAAACGAGAAGTCTTTTAAAACTGCGGACCTTGCTTGTCCAGTCTACAACTGGCCAATCGCAGGAGTAAATGCACGGTTGATTCACTCAAGATACTGGCCAACGACAAAAGTGCATCGACGAAAGATGGGTTGCCTGCTATTAGCGGAATTAGGATTTTCGGGTGTAACAATATACTTTATTTAAATCGATTACTTATTTACTGTATGTAAGCTGATCCCAATACGCATTCTTTTATTTAAAATTTAATCATTCACCCAGTTATCTGATCTAATGAGTGCAAATGGCCTATCTTCTCTAATAATATTATAGCCTTTAATTTTCAATTTATCAGTTTCTAATAATTTTGTTTCGTTAATAAGCATTGTGTCGACTTTGAATTTGTTTAAGAAATTAATTAACGCACTGACACGTGTTTTAAGTGTACTAACGTTCCAGGAATAGATATTTAAATCATAATTATTGAGTGTCTGTGTAAAAGTTAATAAGAGTAAGCCTTTTTTTGTTTATTTTTACAATTGCTCATGTTTGTGTTCAACTTTTTAATTAAAAGAAAAAATTTGCTAATGTTGACGTGATTGTTCAGTGTATTGAGTTCATTCACTAGTCTTGAAAATTCTACGGCTTGAATTCTTGTCTGAGGCGGAGTAAAGTGTTGAGAAGGAAGGGGAACTAAAGTTCGGCTTCTGTGAAAGAGCGGGAAGAGAAGGAAAAGTATCCACATCTACCTGGTGATTAGGCTCTAGATTTTTTGGGTTTCGAGCAGAAATAGGAGCAGGTACAAACTGCGTTGTTTTTTTTCTTCTTGTTTTGTAGAAAGCTTTGATTCAAGTAAACCGCACATTTTGTAAAATTGGGCAGATGCGGTCCTTGGCAATTAAAACATTTTGCTGGAGTGTCTTTGTTCTTCGTTCACAGTCTTCTGAGGTGCTGACCTGCAAATTTTAGGCAGTTTGGAACTGAAAAGCAATTTGTTGTTGCATGACTCTATGCTTGGCAATTATAATACTTAATCAGCACTTTTCTATTAGTATGCCTTTCCCAAGATATCTTAGGCTATGCATTAGTGATGCCGCCGAGACGAGAAATTTCTCGTCTCATTCTCGTCTCGTCTCAAAATTACGAGACGAGAATCAGTAAATTTCTCGTCTCGGATTTTCGGGGTGAGACGAGAATTCATAATTTTGAGACGAGAAATACCCTCGAGAACTCGAGAATTCTCGAAATTTTTACTTAAAAATATCTTTTTTTAATCAAGAATGAAGAAAAATTACTGGGATGCACTCAACAATATTTTATTTCTCAGTCGACTAGTTTCGACGTCACATACGTCATCATCGGGAGCTACATTATTAAAAGAACAATCAAGAATAGTGAATAGTTATTTACGAACCAAATGCGGGAAGATTTTGATCCCACATGAGCGGTTTTTTGAAATACGAGCGAAGCGAGGGTTTCATTTACGCGAATGCTGGGATGGTGTCTTCCCGCAAGTGGTTTGTACAATGTTTTTTGTAACGAATAAAACTATAATCAAATACATTCAATTTGTAGTTGTAGTTTGTAGTCAGATCATTAAATTTGAGGTTACGATGTTTTTTCTACTCACTACTACCGACAGATGGCGTGCTGCACACAAGTTTTATTTTAAATATTGGCGGTTTTCGGTGGTCATCACTAATTATTGGCTATTGTAACTTATTTAATTATTCATTTAGAAAATATTGTTGAGTTTAATAAAATTACTAAAATTAAAAATCTTTATTATCCTAAGTCGCACACCCATGAACTTGGAAATCAAACTTTTCTTCCTAGAAGTCTAGTTTTAATAGCATTTAAGAAAATTGCGGGTCACGTGACTGACAGTTTGTTTTGATCACTCCGATCACTCTGTACAAGTATTACATGTGTGACATGGGCATGACGCGAAATCTAATAGTTCTTGCAAAAATCGTTACGTGGCTCTAATTTTTTGTCGAGAAATTTGAGACGAGACGAGAATCGAGTTCCTTGAGACGAGAAATGAACAGCTGAAAAATGACCGAGACGAGAATACTAAAAATTCTCGTCTCAAAAATTTGTGATGAGACGAGAATTGACTATTTCTCGTCTCGTCTCGTCTCACGGCATAGCCTATGCTATACATTTTTTGTTATTCTGCAGGACTATAAGCGTTATATCATTCCTAGTAATAACCAAGTACAGGGGGTCTTAACAAAACCATGGGATTTTTTATTTTTCTCCGTAAAAGTATAAAAGTTGATGTTGTCATTTTGCAATTGGTCTGTGTCTGTCACATTATGGATAAAAACATTTGTAGAATTTTTTGAAAATTCCATATGAAATCAATTTGGGGCATTTGCTTTTAATATTTTAATTAAAATATCGTGACCATTGAATAATTTATCAATTATTATTGGAGTGGGTTTAGAATTATTCACATTTTCTTCAATGGGAAGTTTTTCAAATTTATTATATATTTCTATGGGTTTCAATAAATTCTTTTTCAATTTCTCTTTCTTTTGGGCTTATCTGTCAATAACAAGTTAAAATGACAGCTCTTCACTGTCACTCATGACGTCTTCATTTATTTCGGTTTGATTTAAGGAAGCCATGGCTTCAATTTTTTCTTTCTTTCCGGCAAATGTCAAAGTGACACGAAGCCGTTTTCTATTTTCAGCCTTTAAGTCGGTCGTTTTAGACTAAACACTGTTGACTGTAACAGCAAAAACACTAAACTTTCTCAGTACAAACACAAAACTATTTAAAATTGCAAAAATACCAGCAAAATTGCAATTTTCCAGGAGCACCGGAGAAAACGTATTTGTAAAACAAATCGTAACCATGGGAAGAGGGGGCGAGAACAAAAAATATAAAATAAAGTACGAGGCATATCCAGAAAGTAAGGTGACAAGTGCTCTGAAGGGTGCAGGGAATTTTTTTCAACGGTTGGCATACCTGCGTGTAGGGGGCTACGTAACGGTCAAACCGAGCCCTGGTTCAATTAAATCCGTTGTGAAATGTCGTCACAGGAGGAGGTTTCGTCAACCTCCGCAGAGGCCGTTCGCTCCACCTCATCGCTCATCAATTTCCTCACTTTGCGTCAAGAATCCGCGGGCCGAAATTCATCGTCAACTTCTGGAAACCTATGAGCCTGAGGTAATGGTATGTCAGCACGTTTACAAGTGGGTTAGGTTGTTTAAAGAAGGTCCCACTAACACTCATGACGAAGAAATGAGTGAGGCCGTCGGCCGCGGACTCTTGACACAAAGTGAGGAACCTCGGCCGATGGCCTCATTCCTTTCTTCGTCATGAGTGTTAATGGGACCTTCTTTAAACAACCTAACCTACTTGCAAACGTGCTGACGTGACGTTACCTCAGGCTCATAGGTTTCCACAAGTTGACGATGGATTTCGGCCGCGGATTCTTGATGCAAAGTGAGTAAATTGATGACCGAGGAGCGAACGGCCTCCGCGGAGGTTGACGAAAGCTCCTCCTGTGACGGCATTTCTCAACGGATTGAATTGAACCAGGGCTCGGTTTGCCCGTTACGAAGCCCCCTACATGCAGGTATGCCAACCTTTGAAAAAAATTCCCTGCATCCTTCAGAGCACTTGTCACCTTACTTTCTAGATATGCGTCGTATATTATTCGACTATAAAAATTTAATTTGTATTGCCAACATTTGTCTCACTGTATACCATGATTGGGGAACAGTGACACAATATTAATTGATGTTATAAAGCTTAAACTAATACTGAAAGACACTTGTGACAACTGTCTTTTTGTTTGTCCATGCATAATTGGTTTCGGTAGTATATGGATGATATCATTTTTATTAACTAATGCAATATCGGCTACATTAGGGAAGTAAAATTTCCCGTCTGATTTCAATGATTTTCGAAGAAATGAAACTTCGTATTCAGCATTGTCTGCAATATTTAATTCTAATGCAATATAATATTTAATATCTTTTTTGGTATTAAACTTGACTAGAACGAAATCATCTTTGTACGGTGCGCTTTGTAAACCACTAAATACGAATGGTTCAGGTTCTGTATCTGATATAAAATGATCAACAGAATCAGATTCCGACATTGCAATGCTTTCAGATCCTGAGGAACTAAATGTCATATTCTTCTTCACTTTCTTCACTGCCGGTTTCATCACTTTTGGTTTTATCATCTTTAGTTTCCTTGTTCAATTTCTTCATTTTCAAGTGTGTCAGTAGTAATCATAGTTTTTTGTATGCGTCTTCTTTTTCTATTATTTTTTCTCTCCCCAGCTTTTGGAAACCCTCTAAATTCTTCAGGGCTTTTGAAACTTTGATCCCTAGAAATTAGAGAGTAGTTCCTGCATCTGCATTTGAAGTAGATGGAGTTAGTTAGTTAATGTAGATAAATTATCTTCTGGATTTGATCTGTCGGTTACAAAACTTTTACATTGCTTTTTCATGAGCTGTGCCGACACAACTTGCAACATTATAAATAGAAAAAGTCTTTCCCGGATGATGCATAAGCCAGCTATCCACAGCAGCGTCATAATATGTAGTGAAAGGCTTAAAAATTCCAACATCGAGGTTGAAGTTTATTCGTTTAATTTGGTGGTACCGTAATAATTGTAACACCGTTTTCTTTGGCCAAGTTTATCACTTCTATAGAGAGATGACTCTCATGGTTATCATAAATTAATAGCGAAGGGTGCTCTTTGGAACTGTTACTATAATTTATAAAATGCGTCATAACTTGAACAAATAACTCACTGTTCATCCAGCCCCCTTTAGTTGCTAATCCAAGTGTTCCCGGTGGAGCACCTGACAACATATGGGATTTAAAATGAACTCTTGGAAAAATCATTGCAGGTGGTAAGCTATTACCAGTAGCATTAACAATGCAACAAGTTGTTACAAGAGTTCGCTTTTCAGCACTTGTAACTTTACTAACTTGTCTGACTCCCATTTTAGCAATAACTTTGTAAGGTTTCTGGACAGTCATTGTAGACGTTTCGTCTAGATTAAATATTCTAGTCCCATTTGAGAAATCTTCCGACCTCTTATAATCAGTTTCGACGATTATCAAAAAAAATTTGAACGTTAAATTTATTAAACGATGTCGCCCGGGAAAGACTGCATCCTTCAGGAGTTCGAAAAGATAAATTTTCGTGGCTCTTCATAAAACTCTTCAGCCAGTCAAGACCAGCCATTTTATCACGAGTCCAATTAGCCGGAACTGGAATATTAGTAATTATACCCATCTCATACACTAATAGTCTACAGTCTTTCTATGGTAAACCGTAAAATATTTTGGCACATTTTACAATATATACCGCTAATATATTTTCTTGTTCAGTACTAAAAACTTTTTTAACATCATAATGAGGAGTCATTCGAATATCATCAGTTTCTTTGTTCTTATATTTTTTTACATAACGAGCGAGTGTTTGAAACGCTATTTTTTTGTTTTGTAATCTACCGTTCATAATTAATTTAACTGCGTCCCTCATCATTGCATCGGAAAAGATTTCGATAGTTGTCTTCCTCTGCCTGTTTCTTGGTATGATCTTGGAAAAAAATAACATAGCTTAATGAAAGTGAATGACATGTCTCACTGTTTACTTTTGTAAAATGTCTCACTGTTCCCCAATGTAAACAAAACATATTTTTATAGGTTATGAAAAAACTACTTGCAATAATAGTATTGACAATACAGATTTATTATCTGGTCAAATTCTACATTAACCAGAATATAAAATTAATCAACTTACAAGTAAATTCCTACTGTAACAATTTTTTCAATTTACTGCTAATATTTACATTTGCGGCATGGCAAACCGACCTTGGATACACTGTCGATAAGGTAGAAAGTATTGACACAAGATGTAATACAAATGTTGGCAGCACTTCTGTAGATGAAACCTAGATGGTGCTATCGCCAAATATTTATCACGTATAATAATAAATTTAAATGTCTCACTATGTACACTGTCTCAGGTTACCCCCATTCCCCTACTCCAACCACAATATCCATATGTTTGAAATGATAAGACTGGTTGAGTTTAGTCAATTATTATTTTACTCTGCTAATAAACAACGTCTATATTATACTTTATACAAAATATTTCACTAGGTACCTACCTACCCACATTACAAAATTGCGATAATTCTTAACTAATCCCTAAATCTTACAAATATATAATTAGATACATAGAAAATGTTACAAACAATATCTTATATATGTCATTAATTTATATAGATATTATACTATTTTAAAGATTGTCAATAAATAAATTCAAAAATGAGAAAATTTTTAAAAAAAGCGTTAATAATAACAATAATTCTTTATGCATTGTTCAGCATTACATAGATTATACAAAGTAATACACCCGCATAACGCTCTTAGCCAGCGTGTACGATAAGTCGGTCTGGCTGTGTAGATCGTCAATTCTGGAGTATCTGTCTCCTCCAGTAATTAGTCTTAAACACTAGTTTTGAAAGCGTTGTAACCGAAACAGTGCTGTCTTCGACGCACAACACCACACTGGACATGCGTAGGTGAGTGAATGATGGATGTGTAGATGAGTTTTTATTATCCTGTGACTTATGACTTGTGGCACTCAGCAGGGGGTAGAGTGTCTTTACAGCTGCAGCACCTTTACGCACAGCATTTTAAATATGCTGTACATGATACAGCCTAGATTCCAGGGTTGCACCTAAATATTTTTTCATTGTTAATCCATAGGCGCCAGTGGGGTTTAAGTATGTTAATATGTATGTTCAGTCGTGACCTAGTTTAGGGAGTTTAGTTATATTTTTTTGTTAGGTTTAGTCCCTGTTTAAAATTCAAATTTTGTTTCGCGCGTGTGGAGCCAGATGGAGACACCACCTGTATTTCACCGATCGGCGCGACAAGACAAACAATTTAATTAATCCGTGTAATTAGCAACAGTCGTTCGAGAGATTTCGTTGATCGTTGATTATCTGTATTTCGTGTGAAACAATAAATTTATAATTTTTAATTCATAGTGAGTAAACATCGCATTCGGCGTTTGTTTTTTTTTTCACTGTACTTGTAAACGTTTTACTTTAGTGCGTGTATGTGTGCACATAATTTTGGCAAGGTTTGCCGCATCCAACGACGGCTGGTCAGCCAAGGACATTGCTTACTCCACTTCAAGTCTCCTTCGTACTGGCTCTAGTGCATCGCGCGCCCACGTGCCTTTCATACAGTCCACTGAAATTAGTTGTGAAGGGAAACCTCGTCCCTCGTAGACGAGGCCTTCGATCAGACATTTGGTCCTTCGAGCCGGATAGTCCTGGCTTTGTCGTTGCTACCCTTAAAATTGCAGCTTTGGTCGTTATTTGTCTCAAGTCGCCATCTTTTTTGCGTATTTCGTTTATGCAGAATCATTGTCGGGCGATAGCGTTGAACGTACAGTATCGGTACAATCCTGTCAATTTCGGCAACTCTACAAAACAAGATTCACGTAGTAGGTTAACGACCTCCACTTACTTCTCAGCTGTGTGCAGCACTAGCGCTCAGCTGTTCAACTTTGTTTATAAACATTTGAAATTGAAGTTGTTTCGACAACAGAATTGTTGCAAATTGTTCGTATTGTTGTCTAACGGATTCTTGTCTCATTTCACCATGCCTGTCATTGATGATTTAAAGTTTTCAGCTAAAACTTCGTTAGCAAAAATAATCAGAATTGATGACATTGCTAAACGTGTCGAGAAAGATACAAGAAATACAAAAGATTTAGCATTGTTTAAGGCTATGTCTGCAAACATTGATAACATGCATCAAGAATACATGGAGACCGTGCAAAAAATCGCGGCTTACAATGCTAAACAAAATCCACGGATTGAGGACGATTTGGAGCCGGACATCGTCGAGTTTGAATCGCTGTATTACAACGCGAAGGCTATCGCCGAGATCACAACACCGCAGGAGGAGAAATCGTTAAAACAGAGTATTAATACCGCAAATAGCAGCCCTGGTCATCACTCTTCACCTGTAGGCATTTCGTTACCAACATTAAAGATCGTAGAGTTCAATGGGGATATTAAAGCGTGGGCCAATTTCTCGGAATTATACAGCGCGACAGTTGATACTCATCCGCAGCTGTCAGAAATTCAAAAGTATATGTACTTAAGATCTCTATTGAAGGGCGAAGCCCTTGCTCAAATCGCGTCGTTGCCCATCACCGCGGCAAATTATCAAGTCGCATGGACCGCGTTGCAATCTCGCTACAATGATTCTAATCTGCTAACAAACTCATGTCTTGAATCATTGTTTTCATTAAACCCGGTGACGCGCGATGCTCCTTCATTGCGGACATTCGCTACACTGCTTTCAGAATACACGGGCGCGCTGATGAATCTCGGACATGATGTCGAAGGGTGGGCGGTACCCGTGTTATTTCTTCTCGTAAAGCGTATAAGTCCACTATTACGTGAACGGTGGGAGAAATTCGTTATGGATCACTCAAAGTCGGCAACAACAATTAGTGAATTCATTACATTCATCAGCAATGAAGCCAGAGTTCTAGAAGCTGCGCAGACTAGCAGCGCAATCAAGAAACCTAGCACTCCGCGCAACGTCTCTACGTCACCATTCATGAAGAAACCGCTTGGTACATTTGTTGTTCACACTCCGGACAAGGATTCCCGGTGTGTGCTGTGTAAAGATGCACATGTCCTCGCTCAATGCTCGCAGTTTCGCAATAAGTCCCCTATGGATCGACATAAGTTTGCAAAATTGAATAATTTATGTCTAAACTGTCTAAATATCGGCCATATGATGAAAAAATGTCCTAGTCGCGGTTGCTGCAAACAATTTTCGGCACGGCATCATACATTGCTTCATTTTCAGACTAAATCAACTGATAAAATATCGGAGGGGCAACCTTCACTAAATTCGGCAACCGAATCAGAAGAAGTACAGCCCTGCACTTTGGAGAATACTGATACATCGGTGGAAAGCTATCAGACAAATACGCCGCTTAGCACTACCGTAGTTATACTTGCTACTGCGCAAGCCCTTGTTCAGGATAGTCTCGGTCAGTATCACAAGGTGAAAGTATTAATTGACAGCGCAAGTCAAGGAACTTTTATCACGCGCGCCTGCGCAGAACGCTTAAAACTTCCGGTCGAGCCTACCTCGGTACCTGTATTTGGCATGGCTCAAACCACGTTAGGCGTCGCAAACGGAACGGTAATATGCCATTTCCAGCGTGCGAGAGACGTAGAGCTCTCCATGGACGCCCTCATCGTCGATAGTATCGCAAAATGTCCGTCAATGACCGTGCAACCCGCCAACTTGCAGCACTTGCAAGGTTTACAGTTAGCAGACACGGAATATTGGCGTTCACAATCGGTGGACGTCCTCCTCGGAGCCGAATGGTTTGGCTCAGTCGTCCTAGGGCACACAATCGTCGGTCCGCGCGGCTCTCCGAGTGCCATTGACACAATATGGGGCTACTGCTTAGTTGGTCGCATCAGCGGCTATACTGCCCCCATAAAAACATTTTTCACGTCGATGGATAATCAACTGGATCAATTAATTAGGAATTTTTGGGAAGTAGAACAGCCACCAGCCTTTAATAAAGTCTCTGAAGAAGACCGCGTCTGCGAGGAACTGTACAGCTCAACAGTAAGTCGTAACCCGGCTGGCAGATACGTAGTGCAGCTGCCGTGGATCTCTTCAGCACCTGTGTTAGGTGATAGCCGCGCAGCGGCGCTGCGACGCTTTCAATCACTGGAAAGAAGATTATCACAGAAAACTGGATTACGTGCGCTTTACAATGAATTCATGTCCGATTACCTTGATCAAGGTCACATGATTCGTGTCTGCAGCCCTGTGACGTCATCCAAGCTTAATTATTACATACCGCATCATTGCATCTTTCGTGATGAGAATCCAGTGACTAAATTTCGTGTGGTATTCGACGCCTCAATGAAAACCACGTCTGGTGTCTCGCTTAACGACACCCTGCACACCGGTCCGAAGTTGCAGGCGGATATATTGGAATTATTAATTACATTTCGCTTACACAACGTCGTCCTAGTCACAGATATTAGGCAAATGTATCGCAATATTGCTATCAGTGACAAACACCAAGATTTTCAGAGAATATTTTTGAGATTTAAACCAGAAGACACTCTAGAAGAATTCTGTCTCGCAACCGTCACATACGGAGTCTCTGCGTCGCCATTCCTCGCAATACGCACTCTGCAGCAACTTGTCGCAGACGAGGGCTCCGTGTTTCCCGATGCCTCACGCGCCATCACCACGTCTACTTACATGGACGACATCGTCACGTCGGTGCCGTCAGCTCGTGACGCACTCGCCCTTCAGCAAGAGCTGATTACTCTCATGGCTCGAGGAGGCTTTGAGCTGAGAAAATGGATGAGTAATAATCCCGAGGTTCTTAAGAATCTGAACCCAGAACATTGCGCAGTGCGATCAGAAGCTTTCTTGTTCGAAGATGACGTCTGCGCTTCCACTAAAATACTCGGCTTGGTGTGGAATCCGAGCGCGGACACATTTACATATCGCATAACGCTTACACACACGTCGGTGACTAAGCGTACTATTTTATCGGACATTGCTCGCTTATTCGACCCTTTAGGGTACATCTGCCCTGTGACATTCTTCGGTAAATGGCTCATTCAACATTTATGGCAACTCGGCCTCGGTTAGGATGAGGCTGTACCAGAAGCAGTCGCCGTCCGGTGGCGCCGATGTCGCGCAGAGCTTCCACAATTAGCCAAGGTCGCGCTGCCTCGTAATGTGCGCATCGATACTGCGCTACAGGTTCATCTGCATGGGTTTGTGGACAGTTCCGAGAAAGGACATGCCGGGGTTATCTATCTACAGTCGGAACAGAGAGATGGTTCAATAATTTTGTCCTTGTTAATCGCAAAATCCAAGGTAGCACCTCTGAAAAGGGTGACATTGCCCCGACTCGAACTTTGCGTAGTGGTACTCACTGCAAAACTCGTGCATTATGTACTAAGCTCACTTGAGAAGTGTTGTGAAATCACATCAGCGCTTAGCTGGGTGCAATCTTCGCCGCACAAGTGGCATACATCTCGCCTCAAAATTATCGCCATGTACCGTCCGAAATGAATCCAGCTGACTGCGCGTCACGTGGGCTGCTACCCAGTGAACTCCTACGTCATCCGTTATGGCTGTCGGGGCCACCATGGCTCGCACAACCTTCTCAATTTTGGCCGGCGTCTGATGCAGGTCACAGGGAAGACATCCAAGTTGCAGTATATACAGAAGCTCAGATAATATCGTTACCAACCATAATCGAAATTGAAAACACATTTCTTAAGAGAATAATGTTGAAAGTGTCTTCGCTGACGTTTCTGAAGCGACTAGTAGCATGGTGTTTAAGATTTGTGCACAATTCACAAAATAAAGTGAAATTCACAGGCGATTTATCAGCGTTTGAAATGTCAAATGCATTTGAAACTTGTTTAAAGTTAGTGCAGCAGCAGGAATTTGCTGATGATATAAAAGGAATCACAACAGACGGGCAAGCGACTCATCGTCTTCGTCGTTTAAACCCGTATCTCTACGATAAGGGCTTATTAAGGGTGGGGGGTCGTCTGCGTCATTCGGATCTTACGACTGCGGGAAAACACCCGATATTATTACCAAAATCGCATCAGTTAACCTTATTAATAATCGACCATTTGTGACCGGGTCGGCTTCCGGTCAAGGTGCGCATGAGTTTTAAGTAGGGTGGCAGGTATATAAGTGCAGAGGAACGAGAATTCTTTCTTGTTCATCCGGCGTATCTAAGTGTCATGTAAGGGTGGTGCTGAGAGGGGCCGAATTTTGAACGCATTGTGAGATTCCTGAAATTTGAGTGCATCACAGCCCAAGCTAAGTATTGCTTGATATTTCTTTTGGTTTGCTGAAGTGGTTTTGTGGCACCAATTCATTGTGGTGAATTCGTTGGCTTTTGTGCTTAACCATATGGTGACATTAAAAAATATCGGGATTCGATAGTGACTAAATCACGAGTCTAATCACCTTAATCCCAATTTACACGCTTTCCAAAAAATACAATCTAGCTACTCGGTAATATTGGAGGACGTGTGGTCGCATGGCAGGCCATCGTGCCAGAAAATCTACTTCTATTACTCTTCTTCGTACAATACGTTCACTATTATTCACAGTAAGCAATTGTAGTAATGATTTATGGAGCTGCACGACAATTATAGTGCGATTTCGACGCGATGTCAAAACAAAAAATCGAGCATTTCTGTTGCTTTTGCGTCTTCTCAGGCCTATTCCAGGTCTTCTGGTGTACAAATCTGTCGCCAGAAAACGTGTATTAACGCGTTAAATACTACTAAGTGATACATTGTACCGTTTAGCTACGAAAAGTTGACTTCTTTTGTCTTCGATGAAAGTGATGATGGAAACTACAATTTCCGCATTCTGTGCCATTTTGAAAACATAGACCACATCACACCACATTAAAATGACAAATAAACAATAAAACAAATGATGAAAAGAAATAATACCAGTATAATCAATAACTATGCATTTTATAAATTTCGTGATAAGAGTTGGTAATGGAAGCGACTTCGAGAATGTCTAGTTAACATATAGCAATAATAATATTTCGGCATTCGTCCTCAACATTAATGTTATTAGCATTTTTTCTTAAATAAAATAAGTGACCCGTTTTCCGTGCCGGTGAGTGTATTAGGATCATTTTATTAAACCTTGGACACTATTCAAAATTTAAAATTAATAATAACATCTTTTACTATATTGTTTACATCTAAATACTGCTTTTCAATATTTACAACATGTCTAATACTGTTTGTTCACTTTTGTTGTGATATTTTATCAACTTCAGTTTTTATTAGTCGTACAACCGAAGGACAATTTGCTGGTGAGCTATTTTCTTTGATTTGTCCCCAAATCAACTCTATGGGATTAAATATGCAGTAATATGGAGGTAAACGTACTACTGTATGCCCATATTCTTTAGCTATCGAGTCACATAGGTACATATTATTATTATTTTTGACTACTTCCATGAGCTGTTTTTTTTGTGTAATTGTCTTTAAAATACAGATCATTTTTTATCAAATATTCTGCTATATCACTTTTTTATTATACATACTTGGCACTTTCACTAATAAACGCGAATGGTAACTTGCATTGTCCATAACTATCGCACTATTAGGAGGCAAATTAGGAAGCAGTTTGTTTTTGAACCATTATTCAAATATGTCCGCCGACATTTTGTCATGATAATTCAAGCAAGAATCTTTAACATTAAGTGCAGATAGCAACAATCCGTCGTTCACCCAGCCTTGATCACTTCCCGCGTAAAGTATAATTATTCTTTTCCCCCGTGAAACAGGTACATCCAAGACACAACGTTTACTTTCATCTGTCCAACTTTTCTTCACGACATCATGGGAATCATACCAAGTTTCGTCGAGATAAATTATTGGACGATTTTCTACTCGATATTGATGAATAGTTTTTAAATATTTGTATCTCCACTCGCAAATTCTTCTAGACTCCATGATGACTTGTCGTCTATTTATAGTTTGGAATCTAAATCCAATTTTCTTGATCAGTGTGTACAATGTTGTACGTGAACAAGTTATGCCCCAATTATCATCAAGTAGTCTCTAATGAAGCATTGTCACAGACGGTAGAATTTTTTCTTCGTAGATTCTGTATATTTTTCGGCGAATTACATCCGCTTCAAAGTCGCTAACTATTCGTGATCTACCGGAATCACGTCTTCGTCTTCTTGGAGTAATACCATTCTGTACAATTCGCCGTACAGTATGATAATTTGGTTTTGTTAACTCAGCCGTTTTTTAATTGCTTTTTTCTCAATTTTCACTGAATTATTATAAACATTTAAAATAATTTGTGTTTGCTCCATCGATAAATGAATTTGTACACGTTTTGTTGGTGTAACTTTTGTAATTTCACAACGTTCTTTGTCAACAAGCGGAGCCGATGATTCTTCACGCCACGGTTGCCACATTTTGATAATATTCTTGACTTAATTGATAAACAATTCAAGCACAAATGACATCTAATAAATTGTATCCCCGTATATAAGTACTTCATGGTAGGTATGTTCAATACTTGACGGTATTTTAATCTAATACACAGATAACCTGCAACCGCCTGCAACTGTAACATTGTACAAAACATTTGTTTTCTTATAATGGAATTAGAAACAATTTGTAAATTACCGCTACTAATAGTTTTAGTTTTGCTTAAAATTTTGGTAATCCCACCCTGAGGTACAAGTAGCAAAGCGTCCCGCTGTTAGTGGTCTGTCCGTCCATTAGGAGCCCAGGTACACGTTTGCAATTATCTTGAAAGTTTTTATATGATTTTATGTTTATGTAAATATTTATTTAATCTATTTCATATCACTTTCTCTGCAACCTTGGAGAGGGTTGTGAAAAGTGATATTGGTTTGTAACTGGTCGGTTGTTTAGCTTCATTGTTCGGTTTATGTATCGGTATGACAAGTGCAATTTTCCATGTATTAGGGAAATACTGGAGCGTAATCATAGAATTTATTATATACGTGAGCTGCACTAGCACCGTAAAAAGTTTTTCAGTACAATATTCTGTATGTCGTCTAGTCCTGTCGTCTACGCCAATCTTATTAACGCAGTGATTTGTGGATTGCATAGCGTACGTGCGTTGCGCACTCTCATTCAGTCCAGTGGATGGGGTATGTTAAATATTGTTCTTAATTAGTGTTACATTGTTAACTTTCCTAGCTTGAATGCTTTACAGTTAAAATGTGATTAGTACTCTACTTATTGTAATGAAGTGTTTTTGTGTATGAAAAAAATCCAAAAATACCTGTTTTATTACAATTGTGCCTTAGAACTAACTTAATCTACATGAGTGACGTTATGATTATTTACAATGCGGTTATGATATCTACTTACATTTAGGACTGGCAACTGGGTAAGTGAGAATGAATTTTGATGTGTATGAACGACATGAATTTATAATCTACATGAATGACGTGAATGATATTTACAAACGAGGTTAGGCTATTTATCCTTACAATTAATATTTATAATTATGAATGATTAAGATGGTCATGAATGATGTGAGTGAAGATACCAGTGCGGCTATGATAATTATTTACATTATTATTTAGAGTGATGCAATGTTTTTGTTAGTAATGGAATGACATGATTCATTCCTGGCGCCGCTGGCGGAATAGAGGCAGCGTTTGATATGGAAGCAGATGTTTTATTTGGAAAGGAGCGTTGTACTCTCTGACCTGTGTTATAGTTCTGGTCAAACGGTTGTGTTGTATTTGAGTTGTGTACAACTTCTGTGACAGTTGTTCTACATACTCGCAAATCAAAGGGATGTTTGTGTTTTCGTGTAAATCTCGGATTCTAGTATATCTGTCTGCGCCAAGTATGAGTCGCAGGCATTTATTTTGGAATCTCTGCATAGGCAACATGGCCGTTTTGGACGCAGAACACCAAATCGGGACTGCGTACGTCAAGGTCGGTCGGATTATTGTCGTATAAATGAGGCGTTTGTTATTAGATAACATGCGACTAGTTTGGCTAAGAAGTTGATATAAAGATTTGACAGAGGCCGCTGCTTTCCTAATTGAGTTTTTTATATACCCTTCGTGGAATAATCTGCGCTCTAGTATGACTCCTAGATATTTAACGGATGTTTTGGTGGTGATTTATCTTTGTGAGTGGTGTATAAACTTTAACGTTTGTGTGCTTGCCAGCAAAGTTTATGGTTTCAGTCTTGTCATGCTTAATGCTGATCTTCCATAGGGCCCAGTAGGAAATTAGAATGATGATGTGTATTTGTTTGTTTGCTACTTCCGCTGAGTGGGCGCTATGTCGTTGGGTACAGTGCGGTTTTCGTTTGTGGGAAAGTAGGAATATAGTGTAAGTAAACAGAGAAAAGGGTGGGGCCTATACTGCTCCCTTGCGGTATTCCCGCCCTTATAGGGTGTAGGGTTGACTCTACTTGGTTAATTTTGACTCTAAGGCGTCTTTTAGTTAGATAAGAGTGGATTTATTTGATTAGTAGAGGCGGGAAATTAGTTCGAATCCATAAATTGGGCTTCTCAATCATAGAAATCTAAACTCGTAGCATTGTTTTTTTCTTTTTCATTAGGAATACTCCCAACTTTGAAATTAATAGGTTCAATATATGATAAATGATTTTTAAAATATTTTAATCGCTGATGTTTAGTAGCTAAGCTAACCCATCAAACGGATTTTTGAATGCAAAAAGAATATATTATTTAATATTATTTTCATCACCATTCAAATTTTCAATTTGCCGTTCCAATATATTTACTGGTTCTATAAAAAGTTTACTGACATCTCAATAACATTTTGTACTAGGGATCTCGGCATATAATAATTATTGTTTAATTTTACAGTAAAACGAAGTACTGAATCTTTTAAAACATTTTGGAATTTTCCAATACTATTACATTCCGTAACTTATTTCGAATCATGAAATTGTTCAAAATTTTGTTATTTTAATGAACTGTTAAGATCTATTTTTATCAAGGTTTGACGCGTTATCAGAAATTGTTTCAGTATGTTTCAATTTTAAATGTCTCAAAAATGTATAAAACTATATAAAATGATGGTTCTTTGCAAGTAAAAACACCAGCGTTAAAGGCTTTATGTTTTTTTCGATAAAGTAAACTGAACAATTTCAAGTCAGAAAAATGGTCTTCGCATTCCTGGCAGATAATCATTGTACGAATTTATATAATACATACGGTTGCATTAACGAAAACTAATAAAGAAATATGACCTTAAGTAACAATTTACGGAATTAGTTAATATCATCTACTTCCTCCAGTGATTTAAGTATTCTCTCCACCGTTTAAATTTTTTGTCCCATTTTTTGTGAATTTCGTAAATATATTTTTATAAAATTCACCAAATGTGTTCACTTTCTGGCGGAAGTGAAGCACATGAAAAGATTTGAAACATAATTCGAAGCACTGAATTAGCTTTATAAAGAATGTCCTCAATAATAATTAATAAGGTTTAGTGCCAACACAATTACAATTGGTTGTACAGGCAACGAAAGCCGCTCCTTTGTGTTTTTACTTTTGTCAATTATGTCTTGAATATCGGATGCAACCTACAAACATACAAAAATATAATTATAATTTGACAATAAAAAAGTGTAGGTACTAGTGTGACAAATCATATTAAAAAGTTGGATTAAGCTAGTTTCTCTTCTGGAGGTTGATTCAAAAACAAATTTCAAGTTGTAAAATCTATACAAGTCTTGTAATTGCATACGTTTTTATTGAACTTAGACATAATGTTGGAATCTTTAGAATCACACTTTAACGTTTGTTTTTACGTCATCAAAACAAGCTCTAGATTTTGATTTCATTTAGAATAAATTTCTAGATCTGCACAGAATTACAATCAGAAACAAAAATTTTAAAAATTAAATTCATGATCTAGTAATAAAATAAATAATCTTTATGAATATTTACACTACAAATTCTATTTAAAACAAAAAACTTACTTTGACATGCTGAATTATTGATTGTTGGCATTCTACTGTTGATGGTTTCAAGTGCTGTTTATCATTTCTTATTCTACCCGTCGCGTCGGTGATATAAAAGATGATAATGAGACAATTTTTAAAGTATCTGAACTGGATAGTAGATATAGTACTTATTTGTTTCTCAGAAAAACTTGTTGAGGTCGATGGCGACGGTTGTACAATATTTTGAAATACAGGATCAGAGTGAGGTGGTATAATTATCTGCAAGTTAAATATATGTATGATTTAGAATTAAGATATTTTACAAAATAAGGTCAACTTACAATTTTCTCAGTAAGTAGTTTCCTTATCTTTATATTCATTAATTTTTTGAATCAGCAGCAATCTTTTACCAATAGTAGACAGAATTTCAATTAAGTTTATTTCATTCAGAGAAATAAGAACATGCTCCGTAATATCTTGCTCTAAATAAACATAAATTAGTATGTTATACTTTTGTTAATAACCGAATCTTAATTATTTGACTAATACGCTGGATTTACTTTATGGAACTTTCAAATGATCAAAATCAGATGGCAAAGTTCAGTTGTCTGGTACAGTTATATTCGAGTGTAATCCAACAAATAAATGTAGGTATGTATCTACTTTTGTGGTTATGACCAAATACCCAACATTATCATAAAAAACTGTGCTCATTATATTGTTCAACCACTACTAGACATCTTGAACATTTCTATTTCTAAATGAGAATTTCCTCGGGATTATAAACACTCAATTGTTACTCCGATTTACAAAACAGGAGATCCTAGCAAAACAGAAAACTATCGACCTATTTCACTATTATCAAATTTTTGTATTGGAGCGACTAGTTTATAATTCCACATTATAAGCAACCACCGGCACGGTTTCCTGAAAAATAAATCAACTGTAAGTGCAGTGTCTAACATTGTGAATAAAATTATAAGTGACCTCAATCGTAATCTAAGTGTATTCGGAATATCAAGTGATCGCTCTAAAGCTTTTGACTCGGTGTGTCACGCGGTTCTCTTACAAAAGCTTGAGCATTATGGAGTACGAAGCTTAGCGTTGTCATGTTTCAAATCATATCTAACCCGCAATACTCCCTCAGTATTTTCTGATAACGCAACACTAGTTGTGTGCTCTACGCTGATGATGCGTATTTCACTGTATAGTGTAATAAAAATGACTTTACTCATGATTTAATCAACAATGCGGTTCGTCATATAATCAAATGGTGTGATGAGAACAAACTACAACAGAACTTATAGTAGAGTAAAAATAGATCTGAATGATAGCTCAGGTTGAATTTGTGATGATGGTACACTCTAAATATATATTCACAACGACTTGGGTTTAATTTAATCATTCATAACTGCACTTGATTTAATTTCACATAAAGCAAGTATTTCAACATAACCTTAACAACTTAATACCTCTTACATCTTACACATGACATATTTCAAGTACACAATAAACATAAAGAAAATAAAGTTGGTTGGTAACACATAAATATCCCTAAGTTGCACCACTTTTACGTCTCAACCAAATGTACATAAATACCAGGTGGGTAGCAAACACACAAGGAGTTAAAACTGTCCAAACATACCGCCCACTATGAAAGGGCAAACACTTTCAGGAATTAATTGAATGGCAGTTGACACAATTTGGTGATTGGTCGTACAAATGTTCCATTTGCAGAAACAATTGTTGCTACTCGAACTCTTCCATCTTCTCCCGGATGGACTTCTTCGATACGTGCTAATTTCCAGTTTAGTGGTGGCGCGTTGTCCTCTTTTACAAGCACGAGATCATTGACATGAATATTAGGCTGCATCTCGTTCCATTTATTTCGATGTTGCAGCTGTGTGAGATATTCTAAGGACCAACGCTTCCAAAAATGTTGGTACATTTGTTGTAAATGTTGGTACTCTGACAGTGTATTTAAATTTAAATCGGTCAGATCAGGTTCTGGGTTAGTAGTTAGTGGATGACCTATTAAAAATGGCCTGGGGTGAGGAAAGTTTAATCATTAGGGTCGTTTGACACAAAGGACGTGAATTTAAACAGGCTTCAATTTGATTTAGTAACGTTGACATTTCTTCAAATGTTAATTTTGTGTTGCCGATTGTTCTTCTCAAATGATACTTCACTGCCTTGACTCCTGCTTCTCATAGACTCTCGTGCAATTCTTCAAGCTCGTTTTTTGCGTCTTTAAAATTGGTTCCGTTATCACTGTACACATTTGCGCATTTTCCTCTTCGAGATATAAATCTTTTGAATGCTTGCAGGAATGATTCTGTTGTTAGACTGCTTACTAACTATAGATGTAATGATTTGGTTTACATGAACAGCGGGTCTTTCTTTTTCCTTGTTTTAAATAAATAGGTCCTGCGTAGTCTACTCCGTTGTTTAGAAATGGTCGATGCTGTTGAACATTTGTGTATGATTTGTCTAACCATATTTCTTGCATTTACTGGCCAATAATGTTCTCTAATAGATGATAGTGTTACTTGTGGTCCTGCATGCAGTAGTTTTTTGTGTTCACTTTCTATTATTAGTTTGGTCAGATTATGGTTTGCAGGTAGTAATACTTGATGCTTTGTAGAATAATTTACATTAGCATGATGTAGTCTTCCTCTTACTCGTAAGATTTGTTGCTCATCTAAGAAAAGACTTAATGATTTGATTTTGCTATTTGATTTAACTTCTTGTTTGTTTATTAGATGTTGGATATCATGCATAAATTCCATGTGTTGCACAGCTTTGATGATTGCAAAATGTGCATTCCTTATTTCTGTAACAGATAGAAGGCCCTGTTGTTTATTAGAATTTGCTCGTGAATTATTTATAAATCTATAACAATGTGTAATTGTACGATTTAATTTATTTAGTGATGAAAATCTCGCAGTTATATATCTGCAACGTTTACAATTGTTGTTTTTAGTTTCTGTTCAGGTACCTTTTGAGTTTTACATTTAAAATCTTGAACTGGTCATGCTTCTTGTGGTTTGTGTAGCCATTTTTGACCGTTCCACCAGATATGAGCGTTTTAAAGATCTTATGCATTGCTTCCTCTAGACAATATGTCTGCTGGATTGTCTTCAGATGCAACATGGTTCCAAATGACATCTGCAAGTTCCTGAATTTCAGAAGTACGGTTTGCCACGAATGTCTTCCATTTAGTAGGCTCTCCGGCAATCCATGCTAAGACTATTGTGTTGTCTGTCCATAAATATCAATATTTAATTACTGGTCTATCGATTTCAAAGTTTTTAAATGTTATTAATTCTTTGCGAAAATGCAACCAATTGGTTAAGAATTCTTTTGGTAATGTCACATCCCAATTAATTTGTTGCTTCCACAACTCTTGCATGTAGAGTTTTGCTTGCATTACCCCAGGTCCTAGTAGTCCTAGTGTATCGAATATTCGTGCTATGTCAGACAATAGTCCTCGTTTGCATTTGTGAAACTCTGTTATAGTTTCTTCGATTTGTATAATAAACTTAAATTTATCTGTGTCTGGTTCCCATAAGCAGTCCTAAAGTTTTAATTGTTTTGTTTTCACTAACTACGTCAATTGCATGTATTTTTCTCTTCTCAATAGGAATTGTTGCTAATAATTCTGCTGCATTCGCACACCATTTATGAAGTTCGAATCCACCATAGTGTAGTAGATCGATGAGTTGATTTTGAGCTTCTAGCTCTGATGATAGACTATTTGCCCCAGTCATGACATCATCTACACTGGTCAAAACAAAAAACGAGACACTTGAGATTTGTCATAATTTAGGTGTTTTTCAAACCGTCATAACTTGATTTCCATGCGACCGTTTTGGAAGTTCTGATGATGCCAGGTTTTTCGTTAAAAAGAATCCAAGTTATGTGGAAAAAAACCCAAAATGCACTTTTTTTTCAAACGCGCATAACTTTGGTTACAAAAATCGTAGACACTTCATTTTTGGTGACATCTACGAAAACTGATTGAATTTAATCGCCTTGATGGTTGATCGACTCGAAAAAAAATTTCCAGTTCCGTACACACTTCCAAAGTTGGACTTTTTTTCACAAAAAGTTTTGTTTTCTTCAGAGAGGGGCGGAGGGGATTGAAAATGATGGACATTAAAGTTCACATACAACCTCTTAAAGAGGACACTTCAAGCTTACCTGGCATCATCAGAACTTCCAAAACGGTCGCATAGAAGTCAAATTATGACGGTTTGAAAATCACCTAAATTTTGACAAATCTCAAGTGTCTCGTTTTTTGTTTTGACCAGTGTACATAGAAGTCGTTTGCTACGATTTGTTTTGTTAAGGATACATTTCACCTTCATCTTCACCGAGTTGTACCAATGCTTTTGTAGCAACATATGGTGCACTTGTCGTACCATAAGTAACAATTTTTAGCTTGTATGTCTTTATAGGTTCATCAGTATTGTTTCTCCATAATATCCGTTGTAGATTGGTTTGTTGTTCATTTATATAGACTTGTCTATACATTTGTTTAATATCGGCGGTGAAAACATATTGATACATTCGAAACCGCATGATGATTGAAAATAGTTCTTGTTGTACTGTTGGGCCAGTTAAAAGTTTATCATTTAATGACCATCCTGACGTTGTTTTCATTGAGCCGTCAAAGACTACTCTCAACTTGGTAGTGCTGCTAGTCTCTTTTAGCACGCAGTGATGGGGTAAGTAATACGTTTCTTGTATCGCATCATCTTTGTTGTCGATTGCTAATTCCATATGGTTAAGTTGAAGATATTCATCCATGAATTTCTTATATTGTGAGTTTAAGTTTGGATTTTGAAATAGACGCTTCTCTAGTGATTTGAATCTCTTTTGTGCTTCGTTGTACGAATCACCTAAGTTTATGTACTTGCGTAATGGTAATGTGACTATATATCTTAAGTCTTGATTTCTTTTCGTTTTTTTCTTGAAATGTTCTTCGCAATCTCGTTGTTCCTTGGTTTATAGTGTTTTATTCGAGATCTCTTCTATCTTCCAAAATTTTGTTATTTCTTCTTCTAATGAGCTATTTACGGATATAAAAATTTTTTTCTTCTCATTGTTAGAACTGTACTTGTAGCTTTCGTTTGATATTTTTCCTGCAATTATTTCGCAGTTTGATTTGAGATGATTTTAATATTTCAAAGAAGGTTTCTGCTCCAAGAAGGAGATCAATTTTGTTTGGTTCAGAAAAACTTGGATCAGCAAGTTCTATGTCATCTGGGATGTTCCATTTTCCGACATCGATTTTAATTGATGGTAATTCTCCTGTAATATTGTCTATTACTAAAAATTCTAAGTTTCTCTGGTATGTCGATGTTCTGGATGCAATTTGTAATCTCACACCCTGGTTTACCTTGGTTTACGTCTCATTTATACCTCTAATTGGAGTGTGATTACTATAACTAGTTACCTTGAGATTTCTTATGTATGATCTAACAATAAAATTTGACTAGGATGCACTATCCAACAATGCACGCGCCTCATGCCAATTGCCGTCAGCATCAGACACTCCTATCACTGCTGTTGACAATAAAACGTGACCTGTTTGAATTTATTTATTTATTTATTTAAAGTTTGGCCACACAACAGGACAAAAAATCCCAATAACAGCGTGGCACTAATACAAACAAAATTCAAATTACATCAGATAATTAAAGGTAGACATAAAACATAAATAATAACAAAAATTCCATAGAATAAGAATACAATTTATCAGTTAATAGGAAGCTATATTAACGGATTTTATATTTTTGACAAAATCAGTCTTTTAAATTGTTGTAAGGTGTGTAGAATCATTTAATAATTTATTGTATAGATAACAAATTCTATTGATAGGTGAATTTGCGGCAGAGTTCGTATTAGTCTGGGCAATGCAGAAAAGAGTAATAGATCTAGTTGTATAATTAGATGTTTTAAAGGAGAACAAACTTAGAATACTAGGTGAATCGATACGATTATTTAATATTTTGTATAGAAATACAAAATCCGCTAGTATTTCTTTTCTCCAACGGCAACAATTGTAATGGGTAATGTGGAAATTTATTTACAAAGAACCTCAGAAATTTAGCTTGGATTTTTTCAATTCTGTTGGTATATAAAGTATAAAAAGGTGACCAAGAAACAGTGGAGAATTCTAACTGACTTCTTACTAGTGAGTAGTATAAACATAATACTGTTTGCGGATTTCTGAAGTTCTTTGCCGTCCGGATTAAAAATCCCAACATTTTGTACGCTTTTTTTGAAATATTATGTATATGAGTATCACATAATAATTTAGAGTCTAAAGTTATGCCTAAATCTTTTACTTCTTTAACCCGTGACAGTATTTCGCCATCTATATTATAATCACAAGTAAATATATATATATATATATATATATATATATATATATATATATATATATATATATATATATATATATATATATATATATATATATATATATATATATATATATAATCTATTTCTGGTGAAGGTAATGGTGCAACATTTGGAGGTATTAATAATAAGTTTATTTTTTACACAATAATCATGGAAATTGTTTAACTCTGATTGAAGTTTTTGACTATCTTCAAGAGACTTTATAGAATGGAAAATTTTTAAATCGTCCGCGTATAAAAGGAAATTGGTGTTGGAGAAACATTGTTGCACATCATTTATAAAAATATTAAATAACAAGGGTCCTAGATGAGATCCTTGCGGTACACCCGAGGTAATAATTATATCATTTGACTGATATCCATGCAATACAACACACTGAGTTCTGTCCCTTAGATATGATGAAAACCAATGTAGAAGCGCTCCATGTACACCAACATCTGCCAATTTCTGTAGTAATATATTGTGGTTAATTTTATCGAACGCTTTCGAGAAATCGGTGTAAATGGCATCAACTTGAGTTCTATCGTCCATATTTTTTAAAATAAATTCTGTGTATTCTACTAGGTTTGTATCCACAGAACGACCAGGAAAAAACCATGTTGTTGTGGTATTATTAAATGTTTTACGGTGGATAATAGCGATTTAAAGATAAGGCATTCAAACACTTTTTCAAAAATACACAGTTTAGAAATTGGCCTGTAATTTTCAATAATATTTTTATTACCAGTTTTGAAAATGGGAACAACAAATGCTTTTTTCCATAACTGTGGACAGTGACCTTCGTTTATCGATTTGCCGTATGTACTGTTACTGTCATAGCAGTTTTCTCTTCTTCTTTTACTTCGGCTTTATCTTTAAACTCAGGTTTAATGACTGCTTCACTGTCCTTTGAATTTTGTTTTTCAATGTGAATTAACGTATGATGTCTTCTGTCACACTTTTTGCATGCTCCTGATGTGCATTGCTTTGCCTCGTGATTAGATCTTAAACAATTGTTGGGTTCTTGCTTTATTTACAAATACTTTATTCCAATAATTAACACCTACAAATTCATACAATATTAAATTCTTTATATCACCATTAAATAAAAATTTACCTCTAATAATTATTGCCAAAATAACTAATTAATATGTTACAAATAATTACGCAGTCTTCTTGTAACGTTCTTTTTCAAAACACGCTTCTGTGTGAAGTTGATACCGCTGACGCTAGTTGCGAATACTTTTCAGCTATTTTGCGTAGCAGTGTTGCCAACTGTATTGAACGTAACATTCTCTCTCCCTTTGAAGAATTATTCCTTGTTCTTTGCGTTTTTTGTGTATTGTGAAAAGGAGAATCGTTGTGGAGCTCTTCTTGTTCTGCACGAAGATCTGACTTCTTGTGGTGGACTCGGCAGTGGGCCTTCTTCCATTTCTTCTTGGATGTTTGGTTGTTTCGCCCTCTCTGGCGTCTTTGTTATTTCTATTTTTTCTGAGTTCGTTGGCAAGTTTATTTCAGGAGTCGTTTTTTCAAAAGCCGTATCTGAAATGATTGATTCTACGACGGGTTTTGACTTATCGAGAGATGAAGAAGAAATGTGAGGTTTCATTTGATTTGCATGCCTACGACGTATAATATTACCTTGAATTGTTTATATTTCGAATAATGCAGAACCTACTAGAGCCTTGACGCGACCTCTACACCATTTATCGCCACTGTACGATCTGAATAGGACATTATCCTCGATATTAAAATAATACTCTTTTGCCTGGTGGTTTGGAGATGAAAGAAAACTGTCCATTTTAGTTTTAAGATTGGGAATCATTAAATCTAATCGAGTGCGTATGTTCCGTTTTAACATAAGCATGGATGGACTGATTTCCGTTATCGCATGAGGGGTCTTTCTATATTGACATAAAAAATTATTTAATTTGATTCTAATTGAACTTTTTTCATTAGTAGCAGATTTTAGCGCATTTTTAACCGTTTGGACAGCTCTTTCAGCCTGTCCGTTTGAAGCTGGAAAATACGGCGCAGTAAAAATATGTTTTATTCCGTTCGAATTTAAAAATTCTTTGAATAACTGTGATGTATACTGTGGTCCATTATCACTTACAAGAGTTACTGGTAGTCCGAATCGAGAAAAGCATTCATGTAAGTTGTCAATTGTTGATTCCGCGGTAATTGATTTACATGGGTAAACTTCTAACCATTTCGTATACGCATCAACGATTATTAAATAATAGTAACCGAACATAGGACCAGCGTAGTCGATATGTATTCTATGCCAAGGGGAAACAGGATATTCCCACGAATGCGGTCTGATATTTGTTCTAGAATTAGAACGTTGTATGCACGCTGAACAACTCTTTGCAATATTCTCTATCTCTTTATCAATAATAATAATAATAATCAAGTTTATTGCACACAAAGAATAGTACAATAGGAGTAGGTTCAGCAAATGCTGGTTTTCAACCTATCCTGCTAAAAAGATTTACACATTAATAATTTAAATAAAATTAAAATTACAGCCAGTTTTATAATTGTGACATGCTAAAATAGACTTAATTAAACTTTACAAACAGAAATTAGAAATTCAGAATTAACTAATACGCATAATAAATCATCAATTCCCGGCCAGTAAATATAACTACGCGCAAGTGCTTTCATTTTATTAATTCCCATATGCCCTACATGTAATTCTTCTAGCACTTTACACCGTAATGACCTGGGCACATAAACGCGTATACCTTTTAATATACAGCCTTGTTCTATCGAATAGTTAGTAATATCTGAAACTGGACCAGTTTCAGTTCCTAGTAAAATTCGCAGTAATTTTGACAGTTTTGTTTTTTTTAGCAATATCTTTTGCCGTTACCGGTAGTATATTGATTTGGTTTATTTCGAATACCTGTGGAGTATCCACATGGTTTTCGGTTGACTCTAAAGGAAATCTTGAACAGAAATCAGAATTGCAGTGCTTCTCAGTTTTCCGAAACTGTATCTCATAATCAAAACCTTGCAAAAATAAAGCGTAATGTAAAAGCCTGGTAGCACTCAACGACGGTGCACTATTATTTGCAGCAAATATAGTTTTTAAAGCGGAATGATCGGTTTGCAATAGAAAATGGCGCCCGTATAAATAATTGAAAAATTTTGAGACTCCCCAGTATATTCCTAACGCTTCTTTATGAATCTGCGGATACTTTTGTTGTGTTGTAGACAAACGTTTAGAAGCAAAAGCGATAGGATGTTCCTCACCGTTAGGCATTTTGTGATACAGTACTGCTCCTAGGCCGTATTTAGAAGCGTCCGTAGCTAGAATCAACGGTTTATTGGGGTCAAAATGAATTAATACCCGCTCAGCAGCAATTTCTTTTTTAATTTGTTTGAACGCTTGGTCACATTGTGTATCCCACTCGAAGGGTACATCTTTTTGTAATATTTTATAGAGAGGGTTTAAGATTTGTGCCATGTTTTTTATGAATGCTGACACCATACATCATTCTATGTACATTATAAAGTCCTTTATGTGTATTAATCGTAAGTAATTTAGCGGTCTCTGGTGAGACTTGCATGTGCATATACGCTTCAGAAATATCAAAACGACTAAACCATTGACTATTTCCTACCCTAGCTAATATCTCCTCCAAATGAGGAATTGGGAATTCTGATGGAACAATATGTTTATTTACTGTTATTTTATAATCTCCGCAAAGTCTAACTTGACCAGAAGCTTTAATAACTGGTACCACCGGTGTGGCCCATTCCGCAAAAGTAGTTTTAGAAATCACGCCCAATGATTCTAACCTGTCTAGTTCTTCCGCTATCCGATCCACTAACGCAAAAGGCACTGTTCGCGCTCTGCAGAAAATAAGTTTTGCATCCGGGGTGACAGACATTGAAACTTCAAAATGTTTCAGATGTCCGAACCCTTCAAATAAGTCTTGATATTCCTGGGTTAATACTTGCAATTTGTTCGGGAAATCTTTAACCGGCGTCAAACTACTAATTGCCTTGATTTCTTTCCAATCTATATTAAATTTGAATAACCAATCACGTCCTAATATTGAATCCAAATTTTGTTCCACAATATAAAGTTTACCTTTAAATTCCTGATCCCGATATTTAGCCTGATTTCTGCAAAGTACTTTATTGGTATCTGCTCTTTCCCGTAAGTTACTAAAACTACGTTGCATGTGTATAATTGAGAATTGACTTTTAATTTTGTAAAATTTTGACGGGAAATTAAACTATAAGTAGAGCCAGTGTCAAGTACGAATTGAGTCACCACTCCATCTATGCTTATGGGAACTATGATTTTAGCTTTAGGATCTCTCACGTTATTTAAATTGAAAACTTCTACAACTTCCAGTTCTTGTTCCATCTCCTCACCCTTGTGTAAGCACTTCGCATCTATCCATTCGCAAGCATCATTATCTACCTTATGAACGCAATTAGTATTAGCAAATTTTTTAAAATTATTTCTAGTTTTACCGCATACTTTAGCTAAGTGACCTACTTTAGAACATTTATGGCAAACGTTATTTTTAAATCGACAATTTGGTGCTTTACGTGAATTTTCTCCGCATCTATAACAAATTATAGAGGTGTTATCATTGCTCACTCTAGATTTTGCATTATTCGTATTATTAAAATTTTGTTTCACAAATGAAGTTTGAGTATGCCCGGTATTTAATGATTTTGACCACGTTTTCTTACTATCTTTATAATTTACTTTATGAACTGCAGCTTGTTTGAAATGATTCACACCCGCTGCCGCCGCTTCATCGGCTAAGCATTTCTTTACAACATCATCATAATTTAAATTGGCAGTTCGCAAAAAATAATTTTTAGTTGACTCGTCTTTAATTCCCGAAATTATTTGATCTCGTAATTCCTCCTTCAATCTCTCCTCTCCTTGAAAATTACAGTGAACCGATAATTGCTTTAATGAGTTTAAAAAGGAAACAAACGACTCATAAATTTCTTGCTTACGTGCTCTAAATGTTTGTCTCTGAGTACATTCCAAGGGAATAGGTGAAAGAAATGTCTTAATCAATGTTATTATTTCATCATACGTCAACTGTGCTGGTTTTCTGGGAATGGCTAGCGTTCGTAATCTTGCATATGTTTGAGGGCCCATACCAGTAAGGAAATATTGTACCTTTAGGTCCTCTTCTAAGCCGTGAACGTTGATGAAGCATTCAAACCTTTCCAAGTAATTTTCAAAATCTTCTAAATCTGGATCGAATTTATCGAACTGGAGTACTTTATGTGCCATTGTTATATTTGACAGCCTCGTCGCCAATTTGTTGGGTTCTTGCTTTATTTACAAATACTGTATTCCAATAATTAACACCTACAAATTCATACAATATTAAATTCTTTATATCACCATTAAATAACAATTTACCTCTAATAATTATTGCCAAAATAACTAATTAATATGTTACAAATAATTACGCAGTCTTCTTGTAACGTTCTTTTTCAAAACACGCTTCTGTGTGAAGTTGATACCGCTGACGCTAGTTGCGAATACTTTTCAGCTATTTTGCGTAGCAGTGTTGCCAACTGTATTGAACGTAACAACATACCTTGCAATTTTTAATGTATTCTAGTTTTTCTTTGATGCCAGCCTTTATAAAGGTGTTGCAACTATATAGGTTGTGTGAACCCTTCCAAATTTTGCATTGTGGTTTGTAACTGGTCGCAGTTGCTATTGCAAAATTCTTCTTACTCGTTGACTCTGGTTTCACGACTCGGTCAGCTATTTCTAGTGTTTCACAACTGCTGGTTAGAAATTGTATTAGCTCATGATAAGTAGGAACTTTCTTACCAATATGTTTTTCCCATTCACATCTGGTTTTAGTTTTAAGCTTGGCAGTCAACATGTAGATCAAAATAGTACTCCATTCTTCAACTGGTTCTTTCAGGGCTTGCAAAGCTCTAACATTTAACTGAAATGAATCAACCATTTGTCTCAGAACTACGTGATTCTCTCTTGTGATTGCTGATAGATCGAATAATGCCTTTATGTGAGTGTGTTTAATGATTCGCTTATTATCGTACCTGTCTTCTAACATTTTCCAAGCAATACTATAATTTTCATTTGGAGTTTCAAGTAAATCTAGCTGATGAAGAGTTTCTTAAGTATCTGAATTTGTCTTCATTGGTTAATGTTTTGTTTTCGTGGACAGCTGAACAAAATGTGTCTTTGAATAGCAGCCATTGCGAAAAGTCTCCCTTGAATTTTGGCAGCGAAAGTGCTGGTAATTGTATTTTAGTTGTGATGTTTTCTGTCTCGTTCTTCTTCGTCAATTTCTGCATCGTCACCTTTGAATTGTTCTATTTCTGATTGAACTTCATCGAATTTTGTATACAGATCTGCTGTCTTCTCTAATCTCGGTTGAAGGAAGCTTAGTGTCACAGATTCTGCAGTGCATTCTTCTACAAATGTTTTGAATTTCGTTAACTGGATCTTGATTAGTTCTTGTTTGTTTATTGGGGTTTTTTCAATGCTTTTTTTTTCATTTTGAACAAGAAAACTTTACGGAAAGGGATACGAATTAACGTTGTGTCTTAAGTTGTAATAAATGGAACAAGAATAAGTAGGAACTAATCTGACTCACCTGTTTTCTGTTGTACCTCATCTCGTGTTCGTGTTTAACAGCTTTTTACCTCAATTTTTCTTCTCACAAATCTCAAATGAATTTCTCTTGACTCAGGACTCAAAATGTTGAATTGGTTATTTCAGTTCTCTAGCATGGTTTTTTTTCTTGATAATATCTGGCTCATCGAAGGACCAATGAATGATAGCTCAGGTTGAATTTGTGATGATGGTACACTCTAAATAAATATTCACAACGACTTGGATTTAATTTAATCATTCATAACTGCACTTTATGTAATTTTACATAAAGCAAGTATTTTAACATAACCTTACCAACTTAAGACCTCTTACATCTTACACATGACATATTTCAAGTACAAAAAAAACTAAGAAAATAAAGGTGGTTGGTAACACATAAATATCCCTAGGTTGCACTAGAGTACCTAAATAGATTTAAGCTGCGTTCACATAGAGCTTAGTGCCGTTGCCTTGTTAGAGCGGTGTTGCATTGCTATTGCATTGGTAAGGAGAGCGTTCACATAAAAACTTAATGACTTTGTTGTAGGTAATACAGTTTTCTGTTGTGTTGCATATAAATTAAAATTGCTGTCCTAAAAATATTTTAAGATTTAATTTGATAAAAATGTCAGAACAAGGAATAATTATTACCTATAAATTTAAACTTGAATGCAAGAATTTTACTTTCTGTTTTCATATTTTCTCAGTACAATGAGCTTTGTTTGTTCCAAATTGCTGGATATTGTACCAACAATTCAGCAAATTTACTGTCTACATTCATATTTATCTATAAAAATAGGTAAATTTGTTATAATACAAATTATTTCGCCATCTTTTAAATTTCACATTAAATTTTGATTGGCTGTTGCTTGGCGGTACGGTGCTAGTGCGTTGTAAATGTTTGGAGGTTACAAACTATAGCAACGCATTGCACCGACACTACCAACACGTTAAGTCATTGTGAACGCTTCCATTGCTTTGCGTTAGCCAAACCCTATGCAACTGCAAGACCGCTCCACTACCGTTACAATAAGTCTTATGTGAACGAGTATGGACAATGAGTCCATCAGTTGTAACTGTATTTCTGAAGTATACAAATATACTGTTACGGGTCAATTTTCGCAGTGAACTTTTTAAGCGCCCCCTGTGCTACTACCAGAATTACCGCAAGGTAATTCAGTGCTCCCGGCCAAACTTTTAGTAGTTTTGAAGGTCACTCTTCTACTAATTAAGATTTCGCTTGACTGTGGTTGTCTTCGCTCGCAATTATTTCATTGCTAGTTTTGCTGTGATCGTGTGCGGAGGTGTGAAGTGGTTGTAGTGGTCATTTTAGGAATCTGGAATTCTGTACCGGCCGTTGTGCATTTTTTTGAGGATTCAGATTCGCCAATTTTGGGATTTGTTGGTCCTACAATTTTGGAAATTAAGTTTCTACGGGAGTTTCTCGGATTTGTTGCTTCACCTCGCCACCTGAGTAACTAGAACACTTTAAGCCGCTTAACTTGCCAGGTTTTTTTTATTTTTATGTTTTATCCGTATCGTTGTGATGACATTATTTTCATCATTCTAAATTTCGTTTGCCGTTGGATGTCCTGACTCTCGCCTCACGGATGAAGATATTTTTGACGGACGTTGGAGCGAGTCAAGAAACTGATAAATTACCATTCCGTTTGCCATGTGCTTCGGCTTTTCGCCAGTCACCCCGGACACGACGCCATTTTGTTTTGGAAGTCCTTGCCCACGGTTCGACATACCGGAAGTCGAGCACAAATAGCCACCTGAAGTCTCGGTAATGTCTGTGGACATAATTTTATCGCACATTCCATTATTTCATGTAATTGTGTTAGTCAAGCTCTGGATTTTGATCTCCTGACTTTTTAGTGACTTCGTATTTTTGCTTCGAGATTTATAGCGTAGTATTTAATTCTTATATTATTTAATCTAACGTAATTATGGTTCACATGATTGTATTATATACCATTTTGATATTTATTTATTGTAATTCTGCGCAATCTAGTACTGCGTAATGTTAGTAGTTTTTTGGCGTGGTTCAGTCGCTAGGACGAACTAGTTTTATTTAAATTATCATCTGCATTTTTGTGCACGCCGACGCGAACGCTGGCCGACCAACGATTCTCACGTAGGGCTTATTTTTAAGGTTATTTTATTATTGAACTTCGTTATCGTCCTATACGCTGTTTTCGCCGATAGACTACACTTTACGCGTTGTATGTAGATTTTAGTTAAATATTTGTTCAATTAAATAGTTTCACTGTGTTCTCCAACGACATTCTTTTATTTTCTTTTGAGATTATGTAACAAATTGGCTTTTCCTTTCCCCATTTTGCCGTTTTCAGGATATTTAGAGAGTCGGTTGCTCTAAATATTGTTGTGGTTAAACCAGTCACGACCGACTGGCGCTCATGGTATGTACTATCTTATTTCATTATGGCTCTAGCGAAGGCCCACAGCCTTCTCCACTGATAGTTAGCCGAGGTTTAACCTTATTCATGTGCTCTAGATCACTCTCTTATAGAGTTGCACGTAATAATACAACTCTGTCAAGATGACATAAAAAAATTAAAATTTATTCCTAAGACGGTTTAAACTTAAAAATATTGATAGAGAATATATCTACATAGTTCTAAATAATTAATTATGATTACCAGGGCGCAATTATTTAGTTCCACAGGTAAAATATTATACCGTCATTTTTGACAACGTCAATCACATAAATAATTTATAAAATAGTAACCAGAGAGCAACATTAGAAAACAATATATAACTAAATATTGACATAAAAATATTAAATTCTGAGAGTTAAGAAAGCTGAAAAACAAGTGCAAAGATAATTTGGACTACCAATAGAAAATGACCAGTGCCGTCCGTACTCTTAGTTTATTTAGGTACTCTAGGTTGCACCACTTTTACGTGTCAACCAAACGGATATAAATACTAGGTGGGTAGCAAACACACAAGTGGTTCTGTCCGAACAAGCTCCAAACCCCGAAATCCAAAAAACAAAGGTCTGAGTGTTGCAGATTGTTTATTACCTTTTGCTCCAAATGTGGTAAAAAGTATCCGCCACCAGACTGTCGGGTTTGGGAGAGGAGGAGGAGGAAAGGTGCCAGAATCGTATGTTTTCTCAGTTTTTCGCTAATTTCTCGGAAACCGTGCTACGTAGAGTAAAAATTTTCGAAATGACGTTGTAGAGAATAAAATTTACTACAACATTGCTTCTAAACAAAATTTTCTACGATGAACAATTTAAAAGTTACGGCCGAAAGAAAAAGGAACGCTTTAAAAAAAATTAATTATGGCATTGCTTTATGTCATAATATACAAAAACGACTGTAACTTTTCAACACATTAAAATATTGACTTCCAGGCTGAAGTATTTAATTCCTAAGACTATTTTTAATCTACAATAAAATTTTGGAGGTCCTAGTTTAGCCAAAATTTAAACTTTCGGTTTTCAGCATTAAATTCCGGAGACTTTTAGCTATAAGGTACATTATTTCAAAAATGGTTTAAGCACTTTGTTGACCTGAAATTTTAAGTTTTTCTCCGAGAGAATATAGTGAAATTTTAGATTTGTTGTAAATTATTGTATTTAATCAGCTCTAATTTCTAAACGAATTAAGATATCGACTTCCGGATTTCAGCATTGGATTCTGGAACGTTTTTCTATAAGAAACAATATCTTTAAAATCTTTTTAAGGTATGTGATGACCTAAAATTTAAAGTTTTTCTCCGGGAGAATATAGTAAAATTTTATTATTTTTTAAAATTATTGTGTTTAATCAGCTCTTATTTCTGAACGAATTAAGATATGGACTTCCGGATTTCAGCATTAGATTCTGGCACGTTTTTCTATAAGAAACAATAATTTTAAAATATTTTTAAGGTATTAGTCCAAGCAATAGGGAGTTTATAACAGGCTTACCTGGAAATAATTAAAGAAGTTTTGAAAATTGGCAGTTTAATGTAGTATCATATCGCGAATAATATACTAAATTTGCGACCTCGAGGGACCGCCGCTCCCTCCACTATATTGAAAAAATGGCGCATAAAATTGGTTATTTGACAATATCTCCTTTCTAGTCATTCTTAGATAAAAATAGTTAAGGTGTTAATTGTAGAGAATTAAATTCTCTACAACTTTTGTATTAAAACTTTTTTTGTAGAGTTAATAGTTTGAGATTTATCTCTATGTAAATAAGAGCGTATTTCTTGAGATTGAATAAATGTTATCTTTTCAGCCGGAATTTTATTTGTTGACGTCTAGTTATTAGTTAATTATTTGTCTTATACTCTGATAGAAGTTTTCAGAAATCATAATGATAAATAAATTATTTATTTGGGTATAGTTCTATGTTTCTATTGTATTAATACAATGTTTCGGGAAACTTTACGTTGTCTTCGTCCAGGTAATAAATGAATGTGTCAATTATTTTATATATAAGAGAGCTACTATGATCTAAATATTCAAAAAATTGATGCCTCTGGCATTTATTGTCTGACGTCAGATATAAGCACTAACCATACATAACAGTTGCGCAGACGTTGTTTAGACAGTTTAGACATAGTTGATATTATACATTTAACATAATGGACAACTGTCTGTTTAAATAAGCAAATAAAAATAATATTAAAATCGTTTAATTTCTTATTTTTCTCATGTTTTCAAAATACTGTAATAAATAGCAAAAATTTCGAGGATTATAATAACGCAAAACAAAAGTAGATAATTTAAAACCGTTGATGGCGGCCATTTTTGATTTCTATTTTAGAAATTGTAACGTTACTGTTAAGCCGTTATAGTTTATTAGAGGTTCGAAGGCCAATTAGTTAAATGGGTAAAAGTCAAATAAACAACGAGACACAGGAAAACACAAGTAACGGAATGTATTTATTTAATTAAAGGTGATGATAGAACGTACTTTTATTTATATATATTTAACACAGATATAACTATAAACTAATATTTAAAGAAAGAAAAAAACGATATACAAGTAGACACGGACGAGGTATGCAAAGTTGCGCGGGCGGTACTGAACTATCCTCTCGGCTGTCTTCCAGATGGAGGACCCGAACTCGCCCCCTTCTCCTCCTAACGGCACCTTCCCCGCTGTGGTCCATCACTTGGCTTTCTTGGGGTATTTCCAGGGGTTCGAGAGTACACCCCGTCCGGGACTTCTAAAAGTGCTAGGCTATCTAAAACATAACTTAGAGGGTTCTGAGGGTTTCGAGAGTATGAATCCTCCCGAATTCCCAAAGTGGCAAAGAGGCACCCGCTACAGACTCCCCCTCTGGATTGGCGTTACGTCCTCGAAGTCGATCCAGCTCTCACGTAGCGGGATCTTCCACGTCGGAGGGCTGGAACTTCCTCTTGGGTGCTGTTGGAGGCCGGCACTTCTTCTTGCGGCATCGGCTGGACTTCTCGTCTGGGTCTTCCTCGCCGTCGCAGTGGAATGACCGGCTTCTGGCCCGAAGCAGCTTGGCATCTGGTTAGCGCCGACGCATGATAACGGCCGAGTGGCGCTGACGGTTGGTCCGCCGCGACGACCTCGTAGACGTCTCCTGATTTGGCATGAATTTTATATGGACCATCTCTTTTTGGAACAAATTTGGCGCTGATCCCCTTGGCGGCGTTACTTAGCACGTGAGTATTAACCCACACTTCATCGCCCACTTCATATATCGGCGCCGGGCGTCGTTTTGAGTCCGCGTACGCTTTACGCTTGTCTTGAGCAGTTTCGCTGAGCTCTCTCGCTTGTTGCAACGTGCTCGTCAATGTTTTCAGGTGCACAAGAATAGACGACTGAAACGTTTCCGACGCTACAATCTTTCGGACGTCGTGTTGCACAGCGTCTAAGGTCCTCAGTTCACGCCCAAAGGTAAGGTAAGCGGGTGTTTGTCCGATGGGTTGACAAACAGCCGTGTTGACTGCAAACCGGATCATCGGCAGCTTATCGGCCCACATAGTGTGGTCCTCCTTCAGTAATATAGCCAGCTGCGTCTTCAGTTCGCGGTTTCTTCGCTCGACTGGATTTGCCTGCGAGTGATACAACGGCGTCGTCACCTGGTCAATTCCTAGGCAATGCGCTGTTTGTTGCATCACTGCGCTGACAAACTGCACTCCGTTGTCTGAAGTTATACGTCTTGGGATTCCATAACGCAGAAATATTTCGTTTATGAGCATGCGCGCGCATGCATCGGCAGTCGCTTCCTGCAATGGAAAGAGTTCCAACCATCTGGAAGCGATATCTTCTATTATGAAGACCCATTTATAGCCCGATGCGGTAATAGGAAGTGGCCCGAATAAATCAATGGATATTGATTCGAACCGCTGACTAGTGACGGGACTTCGTAAAAGTCCAACTGGTTTCAAATTAGAAGGCTTATACCGCTGGCAGTCAACGCAAGTTGACTCCTCCACGTATCGACGCATGCCTGGCCAATAATATTTCGAGGCTATACGCAGTAAAGTCTTCTCGGCTCCGTTGTGTCCTGCGGTTGGGGCATCGTGATGCTGCTCCAACACTCGCTTGCGTTCGGATGCAGGAACTACCAGCTGGGCTTCTTCTGAGTCAGCTTCGGGTACATACCGATAGAGGATTCCGTCCAACATCATGTAGCTTCGCGCTCTCCAGTTGGGTGCATCGGAATGATTCGGATCCTCCAGGCTCGTTATGATCTTCGCTAGTTCCGGGTCTCCGAGCTGCTCTTCTCTGATCTGATTCGGTTTGCTAGCCGGCAGATCGACAGCAAACGTGCAGATTTCACAGCTGGATTCCGTGTCTTCGCAGCAGGGCGGCCGCGAGAGGGTGTCAGCGACAACATTGCGTCTTCCAGGGGTGTAATTAATGGTGATGTCGAATTCTTGCAGGAAGAGTGCCCACCGTGCAAGACGGCCGGCGGGCGCACGCAACGACATCAGCCATTTGAGGGCTTGGTGGTCGGTTTCGACGGTGATTTTCGTGCCCTCTATGTAACCCCTGAATTTCTTTACTGCGTAGAATACGGCCAACGCCTCTCGTTCGGTTGTGTGGTAGTTTCTCTCGGCCGAGGTCATCAAGCGGCTGACGTATTCAACGGGGCGCTCATCTTCTCCCTCCCCCTGCAGCAGAACAGCGCCTAAGCCGTAGTTACTGGCATCGGTGCGAATTATATATGGCTTCGTGAAGTCGGCTTGTCGCAGCACAGGAGCTGTAGTTAGGGCTGTTTTTAAGGCGGAGAAAGCGTCTTGTTGAGATGAATCCCATCTCCACCTGGCATCTTTCTTCGTTAAATCGCTAAGCGGCTTAGCGATTTTCGCAAAATTTGGCACGTACCGTCTATACCACGAGCAAGTTTGCATAAACGTGAGCACTTGTTTAACGTTTTGAGGCACTTTCATTTCGGCGATTGCTGCGACTTTATCCGGGTCCGTCGCGATGCCCTGCTCGGTTATGACGTGGCCGAGATACTTTACACGCGTCTTACAAAACGTGCACTTGTCGCGATTTGCATAAAGTTTAAAAACACGAAGTCTATCAAACACTTTATTTAAGTCCACAATATGCGTATGAAAGTCGTTAGAGAGCACAATCAAATCGTCCAGGTAAACAAGCACTTTCGTGTCTTTCAATCCACTTTTAAACTTGTCCATCAAACGCTGGAACGTCGCACCCGCGTTTTTGAGGCCCATAGGCATGCGTAAAAATCTATATGTACCGAACGGAGTCACAAAAGTCGTTTTATCGCGATCTTCTGCACACATGGCTACTTGGTAGTACCCGCACTTTAAGTCAATGGTTGACATATACACAGTGTTGCCAGTGTCGTGCAGCAGCTCATCAATCCGGGGCATGGGATAACTGTCGGTTATCGTAATCGCATTCAACCGCCGGAAATCTATACACAGGCGCGTGGATCCGTCCTTTTTGGGTACCATCACAACAGGGGCGGCCCAGGGTGATTCACATTCTTCAATGACACCCTTGGCGACCATGCTGTCGATTTCATCACGGAGTGTAGCCTTCTTCGGTGCGGACATCTTATAGGGTGGCAGCGCAATGGGTGAATGGTTTCCGACATTTATCGTATGTTCAGCGAATGGCGTCGGTTCTCCCCCTTGCTCAAAGATATCTCTGTTGGCTTCGATGAAGACGTCCAACTTCTTGCGCTGATCGGGATTCAGCGTAACGCCTTCATCGTTTCGAAGGCTAGAGATGTAACTAACACAGGCGTGACTCATCGACGTATCTGGCATCGGTTCTAGCGGCAAATCAAAGACGCGCTGCGGGCTATCGGCAAAATTCCATGTAGATTGAGCGATGTTTAGAACTATTTCCGCATCGAGTAGGAAGTCAGCGCCGAGCAACGTTGTATTGTTATTCGCATCCGGAAAAACTATGAATGTTGTTTTTATGGCCCGTTTCTTCAGCAGCACATTGACGGTGGTCACCAAAACAGTCTCCGTACGTGATGCACCGTCCGCGAGAGTTGTCGTCATTACAGTCTGATCAAACCGTTGACCTTTCGCAATTAAAACATTGTGTAATGAGCGACTAGCGACACTTTGTTGCGCGGCGGTATCAACATGACCGGTTCCCGTTACACCCAGTATTTCAATGTGAAGAATGGGCCTCGCACGCGGTCTAATCTTCAGCGCATCAGTCTCTAGCGCACTGAATCCAACACTAGGTCCAGCACTTGTGTTAGCTTTGGCGTTCTGACAATTGGTGCACTTGCTGCGGATGACGCCAGGTGCTCCGCAACCGTAGCATGACACAGCGGGCTTCTTTTCAGTGGGAGTTTCGCTGCGGCGCGCTGCTAGCTTCTTGCACGCGGATTCTAAATGGCCGAAGTTGCGGCAGAAAGTACAACGCGGTCGCGTTTTCTTGTTTTCCGTTGTATCGTCGGAAATAATTTTTGTTTTGACAGCCGGTTCGATGTGCTCTTCGGCAATCCTGGCGAGTTTGAGCAGGTCATCGAACGAGCTGACTTCTTCTCGGCGCACGCGTTCCCGTATTGTTTGACTAAGCAGCCCGTAAACCATGTCAAGCTGTACGGACTGGTCGAGAGCAGGGAGCGGCAACTGAGCAAACAGCGCGCGACATTTGCAAACAAAAATGTCGGTCCTTGTGTTCCGATCCTGCTCTTGAGCAAAAATTTCTCTGTACACTTTGTATGCGGGCTTCTTGGTGCCGAATGCTTTCCGTAAATATAATGTGGCATCTTTAAATGATTCAGTACTACTTTTTACTCCTGCCCACCATTCAGCAGCTAGATGTGTCAGCAGCATTGGAAGACCTCGCAGCGCATTTTCATCACTGATGTCGGCACAATCCTTGTATGCGCAAATAGCGTCGATAAACGTTTCGACGTTGGATTCTGAGGCTCCATCAAAGCGAGCTGTACATCTAGCGAAGTTTCCTGTCTGTGTGTGTGTTGGTGGAGGTGTTTCCGTCTGCACAGAAGCTTGTAAGCCTCTGATGAGTTCTCGCAGCTGTTCGGTTGTCATTTGAATCGGCGCCGCCATATTGCGCTGACGAGCTGAGCGTCGTGGAGACGTGATGGCGCTGGAGTCTGCGCTGTAAGCCGTAAGTCAAGATGGCGGCAACTGATGCTTTGCGTGCTGCGTGACTCTGATGCGTCCAAGATGGCGATGCGCGCGATTGATATATAACGTACACGAACTTTCACTACTTTCCCCACCGCACTAATTGGGCCACTAGGTTGGGCGCCACTGTAACGTTACTGTTAAGCCGTTATAGTTTATTAGAGGTTCGAAGGCCAATTAGTTAAATGGGTAAAAGTCAAATAAACAACGAGACACAGGAAAACACAAGTAACGGAATGTATTTATTTAATGAAAGGTGATGATAGAACGTACTTTTATTTATATATATTTAACACAGATATAACTATAAACTAATATTTAAAGAAAGAATAAAACGATATACAAGTAGACACGGACGAGGTATGCAAAGTTGCGCGGGCGGTACTGAACTGTCCTCTCGGCTGTCTTCCAGATGGAGGACCCGAACTCGCCCCCTTCTCCTCCTAACGGCACCTTCCCCGCTGTGGTCCATCACTTGGCTTTCTTGGGGTATTTCCAGGGGTTCGAGAGTACACCCCGTCCGGGACTTCTAAAAGTGCTAGGCTATCTAAAACATAACTTAGAGGGTTCTGAGGGTTTCGAGAGTATGAATCCTCCCGAATTCCCAAAGTGGCAAAGAGGCACCCGCTACAAAATCCCTTTTCAAATGTTTTTATGACACCAAACACGGGATGATTCTGACAAATGTGTTCAAAATGGTGGTCGTTAATGGACGGCCATTTTGAATTCCTTTTTCGAAAGTCCTATTCAAATGTTTTTATATGATACCAAATACGAAATGACTCGGAAGTATGATTATTTGTGGGTGAGGGGAGCGGTTCGTGCCCAAAATTTTGACAGAATGCGTTATCATCGGCGACGAGTCTATGTGCCAAGTTTCAGCTTGACTGTGTAGCAGGAAGAAGGTTAATTAGACCTACAAAGCCCGTGCCACAAAACAATCGAAGTTAATACTAAGATTACTTGGTTCCTCTCGGCGAAAATATTTTAATATCGACTTAACTAAGGCCTTAATAAAATTTAAAAATAATGTAATTTAAAGAAAAATGTTCAACAAATCTAATGCTGCGAACCAAATTTTGATATTTTTATTTGTTTAGAAACGACAGTTGTTTAAACTTTATGAAAACTAATTAATACAAAATTTTGCTGTTTTCTCTCCATGAAAATCCTCAAATTTTGACACAACAAAGATTTTTTTAAAAATTTGAAAATTTTTAGTGTTATATAAAAATGTTCAAAGAATTTAATGCTGGAAACCGGAAGTCGATATTATACTCCATTTAATAATAACAGCTGATTTAATATTATAAATAAAAATATTGTTTTCATTTTTCAGTTTTTTTTCAAAGAATATCTAAAAATTCTGAATTTATCGTGCCTCTTAGATATTTTTCCAATTATGTATCTTATATAAAAATGTGTGGAGAATCCAATGCTTGAAACAGAAATTCGATATCTTTATCCGTTAAAAAATAACAGTTAAAAAACGCAAAAATGAACGTTTTTTTCCTTATTATGTTTTTAAGAATAAACAAAAATTATTCCTTAACAAGAACAACTAGAAAGTTGAAAATTATATTGCTTATAGAAAAATACCTAAGAAATCGATTGCTGAAAATCGGAAGTCGGTACCTTTGTTCGCTAAGAAACTACAGCCATTTTTGTGTGGTAAGACAAGGATACTACTTTATTTAAATTGATAGAAAATGCTCAAATTAATTTTCTCGATTTTCTCGAAAACTGTGCTTCTTACGTAAAAACTGCATACAACATTTTTATAGGGAATTATCCATTCTATCTATTTCAATAAAAAATGTTCTCGAAATATTCACTATTTACGAGATAAACGCTAAAAACAAAAAATGGCGGCCATTTTTTCAATATGGCGGAGGGAGCGGCGACTCCTCAAGGTCGCAAATTTAGTATAATATTCGGGATATGAAACTACACTTTCCTGCAAATTTGCAAAACTTCTTTAATTTTTTCCAGGTAGAACTACCTATTGCTTGGACTATATGTGATGACCTAAAATTTAAAGTTTTTCTCCGAGAGAATATACAGGCTGTTCATTTTAAGTGGTGCACCATTGCTATCTCGAGAAGTATAAGAGCTACGAAGTTGGTTAAATTAGGAAACAATTTCTATTTTATATGATTACTTTAATGAGCGAAACAAATTTTTTTTAGACCAGTGGTTCTCAAACTACGGAGTGTAACTTTCTTATTTCAAATGGGAACCTATTTTTTATTCGCTTATTCGATTCAGTATTTTCAATTCAACGAGATATTAGTTTCATACCCTGGCATAACAAAAACATGAGAAAAACGCTATTGAAAATTATGATAATTTAATTAAAAATCTGATTGTTACAAGAGTGCTATGGAAGATAACAATTGCATATTAATTGTTATTTGTTAATGAAAAAGATTCTTTGATTTTAATCAGGAGATCAGGACCGCTATTGAATGTATGAGTTCAGGGTACTAAGTACTCAGTAGGGTGTAAGGTGGCGGTAACTACGGACACGTGTTTCGACCTTTTTTGGTCTGATCAGTGTAGTATACTAGAATCGTTTTCACTAACAATTAATATGAAACAAAATATTTAATTGTTTTCTTCCATAACACTTACTAACAATCAGATTTTAATTAAATTATCATAATTTTCAATAGCGTTTTTCTTATGTTTTTGTTATGCAAGGGTATAAAACTAATATCTCGTTTAATTCAGAAAAAAAATTATGAATCGAATATGCAAATAAAAAAACCCATTTGAAATAAGAAAGTTGCACCCCGTAGTTTGAGAACCACTGGTCAAATTTTTTTTTGTTTCGTTCATTAAAGTAGTCATATAAAATAGAAATTGTTTGCTAATTTGACCAACTTCGTAGCTCTTATAGTTTTCGAGTTAGCAATGTTGCGCCACTTAAAATGAACACCTTGTAGTAAAATTTTAGTATTTTTTAAAATTATTGTGTTAAATCAGCTCTTATTTCTGAACGAATTAAAATATCGACTTCCGGTTTTCAGCATTGGATTTCTGGGACTTTTTTTAACTGACGGTGTAAAAATGATTTTTTTTTTAAATTTTAGCATTTAATTTACTTTAATTTTTATATTATTTAAGATATCAACTTTCGTTTTGCAGCATCAGATTCCTCGGTCCTTTTTAATAATGAAACAAAATAGTTAGTTAAATTTTAAAAAGCACTCTGCTATCCGTTGTCATAACTTTTGAACTATTAATCTGAGAAAATTATTTTTTAATACCAAAGTTGTAGGAAATTTTATTCTCTACAATTTTTAATTCAAAATTATTATTCTACGTAGCACGGTATCCGAGAAATTAGCGAAAAACTGAGAAAACATACGATTTTGGCACCTTTCCCCCTTCCCCTCACCAAAATCCTACAGTCTGGCGGCATTTACAGCAAAGGGTAATAAACAATTTGAAACACTCAGACCTTTGTTTTTTTGGATTTCGACGTTTGGTTGTTTTTTCGTCTAATTTTACTGTACTATTACAGAAAACAAATTTCACACAATTTTACCTCAGTTCGTCAAGTCATGTAGAAATATCCTCATCCGATGTTACCATTACCAGAACAGACACCACCAAATAGTCAATTTACTCCACTACTAGACATCACAGCTAAAATATAATTGAAATTTCTATTCATTAGTTAACTTTGGTATTGCCAGGAGATCATCTCCTTTACTACAAGATGTTTTCATTGTTCAAAAAAGAGTCATCAGAATTATTGCCAGAATATCTCCTCGACAGTCCTGCAAAATTCTAACTGTAATATACTAGTGTTAGAGACCAACATCAGATGATTCGACATGATGGATGATGCAATCCTTTTATCAAATGATAATTAGTTTGGAATTTATTATTGAATTTTGTTATTGTATTATTGGATTGTTTTATGTAATTTTGATGTAATTTTGTTTAGCCGCCGGCAGTCGCAAAGTGTTTACGACAGTATTCACTTGGCGCTTGCGGTGAACGGCCGCTGTTTAATAATTTTGAGTTTTGGTTTAATAAAAGTTGGTTATAAGTGTACCACGTATTTTGTTTGATATAAACCTCTATTTCCAGCGCGTGCTGATTCATGTTGTAGAGTTTTGTATTGAGTGGTGATTTGTTTTTTTTATTTCTTGCTCCCTAAATTTCTAACATCAGAAGTGGGATTACAATCCACAACCACAGAAGCGGTTTTACGTACGACTCCATGATGGATGCTCTGGATACCGAGTTAAACAACTTTATTAAATCACTGAGGATGACACCCGAGTATTTAGTTTCGCCTGTTTTCCGATCAGATTTCATTGCAGTGAGTGGCAATGGCTTGTTTTAGTAAGTAATAAAGCTGAATTTGACAGACCGTCAGATCTGGTAAGATAAGGTTGCCTTAATTCGAGTTTTAAAAGTATACGTAATCAGTAACGTCAGAAATCAGGAGACCTTTCAACGTAAATTTTTAGAGGTTTGTCACAAAAGAAATTTTGAGCGGTTATTCTCAGAGCCCAGAGGCCACTGTTAAAAACGCGACGTAGGTACAGACTACCGCTAGCAATCTTCACAAAAAAAGTATTCCCGGTTTAATTTGTTTTTTGTCAACACGATGAAAGCAATCATGCAAACATTCCCAAACTTAATGAATCCGTAACAACAATAATCGCGATAGTTCTGAAATTGATTATGAAAACATTAAATGTTAGGAATGTCAAACTAGGTCGTATTATAAGTATAAGTCTCTGCCGACTGCAATTAACGCGAAATAAACATAATTCGAATAAGTGCCGCAATAATGTTAAGGTTTGTCACACAGGAACATCTTTAAAATTAAATAAATTGTTAATTATTGATAATTCAAATAATCTGTTATCACTAATACAGAAGCTGACGTATCTAATGTGTAATTGCTATTTCTTTAAGCTTCAACATAAAATTAAACCGTTCCTTGCAAATATTAACGGAAATCTTTCCAAGAAGTTATTCAGTAAACCAGAGTTAAAGCAGTCGATTATATTTTTGATAAAGTTACCAACCTTATTTTTGTTATTGTCCAAAATGCTTTTCTTGATTGCGATGTAATAATTTGATGAAATCTATGTGCCGACCCAGAGCTTAGGTCAATCACGGATCACTCAGGTACCCATGTTGTACGTAATAATATTGCAAAATTTCTTGCTGTTGCTGAAACATTAATTGATTTGTTCGACCAACATCTATCTGAATTGATAACTTTTATTCCGCCTTTCCGATACAAAAGTAGTCGTGGTTTATCCACAGTAAATAACAATTCTACCTCCCCTTCATATGCGTTACATTAACGATTTTATTGTTACCTCCGTACCATCTATCAGACCATAAAGGCGAGGCAGTCCGCGGTATTACAAAATACTTCTTAATGATACTATTCGTGGAAGCGAACACTTTTGTCAGCTTTATTCTCCGTATGCGTAAAAGGATAGGGCACGTACCGAATGTACTTTGACTACCGCAAGACCAACACGTTAGTAAAGATTGTTATCCGCTTTCACGTACAGAAAACCAACAAGAACTTCTAGCCAAACCTCCTTTTCACTTACGAGATATGTTTTTGGGCTTTAACCAGATATGTCTCATCAAGAATCAATCTACAAAAACGTTTTACCTTTTTACTTGCTTTAAAAATATGATGGGACTAAGGAATTAATTGTTTTTAGTAAATGAAAAAGTACTGAAGAAAATACCATTAAAATAAATTCTTGCAGTTGTGAACTATTTCAAAAAGATTTTTACGAATATTTACTTTAATGTTACAATCCACAGTTATTAAGAAAGATATCCTGCCCTGTATAACACGTTAGTGGACATGGAAGATTTCAATATCACCATCCTTTATATCACAGGCAGCCCACTGCCAAATGTTGATTTTCTTACTCGTAACCCAGTTGTTGTACGACATGTTACTGCTAGTAAAATACAAAAAAAGATCGACTACACCTGTCGCGTTATATTATCCAAAACGGTATTTTACATTAAAATAACCCCCGAGAGCAGTTTCCTCGTGCCTTGTCAAAGTCGACTAGAATTATTACAGATATTCCATAATGAACAATGTTATAACGGTTTCGCGAAGATAATTTATTTAACTCTGAAAAAATTTTGTTCCCCGTTTATGCAATTTTATTGAAAAGTTATATTAACTGTCTTATTTGTGCTGTTGATGTCGACGGTCTGCTGCCACGAAGTTAGGGTGTTTTCAATAATTATTGTCAACATAAGATTATAATCATTCCAGATTGATTCATTAGATTCTTTATTCATGGGATAATGTAATGTATTGCAATAAACAAAATTGTTTTTTTTTATAACCAATTGTGGACGTAGCGAGGGAACTCGCATTTTCGCCACCTCGCAAACGCGTTCCCTAACAGTGCCCACAATACTTTACAAATTTTAACCTGCCCAGGTTCAAAAAAATGTTTTGAAAGTGAGAAAATGTAATGAATGAGTTGCAGTAGTTGATTTAGCTTTCCAACCGAAACATTTGCAAAACAGCAATTGTCGGAAATTATGGCGTCGACTCCACCTTAAGGAGATACGTACTGGCCAGCTACAAGTTTAAGTTTACAAGTTAAAAAAAAAAAAACAACAACAAAAACAACACAAACCTTTTCAGCTTACGTACATGCTGCCGCTGATTATTTAAATCCACTAACCCCGGCTCCTGAACGTTAGAAACACATTTTTATTTTTATCGATACGAAATATTGTTTCCTTCAACCATTAAAAACCGTAAAAACTTATGAAACTAAACTGGCCTTTCAATATTTCATTTCTTTGTTTGGAACGCCGAAATCAACAATAATGAATGCTGGAACTAATTTGAAAAATCTAAAGATTCCCGAATATTTAGACTCACTTAATATTACCTACCACTATACGACACTCGATGTACATCGATAAAATGGTCAAGTCAAACGATATATGCGTACTATCATGAATCTAATCAGAACAGAAACGAAAGTCCAGTCAGAATGGTCGAGCGGTTTGTAGAAAATTAATTGGCATTGAAGGTGGAACTCCCCTTATACAATATTTGTTGAGAAACTTAAATTCTGATTTACGGCCTGTGGGCAATTTAGACCTCGATCGCGTACGAATTAAAGAGCGACTTGATTTGGCTACTAACAAACCTTCACAGACAAATAAAAAACGACGTGATACGGTGCAATTTGCAATAGGCGATTTTGTTTTGATGCTGTGATGGGTAATGATTTTAAGCAGTTATTAAATACGACATTTATTGTAAACTAACAAACGTGTACAACCGGACACATGACACTTACTACTTAACAGTTACTAAACTAAACTTCAGGTTAGCCAATAGCTAAGTACATTAATACGTTTGAAGCTAGATGGCGACACCTAACACAAATAAGAAAGAAACATTTACAATTTAATATTATTTCAACAGATGCACAGAGACGAGACGATGCACAAGAGCAAGCTTCAATATGAATTTCAAGGCCCATTTGTAATGATGGGGATTACACCGACAAAAAACGGTACGAACTCAGACGAGTTGGCAAGAACATCTGAACATCATAACTAAGGCAGCGAAGGAACAATTATTAAGACAATGACCAAGTGACTGGTCACTTACAGTGAATTTGCCTGATTTGTTAGAATGCCTTGACAATGACTTAATGTTTGCAATTTTTTATATCAGTCTAATTTGAAATGTTGAAAGCTGTTACGCTTTGCATTGTTGTAATGTTGAAAGCTTTTACGCTTTGCATTGTTGTAATATTGAAAGCTGTTACGCTTTGTATTTGTAAAATGTTGAAAACTTTTACGCTTTGCATTGTTGTAATATTGAAAGCTGTTACGCTTTGTATTTGTAAAATGTTGAAAGCTTTTACGCTTTGCATTGTTGTAATGTTGAAAGCTTTTACGCTTTGCATTGGTAAAATGTTGAAAGCTGTTACGCTTTGCATTCGTACATGTTTGGTAATTTTTAATGTTGAAAGCTTTGACGCTTTGCATTGGTTGTTCGATGATTTGCAATGCTAAAGGCCCCGTAGCGCTTTGCACTGCAGAATCGAGATAACAACTTTTTAGTGTTTGTCTAATAACAAATAAGAGTAACGATTTTGTTTTATGCTTAGTGATGATGATGATGATCCCATTCCAGTTAAACAGTCTACTGGTGACACCTCTGCCGAATAAGGTCTATCGCTTCGAGAGCGAAGCGTCTGTCAGGATGACCGTGTTAGAGACCAACATCAGATGATTCGACATGATGGATGATGCAATCCTTTTATCAAATGATAATTAGTTTGGAATTTATTATTGAATTTTGTTATTGTATTATTGGATTGTTTTATGTAATTTTGATGTAATTTTGTTTAGCCGCCGGCAGTCGCAAAGTGTTTACGACAGTATTCACTTGGCGCTTGCGGTGAACGGCCGCTGTTTAATAATTTTGAGTTTTGGTTTAATAAAAGTTGGTTATAAGTGTACCACGTATTTTGTTTGATATAAACCTCTATTTCCAGCGCGTGCTGAGTCATGTTGTAGAGTTTTGTATTGAGTGGTGATTTGTTTTTTTTATTTCTTGCTCCCTAAATTTCTAACACTAGTATGTATGTAATTACAAGATTTAAAATACATAAATAAATAGGGATTAAAATATCAAAAACAATATTATAGTAACAGTCTTAAAATTGAAAATAATAGAAATATATTGCAATAAAAATTAAATAGATCGTAAGGAACTTCAGAGTGACAGCGTAGTTCATGATTTGTTTCATGTCATGTTTTTTGCGTTTAACCTTCAATACAGAAGTTGTTATTGTTACAGTCAATCAGAAATTCATTGACAGTATAGTACTCCTTGTTTATTAAGATGTATTTAATAAACTTCAGATTTGGTTTAGGCGTACCAGATTTTGTAAATTGAGGAAGTGCATTAAATCATTTTATTCCCATGTAGAGGCATGTTTTTTCAAAAGATGATGGTTTATGCGGTGGTATGCAGATGTGAGTGTCAGTTTGTCTCGTATTGTAATTCAAATTTGTGAATTGAAAATGATTAAAGTCATTAAACACATATTTTATAATTTCAAGATTTAAAATACTAGGTAAGTATACTGTAAAAAAATTTCTGTAAATTTACTATAGTTATTATAGGCGTTTAAGTTGCCTATAATTATTATAGTAAATTTAAGTAAGTCAGTAAATTTACAGATATATGTAATTTTCCATAAACAAAAATTAAAATTTTTTTTCACATAAATAAATTTACATAATTTTTTTTTACATAAATAAATTAATGAAATAAATTAAAGGCTTATTGGATCTACTGACGTTTATTGTGTAGGACGTTTCGGACGTCCATCTTCAGCTAAAATACATAGAATAGTTACAAAAACATACATTCAATAAAGTAGTCAAACACAACCTCTTTCCTAAACAAACATATTGATGATAGATTACGTGTACTTGCGAGCCGAAATTCTTCTGCTACTCGCACAGATGCTACTTCACCCAGAAATGATAACAGCAGAACTTTCTATGCATCTGTACCTTACGATCCACACCTGAATAAATGTTCGCGAATGCTTCTAAAGGATTCTAATGTTGATTAGTCACAAGGAGCAATAACTATACATCATGTTTATTCACCAAATTAAAAGATAAAACCAGGGACCTGAACCGTTGAAAATAACGGTTCGGGTTCGGTTCGTGGTTCAATAAAAATTTTGGTTCGGTTTTGTGTTGCGGTTCGAAATTTTTTATTTTAATCCGGTTCGCGAACCGGTTCAATTTGGGTTCAACAATTGATTTTATGAAAATACACACAAATGCAATATTATATAAGTTTAATATAGATATATTTTAATTTTTACATTTATAATAACAAAAAGAAAATAAAGTACTATCTTAAAAACTAAAAACTTAAACTAGCTAACTAAGAAGCAAACATATTAAATTTTATAAGTATAAAGTAAAATAAAAAATAATTCCGTATACTTGTCTTTTTATTGATGCAAATTCAAATTATTTAGAAATATTCAAATTTTATTTTTTATTAGAATGTTCAAAACAACGAATTATAATTATTTCATCAATTAATTCAGATTTCATATTTGTTCTCAAATTTGAAAGTATAAACTTCAAATTTGAGAACAAACGTTCCACACTCACTTGCGTGGCTGGTACTGCTAATACAATAAGCGATAATCTGTACAAAGGATGATTTTTATTATTGTTCCAATTGTGTAATATATTTTCATCTTTTTTTAGTCTAGGTTCATTTATCGAGAGAAGTAGTTATCTCTTCTAAATTATTGCGATTTGCTGAATTTGTCATGTGACTGACAGCTTTTTCTCGTAGGATCATGTCTAAATCGTCTACTTCTCCTGAAGTAGATGAATCTTTATCACTACTGTTAGAACTCTCGTCTTCAATTTGGTTTAATTTAATCCACAAATTTTTTAAAGTTTGTTTAGCTACTGTAATTTGTGTAGCATTTAACATAACGTTAAATCTTAAATCCAAAAATATTGCAGCGAGAAACAAAGGATTTTGTAGCAGTTGATTTTCTCTAGATTTCATTTTATTAATTAAGATGTTTGCAAATGCAGTTTTTAGTTTGTTTAACTCTAACTGGCATTTTAGCCATGTTGCGTAAAGATCGCCGAACGTCAATTGTTCTTTTTGTAAAACTTTAGATGTAACAACCAATGGTTCTAATATTGTTTTAATTTCCAGTATTTTGTTCCACGTACTATCTGCTAGATGTACGTCCTTATTAGCTGGAGCCATATCAATACAAAAGTTTTTTAACTTGTATAAACTATCTAGCAGATAGTACGTGGAATTCCATCTGGTGGTCACATCTATGACCGGTTTATTTAGTTTAAATTTTAAAAAAATATTTATCATTGTTGGTGATCTTAGTTTTTTAACTACTTGCCGTGCTTTACTTATAATTGGTCCAAATGAACTATCTTTCATGGCGTCGTTAACAGCCAATTGTAAGGTGTGAGCTTCACAACGTACTCCTTCTACACCCAAATATTTGATGTCACTTTCTACTGCTTTCATATCAGAATCAGCCTCAGTTTCTTCTTCAGTTTCTGCTCTATCAGTATCACTTTCTTCTTCTTCCATAATATCTTCTGTCTCTTCAACACCTTCTCATTCAATACAATAATTCTCTGTTTCAGTTTCTTCTGTAAGTAACTGGACAGCCTTTATCATGTTACGACCGTTATCAGTAGTAATACTATAAATTTGATTTACATTAATTTGATATTTAGCTATTGTTTGCATTATAACATTTTTTATGTATCCTGAAGTGTGAGGTTCAGTTAATTCTTTGACTGCTAGTGTTTTTATGACAACTTTTCCGTCTTGAATATATTGTACATTAACTCCCAAAAAAGAGCGATCACATCTTGTAGCAGCGTCAATTTTTAATGATATTAAAACAGCATTTTTAACATCTGTAGAGATTTTATTAACTATTTCATTCGCGCGCTTGTTAATTTCTTTTTTCATATTTTCACTATTAATAGAAAAATTGCTTTGTAATCCGGAAATAATTGGATTGATTATTTTTCGGAATCCCGAATCCATTAAAATTGAAAATGGTTGGCCATTTACCGTAACCAGTTCTAAACTAGCTTGCAATAATTTTTTTTCTGTCATTTTTATTTTTATTTGACGAGAATCAGTGAAATCATCCAATGTAGTTTGATTCTTCGAGCTAGAAGCTCCATCAGAATGAACTCGTTTTCACGATTGTTTCTTTTTAGAAATTTCTTCAGCTTCTTTAGCGTGATTACGACCTATGTGCCTTTCCAGGTTCGCTGCGTGTTTTCCTGACATCTTCTGGGTACATAATTTGCACTGTGATCTATTTGATGGTGCATCATAATCAAAGTAATCATAAACTGGGTTTCTTGGTCCACCCATCGTCACACCTAAAAAGGATTAAACCTTGTATATTGTATTTCGGGGAAAACGAGAGAAGACAAAAACATAATACAGAGTTATTGTTTTTCTTTAATTTAAACTTTAAATTTAAACGTTTAAATTAAACAACTAAATGTTTATGTCAAACGCAGTTCGTGATAATTAATTACCACATTACCAGTGCAATTATAATTATAATTTACAAACGATAAGATTACGTACCTACAAGTCTTGCACAAAACTACATAAATTTATAGAAAAACACTAACCTAGTTACGTTTTTGAAATTAAAAATAAATAGTACTTACCGTGAGTACTTTATTTAATTTTTATATGATTATGATGACAGGACAGAAATAATGTTAGGTACTGACAAATAAAAAACATGTCATAACATAACCTATCTCACACTGCTTGCATTCGCTGCTACATTGACATACAACAATACAAACTTAAACTGGCACGCTGTGACTTGTGCGCATGGCGTGTAGACGATGAAAGACGGCAAGACCACCCAAGTTGAACCGGTTTATCGAACCGGTTTACTGAACCGGTTTAGTATTTGTGTTCCGGTTAAAGTTCTCGTTCTTTTTTATTTTAGAAAAAGGTTCAAAGTTCCGGTTTCGGTTTATAAAAATTAGGCGGTTCACTCCGGTTTCGGTTTATGTTCCGGTTCGGTTCAGGTCCCTGGATAAAACAAAAACAACTGATAAAAAGGATGTAATTTACAGCATCAAATGTTCTACATGTCAATTTAAATACATAGGAGAAACGTCGCAAAGGTTGTCCAAGAGGATATACCAGCATGACTATCACTGCAAACTTCTCAACCCCGATCATAGTGCTCTAACACGCCATCACCAAGAAACGGGTCATTGATTCTCCTTTGAAGATACGGAAATTCTGGACATCATCCAAGAAAAACCGAAGAGGCTTTTACACGAGTATATTAATATTGACAAGCAACATTGCGTAAATTATCAGACGGACGTCAAGAACAACTTGAATTTTGCACACAATTTTCTAGGGTTTTAAAAAAAATAAAACCAGAAATTCTATATCTATTCTATCTATCTTCACTTGTATAAAAATATTTTTGGTGTTGATCACGTTTTTTACTGGCAAACTTAAAATTTTTTTCAATTGCAAAATGGTGATGATATTGTTATTTATTTCTGTATTATTTTTCAAATGTCGAGTTACTTGACCCATTTTGTACTGGTGGATCCTATTTATGACAACTTTTGGCATATATTATTTTTACACTTTTTTACTGTTGACTGCAGGTAATTTTGACTGCTTTATTGAATGTATGTTTTTGTAACTATTCTATGTATTTTAGCTGAAGATGGACGTCCTAGCACGTCCGAAACGTCCTACACAATAAACGTCAGTAGATCCAATAAGCCTTTAATTTATTTCAAACATTCCTACAATGGATCTTATAAAAATTCATAAATAAATTTACATAATTTTAGTTTTACACTAGCGTCAGGCTCCGCTACGCGGGCCTTCGGATAGGTCGCGCTGCCGCGCGACAAGGGAAATTCGAAAATGTTACTAGATTTGGAGCATTAAGTAAATTATTTTGAAATTAATATTACTGTTTCTTTAAAACGGAATTTGACACAGGATGAAATAAAATACATAACGACATTCGTCCGTGAATTCTTTTAACAATACTCGTTTCGAGTTTCAAGACTCGGCTCCTTCGTCGCCTCGTCTTCAAACGTCTCACTCGTACTCTTAAATATGAATTCCCGGACTTGTAACGTTAATTACTATTATCAATTAGGTAGCCCCTTTAATTTGATATCAAACTGATATAAATCTATATTGTTTTTGATAAAAATAAATGACTATCGTCGGTCATCATTTTAAATAATTTTATTAATTAGGTAGGCCTTATCTTGAATTTGATATCAAACTCGATATGATTTTTTAATAAAAACAAATGACAATTGTTAAAGTCGCCATTTTCAACAATTTTATAAAGTTAATGCTCACTTAGTAGTTTAATGTAATATCAAACTGGATATTGTTCTATATAATTTTTTGTTAATGCAGATTGTCGACCTTCCATTTTAACAGTTTTATAAAGTACCTAGTGTTCCTCTAATCCTTTATTTAAGCATCAAACTCTATGCATTTGTGATACTTTCTGATAAAAAAGTTCTTTTTTTGCTTTTTTATTTTCAAATAATGTTAATAATTTTTTCTTTTAATGTAGGTACCTAAACTTCTGACATCTTTTGTTGGAACTCTACTTGAAAAGACTGTCAAAATAAAATTAAATTTAAAAAAACACTAATATTGATAAAAATACAAAAAATGGTTCTTTCGATTATTACTTAATATAATTTACAAATTGCTTCTATTACTAATATAACCATACATGCATCTGAAATATTGAATTGTAAACTGTAAACGTCAGTTTGACAGAACATACAATTGTATTTTTTTTAAATGAGTTAACAATTTTTACCCTGAATGTACTAAAACTTCTGACGTCTTTTTCTGGGACTGTACTTTGTAATGACTGTCAAAATAAAATAATTTTTCTTTAAAATATTATTAAAATTGATGAAAATATTAAAAATATTTACGCTCCCACTATTATAACTCAATATAATTAACAAATTGCTTCTATTAATTATATTACTTTAGATAAATGCATTTTAAATGTCGAATTGTAAACGTCAGTTTGACAGATGTAGCGTTATTCAACCGTCAACAGTCATTTGTTGAACTTTTGTTTATACAATCTCTGACCACTGTTGAAGTATAGTTTTTAATTAATAAGTCAAAAGCTATACTGTGTAGAACATTGAAACCTGGTCGCATGAACTCCTTATTAGTTGCGTACTATATATAAATCGATAGCTTAAACCATATATTTGTTATTAACGAAAAACAAAAAGTCAGTTTTTCGCATTTTTCTCAAACAAACAAAAATCAAAAACAATTGAATGATACATAAAAATGTGCGCCTCGATGACCTCTATCGTCTAGTGAAAAAATCATTAAAATCGGATAATCCGTTCATAACGTGGGCCCGACGCAATCCCGTTGTTAGGCAGACGAAAATATTAATTAAGCCTTTTAGTATTATAAGATATGATTTTAAATTTCCTAATATTTATGTAAAAATATTACAAAAAAAGTATGTAAAGTTTAATATTTTATTGAATGCAGTTTTACAGAGTTATGTATTTTTAATGTTTATGTAAAATATTACAAAAAAGTATGTAAAGTTTAATATTTTATTGAATGCAGTTTTACAGAGTTCTGTGATTTTATTACAAAAAAGTATGTAAAGGTTAATATTTTATTGAATGCAGTTTTACCGAGTTATGTGATTTTAAAATTGTATATAATTTTTGGAAATTTTATTGAATTTTTTACATAATGAAAATGTATTTTATGCTTGATTCAGGAATAATTCTAAATGTAATATTGCCATATTCTACGGCACTTGTATATGTATAAACAATTAAAAAATCATAGTATGTAATCCTAATTTGAACACAAAAACACTATCTTATTAGTCCAGTCAATCTGTAAAATTTGATGGAAAAAAATCGCAAAGTCAATTTTTTTTCGTAAATCGTTAGAGGGGCATGCAAAGAGCTTAAAACTGAGTTGTCACCCCCCTGGCCCCCTGCAATTTTTGGGAAATCCAAAAACATTTTGGATTTGATTTTTCGCGAAAACGGTAGGTTGTAGAGAGAAATTTTGTTAACAAATATTGTTAAGGACAGTATTATCTACAATTTATGTCATTGGGTCATTGCTCTACGACGAAAAGTGCAAAAAGTAGAGGGCGCCAAAGTTGCCAAAAATGACTTTTTTCAGTTTTTCACCGCTAAAAATTGTTTTTTGATCTTTAGTGTAAATGGAAAAGTTGTAGAGCACAAAAAAACCTTCTAAAATGAGTATTCAACGTTTTCCCTACGATGAACGGTGACTGAGATATAACGCGGGAAAGGACGTATCGAAGGCCTCGCTGTGGCGCTTGCCCTTAACAATAATTTTGTACGCCAAGAAATATTGTGCATTTGATGGAAAAAAATCGTAAAAGTCAATTTTTTTTCATAAATCGTTAGAGGGGTATGCAAGGAGCTTAAAACTGAGTTGTCACCCCCCTAGCCCCCTGCAATTTTTGGGAAATCCAGAAACATTTTGGATTTGATTTTTCGCGAAAACGGTAGGTTGTAGAGAGAAATTTTTTTTAAATATTGTTAAGGACAGTATTATCTATATAATTTATGTCATTGGGTCACTGCTCTACGACGAAAAGTGATCTTTAGTGTAAATGGAAAAGTTGTAGAGCACAAAAAAACCTTCTAAAATAAGTATTCAACGTTTTCCCTACGATAAACGGTGACTGAGATATAACGCGGTAACTGTTTAAAATGGAAGTAATATTGAGAAAATGTTATGAAAATGAGTACGCTTATGTTTTTGAGGTCGAATAATTGTTATTCAAAATTTTTAAAAACAAAATAACTGACATTGGAAAAAAGGATCATCATAAGCCCGTTTTACATTACACCAAATCTTGAACAAGATATTGTTCATTTTTCAAATTGTGTAGTATCATAAGCAAATTGTGTGAAATATCGCAATGCTTCGTAAATTGTCTGAAAAAATAGATAAGCGCAGCTGTAAAATTATTATTGTATGCGAACTGCACATAATCACAAACCAAATATTGTAGGCAGTATATAAAAATGTCTCAGCAAATTATTGCCTAATTGCGCAATTTCTTGTTCAATATTTAGCGTAGTGTAAAACGGCCATTAGTGTAAATGAAATTTCATATTTTCCGAGTGATTTTTTTGTTATTCGTCATTTTTTTCTTCTTTGGCGGTTCTTCGGAGGCGCCTTCTTGTTGAACGACATGAGATGAGGTTGGCTTATTAGTGTAATCCTCATAACGGAAAATTTGGGAGGGAGGTTCTTCAATGTCTACTTCTTTTTCTTCATCAAACGTGCGTACGTTGCTGCAATTCTTCGCGGCGAAAAAGTGAAAAAAGTCATTTTTGGCAACTTTGGCGCTCTCTACTTTTTGCACTTTTCGTCGTAGAGCAGTGATCCAATGACATAAATTGTAGATAATACTGTCTTTAACAATATTTTTAAACAAAATTTCTCTCTACAACCTACCGTTTTAGCGAAAAATCTAATCCAAAATGTTTTTGGATTTCCCAAAAATTACAGTGGGCCAGGGGGGGGGGGGTGACAACTCAGTTTTAAGCTCCTTGCATACCCCTCTAACGATTTATGAAAAAAATTGACTTTTACGATTTTTTTCCATCAAATGCACAATATTTCTTGGCGTACAAAATTATTGTTAAGAGCAAGCGCCACAGCGCGGCCTTCGATGCGTTCTTTCCCGCGTTATATCTCAGTCACCGTTCATCGCACGGAAAACGTTGAATACTCATTTTAGAAGGTTTTTTTGTGCTCTACAACTTTTCCATTTACACTAAAGATCAAAAAACAATTTTTAGCGGTAAAAAACTGAAAAAAGTCATTTTTGGCAACTTTGGCGCTCTCTACTTTTTGCACTTTTCGTCGTAGAGCAGTGACCCAATGACATAAATTGTAGATAATACTGTCTTTAACAATATTTTAAACAAAATTTCTCTCTACAACCTACCGTTTTAGCGAAAAATCTAATCCAAAATGTTTTTGGATTTCCCAAAAATTGCAGGGGGCCAGGGGGGGTGACAACTCAGTTTTAAGCTCCTTGCATACCCCTCTAACGATTTATGAAAAAAATTGACTTTTACGATTTTTTTCCATCAAATGCACAATATTTCTTGGCGTACAAAATTATTGTTAAGAGCAAGCGCCACAGCGCGGCCTTCGATGCGTTCTTTACCGCGTTATATCTCAGTCACCGTTCATCGCACGGAAAACGTTGAATACTCATTTTAGAAGGTTTTTTTGTGCTCTACAACTTTTCCATTTACACTAAAGATCAAAAAACAATTTTTAGCGGTGAAAAACTGAAAAAAGTCATTTTTGGCAACTTTGGCGCCCTCTACTTTTTGCACTTTTCGTCGTAGAGCAATGACCCAATGACATAAATTGTAGATAATACTGTCCTTAACAATATTTGTTAACAAAATTTCTCTATACAACCTACCGTTTCCGCGAAAAATCAAATCCAAAATGTTTTTGGATTTCCCAAAAATTGCAGGGGCCCAGAGGGGTGACAACTCAGTTTTAAGCTCCTTGCATGCCCCTCTAACAATTAATGAAAAAAAAATTGACTTTGCGATTTTTTTCCACAAACGTCGAATTTTTGTTACAGATTGACTGGACTATATATACAGTAAGTACCTACATGAAACATCTTTACAAAAAAATCAAAACATAATACTATATTCTAAGGCACTTGTATATTATGTACCTATAAACAGTTTAATTTAACTTGTATAAATAATAAATATTCTCTATTAAAATAAAAAATTCATATTAGGTAATTGGCTATACGGTATTATACGGTGGAAGTCACGCTTCAAGTCGCTCCGAGAAACTTTCTAATTTATGTGGTCTTTTTAACGTTTTTGTGTAAAAATTATAATTTATTGTGCTTGTTTAGTGTTTCTTAACCATACGGTGTTTTTGTTTCATCGAATTTGGTGCATTTTTTGAATATTTTAAAAAACCGTAAGTTTGACAAAATATTATATCTTTAGTCTATCATATCTTCTAAACCACTGGGTCTTCATGTGTGGATCATTCAGCTGTTTTTATCCCTATTTTATAACATATATTTCCGTTCGATTCGTTTATCTAAGTGCTCTACTTCACTAATTTATCTAATTAGTGAAAAACTGTTTTTTTGTTTAAGAGTGGAAATCGCCCCCTAGAGCTTTTTTGGTTATCGCAATCGATTTCTGTTGTAAACACACATCTGTTTTAATACTTATAAAGACTTTTTCTGACCATTTCAGTGATCTGATCTAATTAAAATAAGTAGTTCAACTGTCAATAACTTTCTGATCAGATTTTCATAATAAAGTGTTTTTTGGGATCACCACACCTGGTTTACCCGATTTTGACACTTTTTTCTAAATTTGAGAGCCCAAAGTGAAAAAATTTATTAATTAATTAGCAAACCATAATTAACACGACCCTTGAATTTTGGAGTTATCTTTCTACAGCTTTGTGCATTAGGGTGTCCTTTAAAGATGCCAAAGGGTTCGTAGTATAAAATTCTAGCATTTGAGCCGTTTTCTTTTGGATTTAGTTAGAGTTAGAAAAATTTTCAAATTTTATATCATATCTCCTAAACTACTGGGTCTTCAGAGTGGCGTACACAGCTTTTTTACCATATATTTATAACATATATTTCCGTTAGATTCGTCTCTCTAAGTGCGCCACTTCACTAATTTATCTAATTAGTAAAAACTATTTTTTGAGTTTAAGGATGCAAACCGCTCCCTAGAACTTTTTTGATTATCGCAATCGATTTATGTTGTAAATTTACATCTGCTTTAATACTTACTTTTTATGACTTTTTCTGTTCATTTTAGTGATCTGAATCTGATCTAATTAAAATAAGTAGTTCAACTGTCAATAACTCCCGTATTTCTGATCAGATTTTCATAATAAAGTGTTTAACCGATTTTGGCGTTTTTTTCTAAATTTCAGAGCCCAAAGTGAAAAAATTTATGGAGTACCTAATTATCAAATTTTTTGAGCTTAAATGCACTATTTAGTCGTTTAGCTAGCTTTTGGTTGCCGTGAGCCGCCTACGAGAGGTTTGCTCGCTAGCAAGGGACTAGTTTTTTTTTCTGATTTTTCTAGTTAGTTAGCTGGGTTGAAGCGGTCACCTACGAGAGGTAGGCCGGCGTGCAAGGGTTCATAGGGCTTCCTGTGATTGAATTTTTTTATATTTTTCTAAATTTAAATTCTTTTAAATTGTTGTCATGTGATAGTAATTGGAAAATTTTGTTTTCCAAATTTAAATTATTTCAGATTGTTGTCATTGTATAGTTTATTTATGTTTTGACATGTCGGTTGGATTCGACTTTTATTTATTTGTGATCAGTGGTATGTAAATCACACAGTACTAAAATTAATAATGGTTTGTTTATTTACATCATATATAGTTCTACATCACAATTAAATTGCATATATTTGTCAATCTGTTTACTGGCGTGGACTGAGTACGCAGTCTGGATCACCTTCAGCCGCGGATCCAGAGGGTGGATCCTGCTCCTATCCACCAGGTGACACGCCTTGACGGGTACCTCTATCCTACGGAGACGATACTCAGGCGCGTTTGGAGTTGGTGTCTGAACGGGTCTGAGGAAGACCCTTGGCTGCAGCCTCCTCGGTGAGAGGGACCGCTGTCGTCCTCTCTTCTCCGGAGATGCTCCCCGGGTTCCTGAGCCGGAAGACCTAGTAGGTGACGGAGGTAACGGAGAAACTGGCCGGATGGAGACTACTTCCTTGGAACAGTAACGCCGGGCCAGGTACCACAACTTCGCCTCGGACCGTCTATGGTCTGATGCCGTCAACGAGGGTTGCTTGAAGTTGCCCTGGTGCCGACTGAACCTAGAGCGGTCTGCGGCCCTTCTCTGCTGACTTCTGGAAAGCCGAACGCCGTCCAGCTTGGTGCCGTCCTCTGCTGCGGGCTTGGATGCTTGGTGATTTTCCTATTCGAGAGTTGCTGCTGCTGGTTGCTTGCTGGAGTTCCCTATTCGGGAGTTGCTGCTGCTGGTTGTTTGCTGGAGTTCCCTATTCGGGAGTGAGCTTGCACTTTAAATCGTCGGTCGCTGTTGGTTGGTTCCTTGTTCAAGAGTGAGTGAGCTTCCACTGTCTTCCTGACTGGCCGTACTCGTCAGGGCCAGTCTTAGTTGCAGCTGTGTTAATTGGTTGGTGGACTCGTGTCGTGCTGTCATTAGTCGCCGAGCCGCTAGTCGTTAATTCCGGATGTCGCGCCGCTTGTCTGCGTGCGCGCCAAGTTCATAGCGCGGGAAGATATAGCGACTAGCGTTGAGTGTTCGGCGCGGGAGATTCAAAAGGCTGCGCGTCGCCACAAACATATCTAATAAAGTAGGCAACTAATAGGTGTATTAAATGAACAACAGGGATAGTTCACAAAGTGTAGGAACTATAGAAGAACTCTAAAAACGCAAACGTCATAAGAAATTAGACGGATTAACATGATGATTCAAACTATAGAAAAATAACTAAAACACAAAGAGCAAGAATGGAAAAAAGAGAAAGAAATATTACTTGAAAGAATATAAAAACTTGAAAACAAAGACGAAAAACGAGAGAAGAGAAATAATATTGTTATAAAGGCAGTGAAATAGAGCATAGCGATATAAAAGTAGCAATAGAACACTGGCTCAAAAATAAAATTAATGTAGAAGCTAATATCTCAGAATCCATTTTGGTTTACAAACGACGGCTGTGATTCTCACAGAGAATTAAAAAAATATTAATTCAAATTAAATTATTCATAACATTAAAATGGGAATCACAGTCTCTTAATGATTCTAAAAATTATACAAACAAAATTAAAAAATTAACCTAATTATTCTATTAAATGTGAGTGAATATACCAGTGCGGCTATGATATTTATTTACATTATTACTTAAGTTGATGCAATGTTTTGGTTAGTAATGGAATGAGATGAGTCATTCCTGGCGCCGCTGGCGGAACAGAGGCAGCGTTTGATACGGAAGTAAATGTTTTATTTGGAAAGGAGCGTTGTACTCTCTGATCTGTGTTATAGTTCTGGTCAAAGGGTTGTGTTGTATTTGAATAGTGTAGAACTTCTGTGATAGTTGTTCTACATACTCGCAAATCAAAGGAATGTTTGTGTTTTCGTGTAAATCTCGGATTCTAGTATATCTGTCTGTGCCAAGTATGAGTCGCAGGCATTTATTTTGGAGTCTCTGCATAGGTAGCATGGCCGTTTTGGACGCAGAACACCAACTCGGGGCTGCGTACGTCAAAGTCGGTCGGACGATCGTCGTGTAAATGAGGCGTTTATTATGAGATGACATGCGGCTAGTTTGGCTAAGAAGTGGATATAAAGATTTGACTGCCGCCGCTGCTTTCCTAATATAATTTTTAATGTGCCCTACATGGAATAATCTGCTTTATAGAGTGACTCCTAGGTATTTTATGGATGGTTTTGGTGGTGATTTATGATTGTGTACTGTGAGTGGTGTACAAATTTTAACGTTTGTGTGCTTGCGCGCAAAGACAATGGTTTCAGTCTTGTTATGGTTAATGCTGACCTTCCATAGGGCTCAGTAGGGTAGGAGAGTGTTGATTTGTATATGTTTGTTTGCTACTTCCGCTGAGTGGGAGCTCGCAAACAAAGTTGTGTCGTCGGCATACAGCGCGGTTTTCGTTTGTGGGAAAGATGGAATGTCATAGAGGTAAAGGGAGAAAAGGGCGAGGTCTGACAGCTCCCTTGCGGTACTCCCCCCCTTATAGGGTGTAGGGTTGACTCTACTTGGTTAATTTTGACTCTAAGGCGTCTATTAGTTAGATAATATGTACGCAGTGATCGAACAGGAAAAGGGCCAACAAAGGTTCATCTCCGGTATTGAGAGCTTCGACACCAGCAAATTGAAACACACGGAAACATGTGAGAAGAATCCCCTGCCTACGAAGGAAGCTATTGCTCAAGAAAAATGCGCTTGAATTTTCAACCCTCGGCTTACGAGGCCTTCCAACGAATATATCTACCTTTGTATTTGCTATATAATATGTATTATTTTATACATTTGAACATTTGTTATATTTATACTGATGGTAAGCGCGGCAATGGCGTACGGCTTTTTATATGATATTTTTCAATTTGATACCAAACTGACAGTAAAGTAAACAATTTGTACTTACTTTGTATAACTGAACTATCGTAGTGATTACTTCACAATAAAATTTAATTATTTATAAGATATTGTTTATTTGATTTTGGTATCCCTGTTTTCAAATGTTGCCGCTTTTGTTTTGTCTCCCGCGTGCTATTGTTTTGCAGTTTTGCACACTCAACACGTAGCATCCAGAGTTGCCAAATCAGTAGATTATATATTATTTTAATTAGTAGAAGCAGGAAATTAGTTCGAATCATTTTGTAAATGAGCCCTTCTAGCCATACTTTATCGAAAGCCTTTTCGACGTCTAGAATGGCTAATACTGTGACCTTTTGCTTGTTGAAGCTGGTGGTTATATCGGCCACGATTCTCGCTAATTGTTGGGTTGTATTGTGACGTGGACGAAAACCGAACTGGAAGTGTGGAATAATATTGTGTTTATGTATGTGTGTTTGAAGTTTGGATAGGATAACCTTCTCTGCGACCTTTGAAAGGGTCGAGAGAAGGGAGATAGGGCGGTAGCTTGGGATTTTTACTGGGTTTGTGTATAGGAACCACTAGTGCAGTTTTCCAAGCACTTGGAAAGTACTGGAGCGTAATCATTGAATTTTTGTACGTAAACTGGACTAGGGCTTTTCTGGATAGGTTTTTTAGAATAATGTTCTGGATTTGGTCAGAACCTGTTGCCTTCTGGTTAGGGAATGTCTTGATCATGTGCATGACTTGGGTTGCTTAAAAGCTTGGCAAGGCGACGAGGGTTCACAGTCAAGAGCTCATTCATTAAGTTGTGAACTTCACGAATTATTATTATTATTATTATAACCTCTTGTTGAGTCGTGTTGTCTTTGTCGAGTCGGTGGACGCTCTCAAACATATTGGCTAATGCCTCCGCCCTTTGAGCGTCCGTGAACAAAATTTCCGTGTCTGTCGTCAGTTCCGGAATTTGTTTAAATGGTTTTCTCAACGTACGAGTCATGCGCCAGAGGCTGTTGTCTTGTGGGTTCAGGGTCAGTAGCTTACCTTGCCGGGTTTCGTTGTTGAACTCCGTGAGTTCGTCGCGTACACGTCGTGTCAGTCTGTTAATGAGATCACGGAGGTTGAGGGACCGTGATCTCTGCCAGAGTCTTCTTGCTGTGTTTCTCTGTTGAATGAGGTTAATAATATGCTGTGGTAATTTGTCTGTGTGTGGCTGGATCTTCGTAACACGCGTGTGTTGCTCCAGCGCGTGTGTAATGGCACGAGTTAGAGCGTCGAGCTGTAGGTCGACTTCTTTAGCTGTTTTTCTATTCGACTGAATTGTGACATTTCGGTCTAACGACCGTCTGAACTCGTGCCAGTTTGTGTCTTTGTATGTGCGTATGTGGTGTGTACTGGTAGTGTGCGTGTTGTATGACGTGATTTTAGTTAAAATTGGCAAGTGATCTGAATTTTGTTCATTTAAAACTTTTAAATTATTTAAATATTTAATATTTTTATTAATTATCAAATCGATTATTGTAGGAGACATATTATTCGCAAGCAGGTGAGTATGACTTGGTGGATGATGAAGAATGGCGTTGGCATTCGCGATATTGCAGTTCCAAAGTGGATGTTTTGCATTGAAATCGCCTATTTAAATAACCTTGTTACCTGTGCTTAATAGTGTGTGAATTTCGTGTTGTGTAAATTGATTGGAGGGGAGATTATATGTAGCGATTATATTTGTGTTATCAGAGAGTCGGATACACAAGGATTCTAGGCTTGTAGACTAAAGGTGAGCTAATGTGTGTTGTATATTGTGTTTGACCAGTATACCAATCCCCCCTGATGGTATTATTGTCTGTGTTCTGTCAAGTCTATAAACAGTGTACCCCTTAACTTTCAGTCTCTCAGTCTGTCTAATTCGTGTTTCATTTAATAACATTACGTGTACGTCATGTTTGTTTAAAAAGTGTATTGGTTCACCTAGTTTCGTGGATATGCCGTTATAGTTCGAGGAACAAATTGTTAGAGGCATTGTATATTATAGGGACAAATGTTTTGTGTGAAAGTGAGCATTGTATGAAATCTATCAGTTGGTGTTTTACATAATAAAAGCTGTTGATTTAGCACTTTTATGGGTATTATATAGTTTTTAATATTAATAATTTCACAAATTAAGTTCATTTTGTAACACATTAAAATCATTAAAGTTATTATTGTTGTCCATTGTTGATGGGCGGGGGCTTGGCTGCAGGCAGTCCATGTGGGAGGAAGGGCGCGCCGGTGTCGATGGGTGCTGGCGTTGATAGTAGTGGTGAGCGGGGAGCTGAGTGTTGGCGCTGCGTGTGCGATGGCGGAAGCGCGGGATACTGACGCGGGAGGCCCTCATCTGACAAATGTGACACTGAGTAATTAGTTTCTTGTTGATGTGACGTTCCCAAGATACTGTGGTGTACAGAAGAGTCCTTATTTGTGTCTGGATTTCTTAAAGTCTTATATCGGACGTTGTTATTACAAAATAATAATGGAAGTTTTTTGTGGTCATCCTATATACTTTTTTCACGTGTATTTTCTTGGTGTCCTGCAGGGCTTAATTAGTCGTGGTATCATTTTGACCTCGCTTGAGTGAGTTGATAAAGTCATCTTTCTCGTCGTGGTTGTGGACCCACACATTTATATTGTTCCGTGTGTATTTCAGCTCGAACCCGCCCTTCACTGACTGCTGCACACGACTGATGAGCTCCTGATGATTTTCTTGTTGTGCTTCTATAATAACCGGTGCAGGTGCAGTTCGTCTTGTTCCTGCCTTGCAGCGTTGCCCGTCCCTCTCTGGTTGTTATAATAGGAAAATAAACTATGAAAAACTAAACAATCAGTCTATGCTGTCTTTTGGGTCACACACCACTGCACTTCACTAGACACCTGTCTCCTCTGGGGATCATCCTGCGGATGCGGCGTCCTGGAGAGGCTCCGGGTGGTCGCAGACATCGCAACGGTATTGAAACCCTAAGCGAACTACTCACCCGTTTTGCTGCAACATGCTCCGGTAGCGGGCATGCTGCTAGCGGTCGGTACGGCTCGGTGGTGGTCGCTCGCAGGATCCTCGGTGGCGGTGAATGTGACTGGACTTGTCGGGGTTTCCGCCGATTTTAGCGTTGGGCCTTAAGGTCGACCCACTGCCTACGCTCGGATGCGTAGAACTGTTTTTTTTCTTTTTTAGACATCCTGTAGCCCGGCACCAGTAGGAGTACTAGGTGCTTCTCGGGAGTAGGTGTGTAACCCACTTCTTCCGCGTCATCCCAGTTCTCTGAACTGGCCACTTCGTAGTGCTGAACGGGTGGCTCTGTAGTTGTGGTTGGTACCCGTGGTTGTTCAAGGGGTCGCTCCACTGTTGTTCTGGTCGGAAATGACGTCTTCTTGGTGGTGCGTTGAAAACAAACGTGTATTTTCTTGGTGCCCTGCAACAGTCGTGGTATCATTTGGATAGGTGTGGTAGGCGGTTTGACCTCGCTTGAGTGAGTTGATAAAGTAATTTCTTTCTCGTCGTGGTTGTGGACCCACACATTTATTTTGTTCCGTGTGTATTTCAGGTCGAACCCGCCCTTCATTGACTGCTGCACACGACTGATGAGCTCCTGATGATTGACTTGTTGTGCTGCTATAATAACCGGTGCAGGTGCAGTTCGTCTCGATCCTGCCTTGCAGCGTTGCCCGTCCCTCTCTGGTTGTTGTTCGTCTTGTAGTTGTTGTTGTCCTTGTTGTTGTGGTTTCGGTGATTTTTGTTTGTTGTGTTGGTGTGTATCATTATATCTGTGACGTCATATTATGCATCAGTGTCATTCAATGCCTGGTAACGGTTGTGGGTGGGGACACTAAACTGTTCATTGGTACTCTCATTGGGCTTGGCGCGTGACGTTGATGCAGTAGCGTCAGCCATGCTTGTTGTGGGTATGGCTTCTTCGGGCTTCTGCCGTTTGACTTGCCTCTTCCGCCTTGGGATTGGCTTGCCGAACACACCCAGCGCAGCCAATTGCTCCATAGCAATGCGTGTCTCTGTCTCGGGTATGACTCGGTCCTCTTTGTCTGGGCTACCTGACGCTTTCCTCTTCCTCTCTTGTTGCGCTCTCTGGCTCTTTTTGTCGGTGGCTGGCCGTACTTTGGCTTTCCGCAGCACGTCGCGTGGGTCGCAGTACACTATACTACCGATCCGTTCTCCTTTCCACGCCATCGCGTCGTTCGTTACACTCGCGTCACCGGTGACACTCGCGTTAACTACACTGTTGTTTGTTACACTTCCACTTGCACTAATGTTTCCCTTGTCAGTTAACACACTTATTACACTAGATTTAGAATTAACACTCATTCCACTCACTATACTACCATTGTCAGTGTCACTATAATTCACTGGCTTATCAGTCTTTCCTTTTGCCTTCTTCTTTCGCGTTCGCGTTCCCATCATAAGGGTTTTTAAATCCCTACGGGGGTAAGTTGCGCGTACTTTGACTACCCCTTAGTCTAATTTACACCTATCTCTATCTCTCACTTTTTTAAGTATAACCATACACTCACAGCGTTTTTATAGAAAAACGTGGTTATCAGACTGGACTTTGATTTCAGTTAATTCGATACCGCGCGAAACTATACTCAACTCGGCCGTCTTCTACGAAGGCCGGCCGAGAACTGGGGGGACGAGAACTTGTACTTTTAATGTGATATGGCCTTTGACACAATATTTATTTTGATTAAAAAATATAAAAATATATTTTAACTAAATACCCCTTTATCAATGAAAACTTCAACACCCCCTACCTCCTCCTCCGGGGGAGATAGTACATGATAGTCACTTCCATACGGTGTGACGCTAATTTCGGCGCTAAGATAGCTGCGACGTCGCTTGTGTGGTGGTGATGGCCTCCTGCCGCTGCGGTTGCGGTAAACGGTCCTCGGGCACCAATACGGTTGCGGCTGCATGACTGGAGGATGTAGAGTGACGTCGGTTAGCGTCACGAAGTCGATGGCGCAGTGCCGAAGGCACGGGTTGCTCTGTGGAGAAAAGGGTTCGGCAATTCTCCGGGAATTAATGTCCACAAATAAAAGATTCGGTGACTGTGTAACTACATATTCTTTATTCATGTTACGATGATACATTCGTTGAATGTAGTGAAGAAATAATATTTTAAAAAAAGTTGGATCGACGAAAGTTCGAACCGCGGTCGTCGGCATGTCGAGTGAGCGTGCTAGTGGCAGTCCAGGACTCTGCCACTTGACCAAACTGTCTGATGACGACAACGGTTGGCAACTGAAGTCAGACGGTTGGTAGGACAGTGCGCTGAGTGAATGATTTCGGTCAAGTTTGGATGCAAAAGGAAACTTGACGGAGATCTTGCGTCTGTCACTTCTTCAATCGTTTGAGTGGAACACTTTAGCGATTGTTGAAATGCCAAATCGTCGGTGAGTACACAGGAAGTCTTTGCCACTAGTGCGGTCTCTGTCAAACCTGGATGCAACTGGAGTTTTGACAGTTACCGTACGTTTAAACTTCCACAAACGTCCGGATGCAACACTCAACGTTTGTGGGAATTTTAGCATAAATCGGTCAACGGAATTCCAATTCTGTCAGCACCGGGATCGGCACAATTTGGGCGTTATAGAATTTCTTACAAGTGCAAGGATGCGACGCTAGTCACTTGTAAGAAATATCACAAGTCAGGAAGCGGAATCACAATTACTATCAACACCAGGATCGGCATAGATATTGAAGATAGAATTTGTGAGTGATAGAATTTCTTACAAGTCCAAGAATGCGACGCTAGTCACTTGTAAGAAATATCACAACATAGGAAATACAATAAAAAAATGATTCTTACCAAGACGGTCGGAGATGCGGTGCTGGTGTTCGGAGAACTGTTGAGGTTGCTGGATAAATCGCGGCAAGTTAACTGTGTCGAAATTCGGATTTCAACCCGCTTATATATCAATCGAGGTCCCATAAGGCCTGTGTTAAAAACTTACGTTAAATTAATAAAATGACTAACGTCTTTTTCACAGCTAATGACGCTGATTTAAACAGGATGTTTTAATAACTTTTGAAAAATAAAAAATATGAATATCCGGTTGTGCGGTTCGAACCATCGTCCTCAGAACACGGACAGAGCGGAACGTCTGTCTAGATAACTGCGCCAGGAATCGGTTGGACAATCGTGCGAGGGCAAATGACCTCGTCACATCCCTCCCTTCTTTCGGTTCATCTAGTTGTGCACCTCCTATTTTTGGTTTCAATCTATAAACCGGAAGTAGTACTTTTTTCAAATATTTCGATAAATATTTAATTAAAGACAATTTTTTTTATTTTAAATTAAAGATTATGTGATTATTACCTACTATCGGTATTTTATAAATATTTTTGTATCTGGTATCATTTAAGAATAATTAAAGTATATATTTATAATTTAGTATTTCGGTATCTTGTAGTTCATGATCGATTAGCATTTGTTACTACGTAACATTTAAATGATTATGACATGACAGTGACAATAGTAAAATATGCTTTATATCTTCTTCTGCAGTTTAAATAAAATGACTAAAATATATTTGTGAGTATAGTAGCAGTAGTAGTAGTACTTATATATTAATATATTTGTATAATATTATATTTCTACATTTTAGTTATTAAGAAAAGTATGAACAGTTTAATAGGCGTACAAGGAAGTCATGTGGTGTCCACGTCAGATTTTTTCTTTTTCTGGTGTACCTGGTATTGTACAAACGGTAACGGGAAATCGAAATATCTTTATTTCACACCCATACATTTTATTAAAACCTAACTAAAAAATGATAATCAACAAAATAAACTATGTAATAACCAAACTTAACTATAAAAAAAAGATCAAAGAAATTAACGCTAAAATCCCACTTTTGACTAAGAAAGAAATAGGAAAATAAACTATGAAAAACTAAACAATCAGTCTATGCTGTCTTTTGGGTAATGTTATTAAGGGTGGTACACATGTGTCTAATAGGGCTTCTTAGGTCATAGTTGGTCCTTATAGTTTTTACAGAGACGGTAACTCTCTATCTCGAGTTGCTGCTGCGGGGTACATTAAAATTTATTAGTGCAAGTAGATTTGAGTCATAAATAATATTGTTTAATAGTATGTACAAAAAGATGCAAGACTGAAACGTACGGCGATTTTCAAGAGTTACCATTTTGAACTCAACTAGAGATGGATTGTAATGGAAGTCACCGGGTGATTGAGGATTATTAAACTTGTACCAGCAATATCTTGTAAATTTCCACTGAATCGTTTCGATTGCTCTAATTGAGTTCTGGTACAGGGGATTCCACACTAAAAAGCAATATTCAAGTTTAGCACGTACGAAACAGTTAAATAGAGACTTGAGGGTACTTAGTTTGTTGAAATTGCTTGCGTTACGAATAATAAATCCTAAATTTCTGTAAGATGTTTTCACAATTTCACTCACATGACAAACAAATAGAAATTTTGTGTCGAACAGTACCCCCAAATCTCTATTTTGAGTAACTCGAGACAGTGTTACGTTATGCATTTGATAATTAAATACAATGCTAGTTTGTTTCATGGAGTAGGTGATGGTTTTACATTTATTGACATTAAAAAATAGTTTGGCAGATGAAGACCAAGCCAAAATGGCATCAATATCTTGTTGTAACTGAAGGCAATCATAGTTGGAATTTATGACTTTGAAAATTTTTATATCGTCGGCATACAGGAGATGTTTATAACTACTAATACAATTTGTGATATCATTTATAAATAAATTGAACAGAAGAGGGCCGAGATTTGATTCTTGTGAAATTCCAGAGGTGGCAACGAAGGCGAAGGGAAGACAGATTGTTATAGTGCACAAGCAAATTACGATTTGTTAAGTAAGAACAGATGAGTAATGATAAATCGTACGAAAAATGAAAATCGGTAATAAGTTTGTCCACAAGTATTTGGTGATTAACTTTGTCAGAAGCTTTCGCAAAATCTGTGTAAATGACATTTATTTGTGAGTTATTGCGTAACGAGTTTATTGAATATACAGTAAAGTTAGCCAAATTAGTTGAAGTCGACCAACTTCATGAAACCATGCTGATTCTCGGAAATTTTATGGTGGCCATTATGGTATATGTGAATGAATAATATCTATTCAAATGTTTTAGATATATTCTAAGGATTGCAATAGGGCGGTAGTTCGCAACATTTGCATTATCACCTGATTTAAGGATAGGTGTAATATAGGTGGTTTTCAATGCCAAAGGAAAAGTATTCGTTGCTATAGGTAGGTTAAATAAAATATGCAGTGGTTTCATAAATATGTTACAACAGCCTTTCAATATATAGCTGGGAAGATTACCAGGGCCAGGATTGCGAGAAGGTTTTAATTTTTTAATAGACAAACAAATATCGCTTTCTGATATAAGGTTAATAGAGAGTAAATCAGAGGAGATATCACACGTATTTGAAGGAGTAGGAAGAAGCACAGAATCATTGGGTTCATATACGGAAGAGTAATAATTAGCGGATGCGTGAACAACAGAAGGTGTAGTGTCAAAAATTTCGTCACCGAGATACATTCGACCTGGAATACGAGAGATGTTCTTTTTATTATTTATGTAAGACCAGAATTTAGTAGGGTCGATAGTAATATTATTTTCAATCTTATCTAAATACGAGTATTTTCTATGTGCGATTTTTGTATCATATTTTATTTTTAAACGAATATTTTTAAACTGAGTATAATATGATACGTTTTTGGTTCTTTTGTATAACTTGTATATTTAGATTTTAATTTAATATCTGCAATAATGGACTTTGTGAACCTGGGAGGGTAGTTAGATATTTTCCGGGTGATTTTAGGAACACATTGGTCAAAGATGTATAAAATATTATAAAATCTCGAATAAGCCTCATCAACTCGATCATATTTCGATAAAACTGTCCAGTCGGTTGTAAATAGTAGATTGTATAGTAGTGGATAGTTAGCTAAGTGGAAATTGTAGACAGGAAGCGAGTTATTAAAGCTTTGAGTTAGGTTATCGAGCTGAGAATTGAGCACTAATATTGAGGGCAGGATGATGAGTATCTTTATTCAATAAGGGGCACAGATCTCTACAAACAGAACAGTTTATACACTCACCGGCACGGAAAACGGGTCACATTTTCTTTTGTAAAAATTTTTGTTATCCCTTGATTATTTTATATAACTATGATATATTTTATTAAAGGGTATTATAGTCAAGCATTTCGTATTATGAAATTAATATTTTGAAGATTTACTAATTGTTTATTATCAAAAGAAAAAATTATGGACATAAAAACAATAAAAAATAAGGTGGAAAAAGAATTTCAATTACATAAATTAACACAATTCGTTTATACTTATAACGCGTATTCCCTCTGCGTACTTTATGACCTTGGTCAATCATAGAGGCATACTCAAAATGAGGTTCCTGATGCCATCTTGAGGGATATTATTATATGCTTCTAACAGTGCATCTCTGAGTTATTCCAGCGTACTAAGGCTACTGGGACCGGGTATACGACTTCGAATCTTTATATCGAGCATATACTACCCAAATTATATTGGATTCAGATCTGTACTCCGCGCTGGACACATACGATTGATGTTAACAACATTTATGAAACCGTTCAAGATTGCAGCAGCATGAGGGCGCGCATTATCGTGCATCAAGATAAATTTATCATCTTAAAATTGTGCATAAGGGGCAACATTGTCGGTCAGAATATCTCTTATGTACCTATCGGCATTGAATATTACCATAGAACAAGGAATAGATCTATCCGCAAAATATCGGGATTCGATAGTGACTAAAACACGAGTCTAATCACCTTAATCCCAATTTACACGCTTTCCAAAAAATATAATCGAGCTACTCGGTAATGTTGGAGGACGTGTGGTCGCAAGGCAGGCTATCGTGCCAGAAAATCTATACTCTTATTCGTACAATACGTTCACTATTATTCACAGTAAGCAATTGTAATAATTATTAATGAACCTGCACGACAATTATAGTGCGATTTCGACGCGATGTCAAAATAAAAAATCGAGCATTTCTGTTGCTTTTGCGTCTTCTCAGGCCTATTCCAGGTCTTCTGGTGTACAAATCTGTCGCCAGAAAACGTGTATAAACACGTTAAATACTACTAAGTGATACATTGTACCGTTTAGTTACGAAAAGTTGACTTCTTTTGTCTTCGATGAAAGAGATGATGGAAACTACAATTTCTGCATTCTGTGCCATTTTGAAAACATAGACCACATCACACCACATCAAAATGACAAATAAACAATAAAATAAATGACGGTAAGATTCGGTACGGAACGGTACGGTTTCTACGTCAGCCAACGCTGACGTGCGGAACGGCGGATTTTGGTGTGTCAGAACACACTGACACACACGGAACGGTATGGGTTTTGTGTCAGTCAACGCTGACACTCGGAACGTTGGGTTTGTGTGTCAGAAAACACTGAAGCACACGGAACAGAGGGTTGTGCATGTCAGAAAACACTGACGCACACGGAACGGTACTAAACGCTAAACGGTACTAACGGTGACTTACCGGCGTCGGTTGGACTATTAGAACTACGGTCCTACTCCTCGGTCTCAAGCACACACTTGGTGACCGAGATTCTACCGTACAAGGCACACGCCCTGTATAGTAGCGAGGCTCGGAGAAGGCGAAGACAGAACTCACTGTCCTCAATCAGACGGCACACACCGTCTGCCGTATTCTGGCTCCGGATCGCTATTTATACTGAGATTACTAATTGTTTAAATTGAACCGATCAATTATTCTCAAAATGACCGTTGAAGTCGCCTAACTTTAATTTAATTAACGCCTTAAACAAAATAAAATATAAAAATGAATCTTGTCGCTAGGAATCGAACCGCCGACCCTTCATGCGTCAAGCCGCTTTTTTTTGTAATAAATGTCTTTATTGTTCTTCATATATTACATAACAATGCACTTTTGGCGGTGTGCATGTACGCTGCCCCAATTGGCCGCTAAAGGCGCTGAATGTGAAGCCTGATTACGATCTTACAGATGCGTAATCGGTTTCACATCTCAGCGCTAAGCGCACCAGCTGGTTTCGTCCATGACCTACGCATACACAGAGTTTCTAAACATAACATAAACAAAAACATACCGGGCCAAGGCCATACTGTTTTATTTACAAATATTAATAAATCAATTAAGTTTTGACAATACCCGTTTGTTTACAAAACTGTGTGAATGAATGAGATGGTAGTGAATGAAGTGTATTGTGTGTGCGTTGAGGGAAAAATATTACAAAAAACCCGCTCAAAAAAGTGTACTTAAAACTAACTTAACCTAAACAACACATTTTGATTTTATTTACAATTTTGACTTATGTACTAATGCATGATAATGAGATGAAATACAGTGCTGTGATGAAACTTTACATTCAGGGTTGATTTTAAATGTTTGAGTTAGTGTGGTTGTGCTACGGTGTACCTGGTGCGATTTGGTGGAAAATAGGGAGTGTTTAATAATAATAATAATACTTTATTTCCTGAGACTTTTACAAAGTGTGGAGACGTCAAAAAATGTATGAGCATATACATATAGATATAAATATACATAAAAATACATCCGAAGAGTATACAAAAAATTTACATTACACATTTACATTACACAGAATATGCAAAATATTCGTCAGTAGAATAAAAAGGGTTTTTTATTAGCAACATTTTTAAGCTTTTTTAAAAAGAATTAACGGTTGTACATTTTTTTACATCATTTGGAAGATTATTAAATATACGAAGTCCAAGTATATGAGGAGAATTTCTTAAAGCTTTAAGTCTGCACAAAGGAATACGAAAACAGTTTTTGTTTCTAGTGTCAAAAGAGTGAACCATTTCGTTAGTATTAAATTTGTCTTTGTTTTTAAATATCGTGGGCTTAAAGCAAGAACCAATTAAGTCGTTGTCAGGTAGTTTTGAGATAAATGAATTCTTAGTTTTAACTTTGTTCAGAAATTAAATATATTAATATACACTAATATTAACTATATTTAAATCTTTGTTAATAACATTGTTTCAATAAAATTATGTTTAAATGTACAAAAGTGCACTAAGGTATAGTATTAACTTAATGTTGATTTAATCTTCATTATTATCTGAATCAAGTACATCTGGTTCAGGAATTAAGTCAACTTCCTGTACTGATTCAGAGGTAGGTAATCCCTGATACCATGGGTGAAATTCCGCGGGTATTACTTTTTTTGTGCATAACTGCAAGAGGTCTTTTTTCTTTTCTTTTGTTATTACCAGTTCGGTTTTATACAGTTTTGGAATATCTTCTAAGCAGGTTTTGTATGTACGACCTCCTCTTTTTTTAATGTTTCCATGAACCATTAGTCTTTTATATGGACTTGAATAATCGTACCTATATTGGATGATACCAGGCAAATTTTTCTCATACTTAAAACATTTAATCTTAAGCCAATTAATTTTTTCACCTTCTTCATCAATTGTCCTATTTTTTATTATTTCTCCCGCCAAATGCTTTAGATCCAGAAATTCATTAAATTTAAGTTCCTGCGTATCGTAAGGAGGCTTAGATTTATTTCTACCTCTTTTCGATCGTGCTAGCTTAAAAATATTTAGCCAATCGTTGACACAGTAAACCGGCATTAATCTTTTCTGCGACTCAATAGCTGAGTGCATACTATCTGCTTCCATGTACGAATGTCCACTTTCTAAATATTTATGTTCGATTACTTCTAGATGAGAGGTTTGAACTAAATTTAAAAAAAGGCTTGCAATTTGTATATTGCGGTTTTGCCCCCCACAAGTATCTGAGTACAGCGTCAAGTGTTTAATTTCTTTAGACAACTTTTCTACGTATAGTTTTAAGCAAGTACCAATTTCACAGCTTCCGCGTTTTCCGTTGATTTCTGTCCATGAAAAGCAAAATCCTCTATTTGGAGTCCTTGATTCATACACTGTTAAGTTGTACATGTTCAGTTTTCGCATATAATAAGTCAACGAGACATCACTGCATGGTATTTGTAAGACACTTTGCAAGTCAAATGAAACATTTTGGTAACTGATGTCATTAGAAGATCTGTCTTTGTCGGCAGCTTTCGTTTCATGAGCTTCATTCTTCCTTCTGATGTGCTCCAAATATTCTTCCTTCAGTTTTGTTTTTTCATCGGTGGGTGAATTTCCATAAGCAGAACATGTAAGACATTGATCTTTCTTAGGTTTGAAAAAGGAGTAATTGTATTCAGTACAGAAAATTCGTCGATAAACTGCTTGAGTCACTGGTGAATCCCTTTGATTGTGACAATGTTCTTTATATAAACTATACATTTTGGCAATCGACAGTTTGCAGTCAAGGTATTTCCTCTTAGTCGATTTTCTTGAATAGTGACTCTCCATACATGGAAAACTTTCAATGTGGCTTTTTACTTTCTGTGTTTCTATTGGCAAAGTCTTATTTGCCGGAGGAACAGATCGTCCTCGCATATCTCTTCTGGAAAATGTTCCATGTTCATCGCGGCCAGCAAAGGCAGTAAGAATTGGATAATTGGATATGCACAAAGTTGCCATAAAAAAATTTTGACATACTTGATGTGCCTCATCACCTTTATTAAAAAAGTAAATTTTTGCATCCTGTCTGACTCTGTGATCTTCGTTTCTTGGCCTGCGTTTCTTAGGAATTGTAGCTGAAACATTTTGTAAAATGAAATCATTTTTTCTTTCAAATGTGTCTAATGCCCAATATTTTTTACAAATTGCTACTCTTTGCTCTTGCGAAAAAACTTCAGTGCATTTGAATTTGCACATGGAGCAATCAATATGCTTAGGAGCTTTTGCAGGCTTTAATCTCCCCTTATAGTCATTATACGCTACACTACCACTTCTATTCTGTTTGTTTACATTTCGTTTCCAACTTTGAGGATTAACCTTCTTCCATCTACTTCCTTTTTTGTCCTTTGGCTCGGTTTCAGAATTGACATCCTCATTTTTTTTCTACGATTACGTTTTCAGCAGTATCTATCTCTCTAGAATCACTTGGTGCTACTATTAATGTATCATTTCCTTCATTGATTACATTGATAATAGTGGATCCAGATACTAGTAGTTCCTGAGAAACATTTAATTCTTCTATCTCCATAGGTTCAACACCTTCGATAGGCACAGATGAAGAAGGAATTACAATGAATTCCTGATACGAATTAGGATTTTTTTCCACATCTTGATTCTCAGGCGTAATTACAATCAATTCACTTGATCCATCTACCTGAGTCAGTTCACTCAGTTCCGCAATTCCATCAGGATAACTTAAAATGAATTCCTGATAATCATTAGGAATTTCGCACAAAATTCCGTTCAGTCCATCAATCTCGGATGTAAATACGATACATTCCTAAAATGAATGATATGAGTTAGCTTTTACACTGGTAATTTTTTGGTAATCCCAGTGATAAACTAACCTGCTCTGTAACTTGTTTTTTAAATTCGCCTTCCAGATTATGATCCAAAATTTCATTCTGTGCATCATTATTAAGTGTAATTTCTACATATTCCTAAAATTAATTAAATGGATTAACTTTTTACAGTGAAAAATCTTTGGTATCTTAGTGATAGACTAACCTGATCGGTTATTGATTTATCTAATTCGCCGTCCTGATCTTGACTCAAAATTTCGTTAGGTCTATTATTATAAGGTGTAAATACTATACATTCCTAAAATACATTAGATTAATTAGCTGATTACAGTATACAATTTTTAGTAATCCCAGTATGAAACTAACCTGCTCCGTTATTGGTATTTCAAATTCGCGGTCCTTATCTTGATATATTTAAGTTTAATAATTTAAGAATCTTCTCACCTCGAGAAGACATTTTTCTTGAAGCAAAATTATCACAAATTCTCAACACGTTATAAAGAATTCAATCTGTCAGTTGTTCAAATCTCCATTAAATACAGAACAAGAAACCACTAAGTCAGTGTAAGAACCAACTAAGTCAAAAAATAGCTTTTCAAATAACAACTAAGCGACTTAATGGTTTCTTGCACACTCCAGAGCAACAATGATCACTTCAATTTTCAACCACCCGACTTAGTGGCTTTTGGTAGACTATGTTTCTGCGATATAGACTTAGTGGGTTCGGTTTTTTGTGATTGTAGCAAATATGAAACATGATACGACTTAATGGGTTCTTCCATTAGAAAGAGCGGAATTTTTCATATAAGAATAGTTTAAAAAGTGAAATTATGAAAAAATTGACTTAATTGGTTCTTGCTTTAAGCCCACGAATGACAATTCAAAAATATACAAACACACTACAGTTAATATCTCGTATTTAGTAAAGTAAGCTCTACAACTTGTCCTTGCTGGGATGCCTGCAATACAACGTATTATTCTTTTCTGGCCAGTAGCAAGGGATGGAGCAGAGCCCCAGAAACATATTCCATACCTCAGACGAGATTCCACACTTGCTCGGTAAAACCAGATAATAAATTTATGATCAACTACATTTTTCAGTTGTCTGACTTGAAAACATATCGAGTTGATTTTAGTCATTAAATACTCGACATGGATCCTATCATCTAAGTGTTCATTCTAGTCCTGTCGCCAGCAACACTTCTGTATGCAAGTCATTGCAGGGAGAAAAATGTTGCTGAATTAATTACTTGGGTGTATGAGAAGTAAAAAAAATTTGGGTGATTGCCCCCCACCCCCCACGCTTGCGCGCTATGACGTAATTCGAAATTATAATTTACATTTCTCCCGTTTTTATGCATAATCAGTACATATTTTTTAAACTTTTTAAAATAATAGATTTCCGGTTTCTTGCATTCAATTCTACGTACATTTCTCTATAAGATACATTATATTAGAAATTAACGAAGACTTCAATTTAACTAAAATTTTAAGATATTCTCCGACGAAAAACTGTGAAATTTAAAAAATTTTCATGTCATTATGTTTAATGAACTGTAACTTCCAAACGGATAATGATATCGACTTCCGGTTTCCTGCATTCAATTCTACGTACATTTTTCTATAAGATAATTATATTAAAAATTTACTAGGGCCTTAGTGTAGCTAAAATTTTAAGATATTCTCCGAGAGAAAGTTAAGAAATTCTAGCTTTTTTTCATATTTTTTGTGTTTATTGAACTGTAACTTCCAAAGGGATAATGATATCGACTTCCGGTTTCATGCATTCAATTCTACGTACATTTTTCTATAAGATACATTATATTAAAAATTTACTAGAGCCTTAGAGTAGCTAAAATTTTAAGATTTTCTTCGAGAGAAAACTGAAATTTTTCGTATAGGTACATTGTGTTTAATGAACTGTATCTTCCAAACGGCTATATCAACTACCGGTTTCTTGCATTCAATTCTACGCACATATTACTATAAGATACATTATATTAAAAATTTACTAGGGCCTTCAGTGTAGCTAAAATTTTAAGATTTTCTCCGAAAGAAAACTGAAATTTTTAAAATTTTCGTAAACATTGTGTTTAATGAACTGTAACTTCCAAACGCATAATGATATCGACTTCCGGTTTCTTGCATTCACTTCTACGTACATTTTTCTATAAGATACATTATACTAAAATTTTACTAGGGCCTTGGAGTAGCTAAAATTTTAAGATTTTTTCCGAGGGAAAACTTTGAAATTTAAAAAAATTTCGTATTCATTGTGTTTAATGAACTGTAACTTCTAAACGGATAATAATATCGGCTTCCGGTTTCTTGCATTAAGATACATTTTATAAAAAATTCCGAGGACCGTAATTTTAAGATTTTTCCCATTATTAATAGCAACGGTCGCGATATATATTGTACACAAATGTTTTCCTTCGCGATCAGTACTACGTACGTCCATGTCAAGTTTTATAAATATAATGTATCCAATAGAGAACTGTTCGTAGAATTTAATGCAAAAAAATTGAGGTCGATATTTGTATCCGTTCAGAAGTTCATTAAACACAAAAATACGAAAAAGGGTAGATTTTCTTAACTTTCTCTTGAAAAAATATTGAAATTTTTGCTTAAATAATGCCCTAAAAGGTTTTTAAAATAATGTACATTACAAAAAAATGTTCATAGAATTCAGTGCAAGAAACCGTGAGGTTGATATTTTTATCCGTTAATAAATAACAGCAGTTTTTGTGAGGAGACAAAATTTCGACTTATTTTTAAATGATTGAAATGTTCGAAATACATTTTCACAATTTTCTCGAAATCTGTGCCACTAACAAGAATATCGCTAATAACCTTTTCTATAGAAATTTTAGTACTCTATAATTAATTAATGTAACAGTTTTCCTCGTATCATTAACCATTTACAAGATAAATGCAAAAAACCAAAAATATTGATATGCAACATACAATACACGGCCCCTGCACGGCCTCAGGGAGTGGCTCCACTTTTTTATGAGGGGGATCTCATGTATAAATATAAATATACGAGAAACACAAATTTGGACGGTACCCAAATATTTAATACAGGGATGGTCGCCATCTTAAATTCTGAGGGTTGCCCAAAAGTACTGCGTGGGTACCTGCAATTTTATGAATCTACATACCCTAAACATGAAATACCAACACTAAAAAAAACTTAATATTTCAAAACACGATTCCATCAAAAATCCCTGTTTGGCTGCCGGACTAAGTTGGTTCACATATACTCCAGTCAAAATTCGGGGGAGGGTTGTATTATTACTTAACTGGCAACTACCAGATTTGGTCTAGTATAGGTTTTTTGGGTCGCTGATCACGAATTTCGAGGTCATTTTGTAAAGAAATGTGCGGAACACCCTTAAATTTGCTAAAATTACCCCCAAAATTGGGTATTTTTTATATATTCGCACTTTGAGTGCCCAGATTTGGCCCATAGGGGTTTTTTGGGTCGCTGATCAAGAATTTCGGGGATTTTTTTTGATAAAAATTAATATTTCACCCTTAAATTAGCACAAAGTGCGAAAATAACAAAGACACCCTTTTTTGGGGGTACTTTTAGGTAATTTAAGGATGAAATATTATTTTTATTTAAAAAAAACCGAAATTCTTGATCAGCGATCCAAAAAACCTATACGGACTAAATCTGGACGCTCAAAGTACGAAAATAGCAAAAATACCCTTTTTGGGGTTAGTTTGAGCTAATTTAAGGGTAAAATATTAATTTTTATAAAAAAATCTCAGAAATTCTTTATCAGCAACCCAAAAAACCCCTTTGTGCGAAATCTGAGCACTCAAAGTGCGAATATATTTTAAAAAAAACCATTTTTGGGGTAGGTTTTGCAAATTTAAGAGTGTTCTGCACATTTCTTTACAAAATGACCCCGAAATTCGTGTTCAGCGACTCAAAAAACCTATACTAGACCAAATCTGGTAGTTGCCAGTAATAATACAACCAAACCCGTATTTTGACTGGAGTAATAACTTTTCTAGTTACTTCTGTTTTGTTCTATATCAAGAATACAATTAAAATCTTTATTGCAAGGAATGCTATGCTGCATAGTATTCATTTTTTTAAAAATTGAACTGTTTTTGAATAAAGACGGAAGAAATGCGAGTTCCATTTCGAATTACGTCATAGCGCGCAAGCGTGGGGGGTAATCACCCAAATTTTTCTGACTTCTTAGACACCCAAGTAATTAATCCAGCAACATTTTCCTCCCTGCAATGACTTGCATACAGAAGTGTTGCTGGCTACTGGACTATTCATCAAAAGCTCTAGAAATTTGCTATTACAAACTCTAGTCAATTTGAAATCGTCAATCTGCAACTCCGTATTTAACTTGAATTTACATTGCGAATTGTGAAAACGTATATATTCGGTTTTGGTAGGATTCAAATAAAGAGAATTATTACTAAACCAGGCCGACAATTTTCGTAGGTTTTCATTACACACAGTCTGAATATTTATATTACCGCTATTAGATATTATAATAGACGTGTCATCTGCGTATATGGTTGGTAGACAGTTATCTGTTAAAATATCGTTAAGATCATTCACATACAGGATAAAAAGTACCGGAGCTAGGATACTTCCTTGTGGTAAACCTATGTCCGTGCAAGTTCGACTTGAATTTACAGTGCTAACACATGAATCAGTAGACCAATTGATTGATGTGTAGTGCTGACGGTTATGTAAAAAATCTTTAATCCATTCGAGCGGTATCCCTCTGACATCATAAGCATATAGCTTGTCCAGTAATATTCTGTGACTGACGCAGTCAAAGGCTTTTGTCAGGTCACAGAACATACCCACTGGGTTACAGCCATTCTCCAAGTTTGCGAGTATGTTATTATAAGTAAAATGGATTGCCTGTGATGTGGAAGAATTCTCCTGGAAACCGAATTGGTTTTTACTAATAATATTATTAACTTTTAAAAATTGATCTAATCTTGCTAGAAAAGCGTATTCAATTATTTTTGAAAAACCTGATGACATGGCAACTGGTCTATAGTTGTTCATGTCAATCTTGTTGTTTTTTTTATGGACAGGTATAATTTTATTAGTTTTCAGTCTCTGAGGGAATTCACCACATTCAAAGGATAAATTTAGAATAAATGTCAGCAGCAATGGCCTGAGCACACAATTTAAGGAGGAAGTATGGAATCTCGTCCGGGCCGGCTGATTTTTTGTTCTTGAGTTTAGTTCTAATCAGATTCTCTACCTCGTCGCTCGTGCACGGTGACAAGAAGAGTGAACTATTCTGAAATTGTATTGTATTAGTCACATCATGCTTATCAGGGGTATGAATTTGATTAATTATATAGTGAGGAGCATCTTTAAAAAAAGTATTAAAATGTTCAACAATATGTTCAGGGTCAGTTATGTTTAAACCATCAACAACAATTTGCTGGTTCGAGTTATTATTCTTGTTCAATTTTACTCCCGATTCTGTTTTAATTATACTCCATACTGTCTTTGAAATATTGTCAGAATTAATAATTCTAGTGTGATGGAACTGTTTCTTAGCACTGTCGACCAAATGGAAATGACGTTGTTTTGCTATTTTGTAGATAGGCTAAAGTTGTGGAAACTTTTGTTTTAAATAAAACAGATCTTTAAGTTTAGCGCTAGATGATTTGACAGTTTCATTAACCCAAGATTTAGCTTTGTTACTTCGAGAAAGAATTACATTTTTCGTGGGGAAGTAAGTATTAAAATAGTACATAAAATGATCAAAAAATAAGTCGAAAGCTTCATTGACATCACTCACCAGGAAAACTGTAGACCAGTTTTCAAGAGTTGATATACAAGTAAAATTAGGAAAATTAATTAATTAAACTATATCAGACTGACACCATGTCTCAGTTAAGATGATAACTTTTAAATCATATTTTTCATTACTCATATAATCACTTATAATAAAATTTACTTTTAAAATATTCAAAGATCTACAATTTAATAAGAGTGTATCAAATTTATTTCCTGTATTAGCAGCGGGCTCGGGTGTCAGGCATTGGAATTCAGAGTCTGAAGTTTCTGAAAAAACCGTGTTACTGCTTGCATGGCGTCCTCAAGGTTTGAGCTGTCCAGAGTCACCTTAAATGAGCCGTATAAATCCGGGTGTTTTGAACTCATTTTTTGACAGGATGCTTCTGGATATTTTTCATTAGGTATTGTTGGATCGCTTCCACTGTAGTGGTTGGGTGCAACCTGGAGATGGAGATACATAGGGAAGCTTTTTTTGGCACAGCCTTGAGTGCACTTGTTCCAGATACAGTTCCGAACACACGTTGTTTATTAGACCTGATACGTTTTTGTGTGAAATTTTGTAGTGAATTCATTGTCATTTTTGGTGTTTGATGCAGTTTTTTCCTGTTCCTGGACAGGACTAGAGTCACTTGCATTTGAGTTATTGGTAACAAGTTGAGCATTTTTACTTTAACCTCACTTTTGTTGCTTACGTTGTTTATTTTTGTCTTTGTCCTTGAGTCTGTAGGGACTTTATTATCTTGCGAGTTAGTTTCTTTCGGCGTTAAATCGTGTTTATTTTTAGTTTTATTTTGCGTTTTTGATAGGGTAGAAGATGTTTCAAGGGGAAGGGCTCATTGTGCTCCCTGATTTGTGTGATTTTACGTGTGAACAAGTTATTGTGTATTTGTTTTTCATAAAAATTTTGTGATTGGTTTTTAAAGTAGTTCGGTCGTCAATTGAAGTTGTTGATTTTGTATTGAAAATGGTCTGGTTGAATAGAAAATTTAATATTATTTTCAAAAGTGCCAAGAAAACATGCCCTTGCGGTACTCGTTTTTGAGAAAAATGAGTTTAAAGTTCACTGTTTTTACATGGGCTCTTATGGAAAATGACACTTTTGGTTAAGAAAAATTGAAATTGCGCCGTAAAAGTTCGTTGAATAAATAGTGGCAAATTGATATTGGGAAAGGTAATATATTAAGGCTTCGTTATGCATAGTCAAAACCCTACGTTGCCGATGTAAATAGCCCAAAAAATGGGAAAATATGTGACAAAATCACGACCAAGCGGAAGCCGATCGGGCGTCACGTTCTGCAGGGTTGCCAACTGCGGAGCGTGGGAAATTTAAGCGCAGATTTGAATGTTAACCTTTTATTTCTTGAAACAGATTGGATTGAAAAGTCAATGATTGTTTTTATCAAGAACTCGTTTAAATAAACACACTATCGTTTATCATTTACAACATAGCTTCAAACAAAATTTCGAACTGATGTGGATAACTGTGAATGCCTCGGACAATGCTGCCAACTGTGTCGACGCCATAACCTGGCCCGAGTCAAGTTGCGAATGAAATTACAAGATTTGTAAAATACGACTATTTGTTTGAGAACCAGATGCATAAAAGTTCATAATAAAATATTAAAAACCGTTACAGTCGAATTTCACTTCATAAATTGACAACAAAAAACGGAATTATTTTGACTAGCGTCAACGACGACCGAACTACTTTAATGTGCTTGCTCGTGTAAATCTTTGATTCTAGAATATCGATCTCCGTTATTGACTAATCGAAGACATTTATTCTGAAGTCTTTGTAGCGGAATAAGTGCAGTTTTCGATGCCGAGCACCATACAGGATTTGCATATGTGATGATTGGGCAAATGATTGTAGTGTACAATAGTTTTTTGTTTTTTGCTGACATTGAACTATTTTTATTTAGCAATGGGTACAGAGCATGAACTACTATGTTGGCTTTTTTAATTTCATTATTTATATTGGGATTGTAATACAATTGGGGTTCTAAAACTACCCACAAGTACTTAACTGATGCTTTGGGTTTTGTGCTGTGTCCGTGTAGTTTGTTGTTTGCGTGTTTTCGTGTAAATACATACAATGGTTTCGGTTTTTGTGTGGTTTATTTGGATTTTCCATAAGCGGCAGTAGGGGGTGAGGATGTTCAAATGTATTTGGATTTGTTTATTTGCGACTTCTGCGGAGAACGATGACGAATAGAGTGCCGTATAGTCTGCGTAGAGTGCAGTTTGAGTTTTAGGAAAAGTAGTAAAATCATGCAAATATAAAATGAATAAAAAGGGCCCCAGGCAACTACCCTGTGCCACGCCTGCATGGATAGCGCGTGGGGTTGAAAATGAATTATTGATCTTGACTCTAAATAAACGGTTGCTTAAGTATGAATGAATTTACTTTACTAAAAACGGAGGAAAGTTCGCTCGAATAAGTTTATATATGATTCCTTCTAGCCATACTTTATCGAAAGCTTTTTCGACGTCTAGAAGGGCCATCACCGTGACTTTTTGTTTATTGAACTCGGTTGTGATGTCAGTCACGATTCGAGCGACTTATTGGACAGTGGAGTGTTTAGGTTTGAAACCGAACTGGAAAGAAGAGATGATTTTGTGTTTGCGGTCATGTTGTTGTAGCTTGTAGATGCTTCAGGAGAACCCTTTCAGCGACCTTAGAAAGTGCGCTTAATAGGCTAATGGGTCGGTAGCTCAGCGGGTGGTGGGGGTCCTTGTTCGGTTTCGGGAGAGGAATGACGTTAGCATTTTTCCAGCAAGCTGGAAAATGACTAAGTCAAGTCGCTGGCTTAGCTACTAGACCAGCGGGCTGATGCGTTGTGCTTGGCGTAGTGTGAAACTAGTGACTTCGTCACATCCCCCCCTTTCTTCGGAGAACAAAGGAAGGGGTTTCAGTACGTAGTTCTCTGTCTTCCTTGTAATTTACCCGGTCTTATCAACTTTATTAATTAACAAAACAAAACAAAACTTATAACTAGCCAAAATATAACAACAACATAATAATAATATGTACAATAACATGGTTTTTAACCGAAATAATAAAGGCAATCCGGACCGTTGTGGGGGGCACACTGCAGGGAGTCCGGGGAGAAGTTGGCCCACGTCACTTTGCCTGCGCGGTCTCGGTAGGCGGGTACGTGGCGTCCCTTCCGTCGGACGTCGAAGGCACGGGTTGGAGGCGTGGTCGGCGAGCGTGTCGGTGGCTTCCATGGTAGCCACCTACTCAGCAGCTGGCGACAGAGGTTCGGACTGCGGAGAGACGGCCTCCATCGGTTCCGGGGTGTGCTCATTCCTTTCGGTGTCGTCCGGACTGAAACTGAATAAATCGAAATCATGCTGTTTATATTCCCGTAGGGCCTTTGACGTTGTGGGGCGGTCCGGTGTGGAGGGAGCGGGTGGCGTATCCAGCACTATACACCAGCTAGGGCTTCCCTCGGCTGGCTGCGCCCCGTAGCGCTCGAGGAGGGTTTCCTGGATGCCGGGAGTCGGTGTCGAGACGGTTGTAGGTGACGTCACCCTCCGTGTGATCGGTGACGTCTCGATCACCAGGCAGTCGTGGTCGGGTGAAGGCGGTAGCGGAGACAGCAGGGCGGGTACCTCCATCCGCCTCAGAATTTGGGTTACGGACAACAGTTAGATGTGGCATGTCCCCACATCTGACACCGGTGACATTGCTTGATTAGTTTTTTATTGATATGTCTCTCCCATCTGACACAGGTGTACAGAAGTGTCCTCACTTTTTTGCTGTAGTTCTTTGAGCGTGATGTCCGTCTGTGTAATTACTAGGTACATCGGTATCTTTTCGGTGAACATTCTGTACACCGTTTTGATCTTTAGTTCATGGTCCCTTTCAAGCGCTTGCTTAACTTCTTCGGGTTCGGCGGCTGGGTTCCATATTAGGCCTTTCAGTACGAAAGCGTGTGTCTTCTCTTTTGTGTCTGTGTACGTGTGGAAAGGCATATTGCCGTTTTAAAGCGAATTTACTAGTGTGTGTTTGTCTGTGTTCGTGTACCCAGATGTTGACGTTGTTTCTTGTGTATTTAACTTCCTTGTACTGTGTTTCTAACTCGTTGGCATAGCTCTTGATGGTTTGCTGTGTTTCCAGCTATGATAATCGGGGTCGGAGCTGTTCGTCGAACACCCGTTCTGTGTTGTTTTTGTCTCTGTTGTTGTGTAATGTTTTCATTTGTTTGTTGTGTTGTGTTGTTTTTCAATTCACCGATGTCCATGTTGTCTGACTCATCATCAGATTTTCTTGGTCCACTTCCAGTTCTGCACTCAACGCATCAAACATATTGGATATTGGGATGTCGTAGCGCTGGGCGTCACCGGTTGTGTCGCGTGACGTGGATGGTCCGGGCTGGGCGGCCATGTTGGTGGTGGGCGTGGCTTGGCGCTGCCTGACTAGTGTGCGCTTAGCTCTCGGCTTGGGCGGGTCAAACACGCCCATCTCGTATAGTTGTTCCAATGCCAGCGCTTGCTTTTTGGTAGCGTTCGGTATGATTGGCTGTGACTCTGTCTCTATCACTTTCTCTGGGCTGCCAGTAGCCTTCCTCTTCCTTTCGTTGTATCTCTGCTGGCTCCCTCTCTCGTTCGGTAGCGGTGCCTGCTTCTCCTTCTTTGAGTCGGTAAATGTAATAACATCTACCCACGGTTTCAAACCACGATCCAATAGATTCAATGCACTCATCGAGTCACTTTCACTCTGGTTTTTCACGCACTTTTCACTCTTAGGTATCACTCTTATCACTCAGTGTTTTCACTATGCAACCTCACAACACTCTCAGAATCACTACTTTCTAGTTCTTTATCACTTTCACTGCTATTGTTATTTTCACTTTTCTTAACTGTCTTTTTAACTCTTCTCCTCGCCATTTGGGGTTTTCTACCCCTATGGGGGTGTTTCGCACGAGGTTTCACCAAGCTATCACCGGTTATCCGCTGACGCACCTTCTTTAAAATTACCATGCACGGTAAAATGCACTTTTAAGAACGTGTAAATCGCGATACGATAACTACTGACTTAACTGAAGTCACGAGTTAATGCAATACTCAACCGTCTTCAACGAAGGCTGATTGAGAACTGCGTCAAGCCGCTGGCTTAGCCACTAGACCAGCGGGCTGATGCGTTGTGCTTGGCGTAGTGTGAAACTAGTGACTTCGTCACACAGTGGAGGAGAATAAACTACTACTATAGTCGCCTCGGACAAATAATATCGGCAATAGAACTAGTGTTGAGAATTATATTTACAGAAGATGACGAAAATTTACTTCCTACAGCACACAATACATCTCCGTCCCGATCTTTGCCGCAGCTCTTGTGGGGTCACGGTCGCTTCTGTATACTCTGTAATTACTATTGAACAACTTAGCATCATAAACAGAATTTTGCAACCATGTTTCAGTCAATGCAACAATATCAAAATTTGAAGAACAAGAATTATTGAAAAAATCGTCTAACTTGGTATTCATGCCACGAACATTCTGATAATAGACTTGCATTTACACTGTGTTGATACGTTATTGAACAAAGAAAATGAATAGGTTTCGAACTTAATACAGTTATATAGGATAACAATAAAAAAAATTGTATTTTAAACAGTAAATCAAGAAAATGTTTTCAATTCGCAAGCAGTGATGGAGCCGGGTTGAACATTTATGTTTGCGTAGCCGGGCGAAACAAATCATTTAGGTCAAGGACGTAATAGTTTATCAATGTCACTTGAACAGGTGATTCTATAAGTGGTGTCGTTGACCCTCGCAAAAATTTTGCCGTCTCTACTCCACACTTTTTATACGATATTTTATCTGAGGCATATTTGTAGATCTCTTGCCTTGTTTTAGTTAAATCCTCTTTAATAACGATTTTAGTTTGTTTTAATTTAGATTTATTATTAAAGATTACTTGTTTATCGTTATATCGCGAAAATTTAACTATAATTGCACGGTTCTTATTACGAGTTGGTTTACCAACACGGTGTGAACGATCGATACTAAAATTGTTTAACTGTATTCCAAGTTTACTTTTGAATAGATTTAAACTATGTTCATCAGTGGTTTCCTTATCGGTTTCAGGAATACCATATATACGAATGTTATTTCGTCGGGAGTACTGTTCTAAATCATCACACTATGTTTTAAGTTGTTGTTTTAAATTGTTGTTTTCTGTTTCCAGCACTTAATTTAAGTAGGATATCATTAAATTAACTTTTCATCATAGCTGACAGTACCTTGGCCATTTCTGACATGAACACCTCGGACATAACGATATCACGGATGTTATCTATGGTGTTTGACTCATTTTGCTCCTATTGGTCCTGTGAACGCGTAGTTGGCGTCTCATTTAAAGATCACATAGAATAAAGTCAAAGTAGCAGTTGAATATAAACTTAATTGCCGGGACACAAACACAACACGTCTACTCTTCGCAACAACTCACACTTATTTTTAATTATTACCAATAAATAAAATTAAAACAAAATATACATGTTTATCTTCGTTTAATTGAGTAATTTTTATACCGTTTCTTTGTAATGCTGAGTCCACACTTGAACATTTTAGTCCGAACGAACCGAACAAGCAGTACGCGCAAGCCGAATTCGCCAAGTGTGGACGTCTCTCCGAGCCGAACCGAACGAGTCAAATGTTTTCCATTGCTTGTCGGTAAATCGGACTTGCTCAAAGAAAACAATTGTTCGCCGAATCATTCAGTTGACGGGAATTCGCACCGTTCGTGCTGATCGCCTTGATCGCAGCATTCGTTGTATAAACATAGGCAGCTGTATTGTGTGTATTTGAAGGTTATTATAAATTATTGTGTGTTGAAAATGGAATGGGACAGGGAAAAGTGTAATTAATAGACATTTATGAGCAACACCATGTCTTATGGAACCCTAAGCATGGGTTTTATTAAAACATGACGCTTGGATGAGAATAGGTGAAATAATAAAGTGTCCTATTACCCATTTCTGGATATATAAATAAAATGCTGACCCAAAAACATGCTGAACTTGTGTATTCTTAGTTAAATTTGTGGTCAGTGTAGGTCAGCTTAAATTTTTAGCGGTCAGCTTAAATTGAATTACTTGGTTTATATATAAAACATTTTAAATTTTTATAATTATGCCAAATATCAGAATATTGATAGAAAATAAACATGTTCTGCAATGGTCAGCATGCCATTTAAAGTTTTTAGCAGTCAGCAAAATTGAATTACCTGGCATACATATAAAACGCCTTATATTTACGCCAGAAGTCACAAATTTAACTAAGGATACACAAGGTCAGCAATGGTGAGCATTTTATTCTTACCCCATATTTCTTCGCCTTTTCTTATTTTGTTTCTAGCTTACAAATAATTAAAAAAACACCAAATGCTACCGTCAAATTGGAATCCATTATTGACATTCACTGCGAATGCTTCAAGCATGTTGGAAAACCAATAATTCGGCGAATCTGCCGAACGCAACGAGCTTTTGTTCAGACTATTCTGTTCTGCGCGTTCTGTTCGTTCGGACTAAAATGTTCAAGTGTGGACCCAGCATAAGAATTTAACTTCATCAATTAATTTTGAAAATATAATCTTATTTCCAAATTCTATTCTATCAGAACTATGAATAACGTAGTTAAAAATATATTATCCAAAGAAGAAATGTATTTAGGTGGCAAACATGGTATGTTAACGTAAACTGCTCCTAATTTGTAAATACCGGCATGGGAACCTAAAGGATTACCAGTCTCATAATCATCAAAATACAAACATATTGGTATTATTATATCAGTATCTTTAAAATTTAACTTTTTTTGTTGGCATAAATTTCCTTGTATAATATTACTGAATGAATTCTGCTACGTCCACCCGAGGTGACGTAGTTCCTTTTACTCCGAGATGGAGGCGACTAGCTAATTATCAGTGGAGATAGGGGTGGGTTTATTTCTTTAATCGTCGAGACAATTAATAAAACACAATATTAATAAGAGAGGGCGCCACGCGGTTGTTTGAAGCCAGCGATACCCAACCGCGAAGGTACCTGGAATAAGAAGAAGACGTAGGGTGTTACGGGTAGGCGGGACGCAGGGAAGTGACGCTCATGGAATGCACTCACTGCGCGACCGTCAACAACGACTAAGGTGTAGGAGATTCGTGACTCAAACAAAAGGTAATAATTAAACAAAACATAAATACGATAAACTACTATGAATAATACCAGCGTGATCAGTACTTCATCATACTTACCGTAGCCCAGGTACTTACGTGAAATATCAAAACAACAATCCACTAACAAACACTTTGTCACCACTGATTGGTTGGATAGGTTATGTAATATTTTATTTGAACAAAAACGCATCAAATATTGAATAAGAAAATTTACTGCGATAAGTAAGTATTTAATAATAACACTAATTTTTATAGAAAACACGCACCGTGCCGGGCCAACGAGAACGCAAGCGAGATCAGCCAGTGCTGTCTTCAGGGAATTGTGAGTAGCTAAACGTTTATACACTGCCCGCAATTGACGTACAATAAAATCTTTCGATATAATTTTACCTAGCTCGATCGACGCTGGTTTACATAGGCTGGGTTGAGCGTATAGAACGTGTGAATTAAATAGAGCAGTAATCCTCATTTGACTCCGAACCAGGCGTTGTGCAAGCAGTAATTAGAATGACATAAAGTAGTATTGCAATTAATATAAATGAAATAACTTCAAATACTGTAGGTTTACAATTACAGCTATTTAACAACTTAACTAACTTCAACATAAAGAAAGTACTAAGGACACTAATTATAGCTGATCAAAACAATTAATTAATAAATACTAGGCTCAATTGATTATCTTAGTGTAGAATAAGTCTGTCAACTCTAAAGCAGCAACAACAAATTAAATACTGTTTTTAATATTAATCTCAAAATCGTAATGATAAGAGTTCGTTAGGGAATAATAGCACACAATTAACATTAAACTGTTCACTTAGCTGTGCATCAGGATGAATACTGGACGCTGGTGTACCCGTCTCTCTCTCTCCGCGTTCCACGCCGTCTCATACACCTGGATCGCTGGACCTAGATCGCGCAGCGTTGGAAAAGATGCGAATAGGGCTACTGGCGGGATGCCGAACCAAGAGCTGGTGTTTTGGGGTACCCAAGCAAGCTGGATATGCGGTGGCTTAACTTTAGCGCTTTCACGTGGCGTGAAGGATGGAAATATGGCGGTCGCAAAATAGTTTAGACAAATCCTCACTAGTGGAGTTATTCCCGAGAAGTAACTAAGCCAAAACTTCTCTGGAAAATCTCGTTCAGTGATCCCAATAGATCCCCTTAACTCTGGGTATTATTCACAATAATTATACCGGAATCACTAAAACTGAAAACTTTTCACAACCTTTCGCTAAGTATTTTTCAGCTTACTCCTGAAGTGCTATTTTTTCACTACTTAACCGATTTTTCATTTACCTGAATTTGAATTTTTAAAACAATAAGACAGAGACAGATTTATACACCCTAAGAAGGAAGAGAGAGAAAGCGCCAGGCCTCTGGCGGCGAAACAATAACCACAGCAACTAAAGGTACATACTCACTTTGCATTGATATCACAAATGACTTTAAACAATGAACATTATATTGTAAATATAGTTGTAAGCGTGTATTATATTATTATAAAATTAATAAATGTAACTTAAATAAGTATAAGTATTTTTCAACTACTTTATTTGACACTTTACGCAACTCTTCAATGTTTCCGTGCCTTTACCGGGAAAGAGTACACGCACGCCTCTACTTTGTTCAACAACGTACTACTTAGATTTGTAAACAATTAAAGTTGTCAAAATGCTGAAGAATAGCTACTGGAAATCTTTAAAGGAAACTATACAAATTAAATAATAAGAATGATCTACGTTATTAGTTAAACAAAAAAAGGTAACTGAATCTACGTTTAATTTTAAAATAATTAATAAAGTTAATGAATTTTAGGTCGCGGTCAACAATTTTTAGGTTACTACTGCAAAATGATAAAATGCGAAAGTTGCACGTAACAAATCCCTCCCTAACTTCCTTGAGATTTAATTCCACTGAATTAAAACTCACAACCATTGAAAATAAACTAGAAGAAACGAATAGAAATAAATACTGTAACATAATCTAGACTTTATAGCGTATCATCATGAAACTAATTCTAACCATCAACATTTCCATCAGCTGAATATCGTTCAGGACCGGCTTTTAAATCTTTTACATGCCAGGTTCCACATAAATTCCCGTCATTATCTTCCAGCTCGTATACAAAGTTCGAAGCTTTTTTACGTACTTTATAAGGACCTATGTACTTAGCAGCAAGTTTACTGGCATAGTTCTCGGCAGCATTAGATAATTTAAAGTTTCTTCTCCACACGGTTTGTCCCACAACATATTCAACGGGTCTGCGTCGAAGATCGTAACGAACTTTACTTCGCGCATGCGCTTGATCTAAGCGTTTTCGTACTTCATCGTAGATCTTAACTAATTGAGCAGGCTTTTTCTCATTTACATCGCCGCGATCGACATCGACATTGCCATCCTGATTTACGGCATCCACAACATAATCAGTGCCTGTCAAAATTTGTTCTCTACCGAAGTTTGCGAAATATGGAGTACAACCTATTGCTTCGTGTGTCTGAGTACGAATTGCACAGCTAATGGATGGCAAATAAGTATCCCATTTTTTCTGGTTGTCGTCCACGTATGACGAGAGCATCGTTTTTATAACTCTATTTACCCTTTCAGTGGGATTATTTTGCGCATGGTACAGGGCATTGAATAATACAGTCACGCCATACTTAGCACACATCTGTCGAAATTCATTGCTACGGAATTGAACTCCATTATCGCAGATGATATACTGCGGAACACCGAATAAAAGCAGAACTTCATTTTCAATGCGCTGTACAATAGCCTGACCGGTGGCAGTTCGCAAGGGAAAGGTGAGCACAAACTTGCTGAAATAATCGCAAACAACTAAAATATAGCGATAACCTTTAGAGCTAACCGGAAGTGGACCAATAAGATCTGTGCTTATTAATTGGAAGGGCCGAAAAACTCGAGGGCGCGACCCCATTAAACCCGGAGGACGCTTTTGTTCAACCTTATGCTCGACACATACTACGCAACGATTGACGTACGCTTTCACGTCATCCTTCATTTTAGGCCAATAGTACCTCGTACGCAACCGATTGTAAGTTTTATTTATACCTGGATGACCGGAAGTAGGTGAATCATGTACTAATTTCAGGATATTTCGTCGCTGTTCTCGGGGAATAATTCGTTTCCACGAATCCTGTTCGTCAGCCAAGTCTGAAACCGAAGCACGAACATACTTAAACAGTTGATTGCCATCAACTCTCCAGGAAGAATATTTTTGTGGATGCGCTTCTACTCGACGAAGCATGTTATTATACCACTTGTCAGTGATAGGTTGGGCTAAAAGAGGTTCGACAAAAATTGAATCGACTACAGGAACGGATCTAGAAAGGCAATCAGGTACGACATTTTCTTTACCTTTCCTGTGCACTATGTCAAAATCATACTGTTGCAGTTTTACGCTCCATCTACACAATCTACCCGACGGATCCTTCAGATTGTTGAGCCAAACTAAAGACTGGTGGTCTGTCACGACCGTAAAGTGTGTGCCTTCTATGTAAGGACGAAGCTTGTCGAGGGCCCAAACCACAGCCAAACACTCTCTTTCCGTCGTCGTGTAGTTGCGTTCGGTTTTCGTCAAGGATTTGCTCAAGAAACATACTACACGCTCACCATCATCAAAAACTTGCGATAGAACCGCCCCTAGTCCGAAACCACTTGCATCGGTCTGAACAGTAAATGGCCGCGAGAAGTCAGGGCAGGATAAAATTGGAGCTGTCACAAGGCACTCCTTCAACAAATTAAATGCATCCTGACACTCCTCCGTCCAGAGCCATTTGTTTGTCCGCTTTGTCAAGCTGGTTAGGGGAGAACTTATGGAAGAAAAGTTCTTAACGAATCGGCGGTACCATGAGGCCATCCCGAGGAAGCTCCTCACATCCGCAACACAGGTGGGTACCGGAATTTTTAGTATTGCGTTTACCTTATCAGGGTCTACCCTTAGTCCCTGTTTATCCACGACATATCCTAGATAACGTAATTCAGGGCGGCAAAATTTACATTTTTCCTGACTTAAGGTAAGTCCAGCAGCTGAAACACGTTCAAATATTTTCCGCAATAGAGTCAAATGTTGTTCAAAAGTCTCCGATATAACGATAACATCATCTAAGTAGACGAAAACAAACGGTTCGAGATCGGGCCCTAACACCCTGTCAATAAGCCGCTGCCATGTCGCTGGAGCATTGGTGAGACCAAACGGCATACGTTTAAATTGAAAAAGGCCTCGGTTAGGCACAGTAAAAGACGTATACTCACGGCTGTCTTGGCTCACCGGTATTTGCCAATACGCTGACTTAATGTCAAGTGAACTTAAAAATTTGGCACCTCGAAGACGATCTAAAATACTCGACACGTATGGGATCGGATAAGCATCCTTCTTGGTCACTTTATTGAGCTTCCTAAAGTCTACGCAAAATCTGTATCCGCCATCTTTTTTCGGAACCATAAGTATAGGCGATGCCCATGGACTTGAGGAAGGCTCAATAATATCATCGGCCAACATCTGATCCAGTTCCTGATCAATATGACGCTGCATTGCAGGCGAAACAGAATAGTACCTTTGTTTGATCGGTTCTGAATCAGTGATGATCTTATGCTCAATTAAATTAGTGCAGCCTATCTGTCCACTTTTCCCGTTCCAATAACTATTTAAAAGAGCAGTCAACTGACCCTGTTGCTCTGGCAACAAATCTGAAATCATATTATTACCAACATTGACTGAAGATAATGCTGAAAAATGCCAAACATCATTGCGGAGATCTGGTACAATACCCATGAGGCACCAGAAATCCATGCCTAAAATAACAGATGAGGTGACATCAGGAACAATTAAGAATGTAACTAACTTGATCTTTCCCGTCAGAAGAACTGGTACTGTAATTGATCCTAAACTACTACATTCTTTACCATCCGCAACCATACACACAGGAGCGTCTTTCTCGTCGAGTGTCAACCCCATTCGCTTCAAAGTTTCCCAACCATCCTTGCCTACAATTGACCTACTAGCCCCAGAATCCTAAAAATTCATGTCCAAATATTTTAATTTTTAGGTAAGGACGTTGATCATCACCCAAATGCGAAACAATGAAGTTGACGACTGCTAAATTACGCTCATGTTCCAATTGTTTGGCCGAGAGAGACGAAACAGAAGACGCAACACGGCCACCTAGCGTCTCTGCGACCCGTTTCCCGAACACCGTTGACAATTCTTTTTAGTTACGCCTGCCTGACCACATTTAAAACAGTATAGACTTCGAGGTTGTCGACAGAAGCGCGCAGTGTGTCCTGATTTTTGACAATTCCAACAAATAAGGGTTTTATCCGAAACTGAAGCTGAAGGTACCTCTGCGGAATTAATAGGGAGTACTTTATGCCGTCCTCTATATGCAAGATCAGGTTCCAAAAGATTTTTCTTGTTACTTGGCGGTGGTTGAAATTGCTCTGCCATGAGTTTATTCGTCTCGAACGTTCGGCACACATCAGAGAGTCTTTCCACACAACTGATTCTCTCCAAGCCTATATCTCGAATCAAGTATGGTTGAATATTACGGCGCAGAATCTTAAGTTTTTCCTCTTCAGTGGCAGGTGTTGGTAGTCTACTAAAAAGATTAATCATGCATGAGAAATACTCACCAACTGACTCATCGGCGCCTTGTGAACGCTCGCGAATTTCTTTCTTTAAATCTTCTTCATAGTCAAAGGGCTCATACTGTTTCCGAATTAGTTGAACAAAATCATTCCATACACGAATCTTACTCCTTACCGATCTGTACCATGTTAGTGCCCGTCCTTTCAACAACTCAATAATGGAATCACATAATTCACTATCAGACACATTACGAGATTTGCGAAAATCATCAAGCCGCTCGAGGAATGCATTCACACTCAGACCACTTTCACCAGAAAACGAAACGTCCCATTTCGCAACCGGAATCTGCTTCCTCGTTATCGCTGGTTCCTTTACTGCCTCCGTTTTATATGTTACCAATAAATCATCATTAGCATCAACGACTTTCATGACTTTTTGCTCCGCTTGACGAACACTTATTTCTAGTTGCACGACGGATTCTCTAAGGTCAGTATTATCACTAGTAATTCTAGCTATTCTGGAAACAAGATGCTGTAACATTGTATTAATTTTCAGGAATTCGACACTTGAAGATGTACCAGAAAATTCCTCAATCAGTCCCTGCAAAATAACTACTTTTTCTGTACAAATATCGACTTCTGAAGCAGCTTCGAGTGGAGCTACAGGAATATTAGGAAGATCGTTAAACTCCTCTGTCTGTAATCGTTTTGATAATTGTTTTCTCATAGCCGGTATAGTACATCTGTGTATATTTCTAAAACCTCGAACACGAAGTTCATATTCTAGTTCGTCTTTTGTCAAACGTGTTGGTTCCATGATACGCAATAAGAATAATTATAAATAAGCAAACAAAATACTAGATTTGTAATAACCCTATCAATATAACTAAACAAAAATAAACAAAGAAAATACAAGTCCCGAGCGAATCTCCTAAATCTGCGCTACCTAAATTAATCGGGCCCCACACGTTGGGCTGCCAATTTGCTACGTCCACCCGAGGTGACGTAGTTCCTTTTACTCCGAGATGTAACTAACTTGATCTTTCCCGTCAGAAGAACTGGTACTGTAATTGATCCTAAACTACTACATTCTTTACCATCCGCAACCATACACACAGGAGCGTCTTTCTCGTCGAGTGTCAACCCCATTCGCTTCAAAGTTTCCCAACCATCCTTGCCTACAATTGACCTACTAGCCCCAGAATCGAGTAATCCTAAAAATTCATGTCCAAATATTTTAATTTTTAGGTAAGGACGTTGATCATCACCCAAATGCGAAACAATGAAGTTGACGACTGCTAAATTACGCTCATGTTCCAATTGTTTGGCCGAGAGAGACGAAACAGAAGACGCAACACGGCCACCTAGCGTCTCTGCGACCCGTTTCCCGAACACCGTTGACAATTCTTTTTAGTTACGCCTGCCTGACCACATTTAAAACAGTATAGACTTCGAGGTTGTCGACAGAAGCGCGCAGTGTGTCCTGATTTTTGACAATTCCAACAAATAAGGGTTTTATCCGAAACTGAAGCTGAAGGTACCTCTGCGGAATTAATAGGGAGTACTTTATGCCGTCCTCTATATGCAAGATCAGGTTCCAAAAGATTTTTCTTGTTACTTGGCGGTGGTTGAAATTGCTCTGCCATGAGTTTATTCGTCTCGAACGTTCGGCACACATCAGAGAGTCTTTCCACACAACTGATTCTCTCCAAGCCTATATCTCGAATCAAGTATGGTTGAATATTACGGCGCAGAATCTTAAGTTTTTCCTCTTCAGTGGCAGGTGTTGGTAGTCTACTAAAAAGATTAATCATGCATGAGAAATACTCACCAACTGACTCATCGGCGCCTTGTGAACGCTCGCGAATTTCTTTCTTTAAATCTTCTTCATAGTCAAAGGGCTCATACTGTTTCCGAATTAGTTGAACAAAATCATTCCATACACGAATCTTACTCCTTACCGATCTGTACCATGTTAGTGCCCGTCCTTTCAACAACTCAATAATGGAATCACATAATTCACTATCAGACACATTACGAGATTTGCGAAAATCATCAAGCCGCTCGAGGAATGCATTCACACTCAGACCACTTTCACCAGAAAACGAAACGTCCCATTTCGCAACCGGAATCTGCTTCCTCGTTATCGCTGGTTCCTTTACTGCCTCCGTTTTATATGTTACCAATAAATCATCATTAGCATCAACGACTTTCATGACTTTTTGCTCCGCTTGACGAACACTTATTTCTAGTTGCACGACGGATTCTCTAAGGTCAGTATTATCACTAGTAATTCTAGCTATTCTGGAAACAAGATGCTGTAACATTGTATTAATTTTCAGGAATTCGACACTTGAAGATGTACCAGAAAATTCCTCAATCAGTCCCTGCAAAATAACTACTTTTTCTGTACAAATATCGACTTCTGAAGCAGCTTCGAGTGGAGCTACAGGAATATTAGGAAGATCGTTAAACTCCTCTGTCTGTAATCGTTTTGATAATTGTTTTCTCATAGCCGGTATAGTCTGTGTATATTTCTAAAACCTCGAACACGAAGTTCATATTCTAGTTCGTCTTTTGTCAAACGTGTTGGTTCCATGATACGCAATAAGAATAATTATAAATAAGCAAACAAAATACTAGATTTGTAATAACCCTATCAATATAACTAAACAAAAATAAACAAAGAAAATACAAGTCCCGAGCGAATCTCCTAAATCTGCGCTACCTAAATTAATCGGGCCCCACACGTTGGGCTGCCAATTTGCTACGTCCACCCGAGGTGACGTAGTTCCTTTTACTCCGAGATGGAGGCGACTAGCTAATTATCAGTGGAGATAGGGGTGGGTTTATTTCTTTAATCGTCGAGACAATTAATAAAACACAATATTAATAAGAGAGGGCGCCACGCGGTTGTTTGAAGCCAGCGATACCCAACCGCGAAGGTACCTGGAATAAGAAGAAGACGTAGGGTGTTACGGGTAGGCGGGACGCAGGGAAGTGACGCTCATGGAATGCACTCACTGCGCGACCGTCAACAACGACTAAGGTGTAGGAGATTCGTGACTCAAACAAAAGGTAATAATTAAACAAAACATAAATACGATAAACTACTATGAATAATACCAGCGTGATCAGTACTTCATCATACTTACCGTAGCCCAGGTACTTACGTGAAATATCAAAACAACAATCCACTAACAAACACTTTGTCACCACTGATTGGTTGGATAGGTTATGTAATATTTTATTTGAACAAAAACGCATCAAATATTGAATAAGAAAATTTACTGCGATAAGTAAGTATTTAATAATAACACTAATTTTTATAGAAAACACGCACCGTGCCGGGCCAACGAGAACGCCAGCGAGATCAGCCAGTGCTGTCTTCAGGGAATTGTGAGTAGCTAAACGTTTATACACTGCCCGCAATTGACGTACAATAAAATCTTTCGATATAATTTTACCTAGCTCGATCGACGCTGGTTTACATAGGCTGGGTTGAGCGTATAGAACGTGTGAATTAAATAGAGCAGTAATCCTCATTTGACTCCGAACCAGGCGTTGTGCAAGCAGTAATTAGAATGACATAAAGTAGTATTGCAATTAATATAAATGAAATAACTTCAAATACTGTAGGTTTACAATTACAGCTATTTAACAACTTAACTAACTTCAACATAAAGAAAGTACTAAGGACACTAATTATAGCTGATCAAAACAATTAATGAATAAATACTAGGCTCAATTGATTATCTTAGTGTAGAATAAGTCTGTCAACTCTAAAGCAGCAACAACAAATTAAATACTGTTTTTAATATTAATCTCAAAATCGTAATGATAAGAGTTCGTTAGGGAATAATAGCACACAATTAACATTAAACTGTTCACTTAGCTGTGCAGCAGGATGAATACTGGACGCTGGTGTACCCGTCTCTCTCTCTCCGCGTTCCACGCCGTCTCATACACCTGGATCGCTGGACCTAGATCGCGCAGCGTTGGAAAAGGTGCGAATAGGGCTACTGGCGGGATGCCGAACCAAGAGCTGGTGTTTTGGGGTACCCAAGCAAGCTGGATATGCGGTGGCTTAACTTTAGCGCTTTCACGTGGCGTGAAGGATGGAAATATGGCGGTCGCAAAATAGTTTAGACAAATCCTCACTAGTGGAGTTATTCCCGAGAAGTAACTAAGCCAAAACTTCTCTGGAAAATCTCGTTCAGTGATCCCAATAGATCCCCTTAACTCTGGGTATTATTCACAATAATTATACCGGAATCACTAAAACTGAAAACTTTTCACAACCTTTCGCTAAGTATTTTTCAGCTTACTCCTGAAGTGCTATTTTTTCACTACTTAACCGATTTTTCATTTACCTGAATTTGAATTTTTAAAACAATAAGACAGAGACAGATTTATACACCCTAAGAAGGAAGAGAGAGAAAGCGCCAGGCCTCTGGCGGCGAAACAATAACCACAGCAACTAAAGGTACATACTCACTTTGCATTGATATCACAAATGACTTTAAACAATGAACATTATATTGTAAATATAGTTGTAAGCGTGTATTATATTATTATAAAATTAATAAATGTAACTTAAATAAGTATAAGTATTTTTCAACTACTTTATTTGACACTTTACGCAACTCTTCAATGTTTCCGTGCCTTTACCGGGAAAGAGTACACGCACGCCTCTACTTTGTTCAACAACGTACTACTTAGATTTGTAAACAATTAAAGTTGTCAAAATGCTGAAGAATAGCTACTGGAAATCTTTAAAGGAAACTATACAAATTAAATAATAAGAATGATCTACGTTATTAGTTAAACAAAAAAAGGTAACTGAATCTACGTTTAATTTTAAAATAATTAATAAAGTTAATGAATTTTAGGTCGCGGTCAACAATTTTTAGGTTACTACTGCAAAATGATAAAATGCGAAAGTTGCACGTAACAATTCTTATTAGTATATAGGTCATATATTCCGAAGTACTATTTAATACAGATGGCATTTCAAAAAAACATTTCAAAATATGCCAGAATGGTATAAACTGAGCTCTTATGTCCTGAAACGTGGCTACTTCATTTTTTTGAATTAATTTTTGTCCTAATATAAATGACTCAGGTGGTATACTAGTTCCAAACTCATTCAAATATTTAAATCGTAAATGCTGGGATTTTAAATCTTTAAATGCATTCATGAATGAATCAATCATTTGATTTAATGAAATGTTGTCTTTGTGGCTATCTACAAACGATTTTGTTTTATTTAGAGGGGTACAAATAAAGTCAGATACATCTTTTATTTTATTTTGAATATCTTGTCTGTAAGATTATGTCGTTCATAAAGTTGTAAAATAAATTAACGAGTTTGAATTTTTAGTTCATCATTGAAATTATTACCTAATAGAAAAACATAGATCATTATTCATTTTTACAATCGTTTTCATAGGCTCAATTGTATTATTATCAGCAGTTTCGACAACTACATTTGTTTTATGGTTTTCCTCATTATTATTAGGAACCAAACATAAACTATGTGATTTTAAATGTTTTCATAATGAGTTTAAACTGTTAAATATCCTTTGACAATTATTTTGAGCACAAATGCATTTTATATTGTTACCCAATCCATGCCAATATTTTAAATGAGACATAAGTTCACTAATTGTTATAAAGTTTAAATCACATTGAAAACTAAAGTATTTCATATTGTCCATTATCAAGTTTTTAAATACGTAATAAAAACGAAAAACTGCTATGTTGGTTTTTTTAATTGCGTTATTTATATGGAGATTGTAATACAATCGGGGTTCTAAAATTTCCCCCAAGTACTTAACTGATGCTTTAGGTTTTGTGCTGTGTCCGTGTAGTGAGAGCGGTGTGTAAATTTTGTTGTTTGTGTTTTCGTGTGAATACTATGGTTTCGGTTTTTTTTGTGGTTTATTTGGATTTTCCATAAGCGCCAGTAAGGGGTGAGGATGTTCAAATGTATTTTAATTTGTTTATTTGCGACTTCTGTGGAGAACGATGACGAATAGAGTGTCGTATCGTCTGCGTAGAGTGCAGTTTGAGATTTAGGGAAAGTAGGAAAATCATGCAGATATAAAATGAATAAAAATGGCCCCAGACAACTACCCTGTGCCACGCCTGCACAGATAGCAAGTGGGGTTAAAAATGAATTATTGAACTTGACTTTAAAAACGGTTGCTTAAGTATGAATGAATTAACTTTACTAAAAACGGAGGAAAGTTCGCTCGAATAAGTTTATGTGATACCTTCTAGCCATACTTTGTCGAAAGCTTTTTCGACGTCTAGAAGTACCATAACCGTGACTTTTTGTTTATTGAACTCGGTTGTGATGTCAGTCACGATTCGAGCGACTTGTTGCGGACAGTGGAGTGTTTAGGTCTGAAACCGAACTGGAAAGAAGGGATGATTTTGTGTTTGCGGTCATGTTGTTGTAGACGCTTCAGGATAATCCTTTCAGCGACCTTAGAAAGTGCGCTTAATAGGCTGATGGGTCGGTAGCTGAGCGGGTGGTGGGGGTCCTTGTTTGGATTCGTGAGAGGAATGACATTAGTATTTTTCCAGCAAGCTGGAAAATGACTAAGTCGTATGCATGCGTTAATTATATAAGTGAGTTGGCAGAGGACCTTAAATTTTTTTAAACTACATTTTGAATTTGAATGATGCTAGCTAATTCGGATGGTGACGTAAGGAGCTTAGCTAGCATTGTTGGATTTGTTTCATGTGCAAGAGTTAAAAATTCATTTACTGTTGACGTAATACGGACTTGTTCAGGAGTGGAGTCGGGCTCGATGTGATGAACGGTCTCGAAGGCGTCCGCAATTGCTTCAGCCTTCTGTTCATCGGTGTAAACGATGTTACCGGCGTGTCGTAACGTAGGGATAGGTTTCAAAGGTTTTCTTAAATTTTTTGACATTCGCCAAAGGGTTTTGTCATTGGGATTTAATTGTTCTAGTTTGTGTTTCCACTTATCATTTCTATAAATTTTAATTTGAGTTTTAATTTGTGCGTTAAGCGCTTTTAAGGAATTTAGAACAGCAGGATCACGTCGCCGTTGCCATAATTTTCTTGTAGTGTTTCTCTGTTTTATTAGTGTAGTGATGTGCACAGGCAATTCGTCTCTGTCTGCTTGAAGCTTTATAACGCGAGAGTGTTTATTTTTTTACAATAATAACTTTATTTATTGATCATTTTATTACATGACAGCTGCTAAATTGGCTGAGCTTAAAAATATAACATTTGTGATAACGGATGCTGCCTTGTAGAGAGCACCACGTCACTTCTGTTCCCTCCCTGAAAATAAAGCACAACAGGGGTGGGGGCTGGATAGCTTGGTGGAGACGGGCCAGGTTCGTGGTTTGTGAAATAACGGTCGCAATGTTTAAACACAGTTTTATTAATAATAAAACAATAAAGTACACAAAATATGAAACGTTGCGAAATAGGTCCCTGAAGTTCAGAGCACTTTTCTCACTCAGATGGCCGCAGTATTGCCGCTGGCTGTCTGAGTAAAAGCCCAACAAAACACAGTGAAATAAAGCGCAGAAAAAATGACAGAGTCAGAATCAAACTATCGTTCGGTATCCGGTGCCGGAGGCCAACAGAAAGAACGGAGAATAATTCTCAACTAAAGTTCTGTACCTAGTGCTTACGCCAACAGATAAGAACTCAGAATCAAATCACTGTCAAAATAAACTAACGTTCGTAGTCTAGTGCAAAAACGCCAACAAACTTCTAACAGCAAAAATAAACTACCGTTCTTTGCCCAGTGCTTACGCCAACGAGCTCAGAACAACAAAATAAACTAATACTCAGAAAAACTAGGGTTCCGATCTGGTGCTAAAAGCCGTCAGAACAGAACTTAGAAAATACTGAGAATACAAGATCTAAATCCAGGTGCCTGAAGCCAACGGACTAAGATAAAAAATAACTCACCAGGATATCGTTGTCACTGTTTGACTTTGACGGACGAACTCGCATCAAAGTCTCATTTTACGGTCGCTGAGGGCCGCTATTTATACCCAAAATAGTTAATTAATCCTTCTTTACAAGTTTTTTGAGTGACAAAGATATTCCCTTGTTCTAGAACAATCATCAGTTCATCCCTGTATTATAGCAGAATTCCATTGTTGTAAAATTCCTAATATTTCTAATAAATGCAATCATTCAACTTAGTTACAAATCTAGATCACAAATGTACAATTTGAATTTAAATCAAATAAAACGTGTTACTGAACTAAATCCAGGTGGCGGGTGTGTCGCTACCAGCTGTCACTGCTGACAGTTCTGCGAGTATGGAGGTTACAGTGCAGTACATTGTAAATGTAAAAGAAAATACATTTGTTAAATCATATCACAGGTGAGTTTTACGTTATGTAAAATAAATCAGTCTTATAATTTGCTATTGCAAGTACAGAGAAACAGTTGTAGCATGAAATGACAAATACAATGCTAACCAACAAAAATAAAGCATTTACAATCCACAGAGGAACACGGTAAGCTAAAATACAGGTACAATGCAGCTGTCTTTGTGTTCTGAAACGTTACAGGTCTTGTGAGCATGAAGAAAAATCAAACAGAGTGAAGCAAAAATCGAAGCTGTCAAAATACTAGAACTAAACTGAGACACGAGAATGTGAGGATTCGTTTGCAGAAAACTAGACCGGGAATTAAATGACGAATCATCACACATCATCTCCACCCGGAGACGGCAGCGGCGTAGTGGGCCTTCCTGGACCTGGTGGTGTTGGTGACAGCGGCGACAGCATGGCCGGATGTACGGCGGCCTGGCGAGCGGCTGCCAACCGTGCCGGTGATGGTGTTGTGGGGCGCTCCGGCGAGCACAAGCCGAAGAGCTCCACCATTAGCTCCTCCACTGACGCCTCCGGTGTGTCCCCTTGCCCTGGGGATGGGGCCCAGGCGGGACACTTTCCTGGGTGGTGTGGGGGTTGACGGCGGCAGCGACTGAAGGGTGGATGGCCTCTTCCTCAGGGGACAGCGTCCGTTCGCAGCCCTTTCCGCCAGCGGCAGTCGCGGAGCTCGCGACACCCTCCGTGGCGGGGAACGGGAGAGGTGCGACTCTATGGGCGGTGGGAGTCGCGGAGGCGCATCCGGTCGGCGGGCATGGATCAACGCCAACCCCATTTGTAGATGCCTACTAACAATTCATTAAAAATGACAAACAACAATCAACGATCCTCACTGCACAAAAATGCTGTTTGTACTGAGGAACTGACGCTGAAGATGGATATTTCCGGTGAGTAACTGACGCGGATATTTCTGGTGAGTGACTGACGTGGCTGTTGTTCCAGGTGGACTTCTCTGTGGTCCCTGTCCCTGTCCTGGTGCCGTGAAATGCCCCTCAGGTCACGGACTGGTGGAATCTCCGTAGTCCTTGGCCTCGAGTACCTGGGGGCAAAGGTGCTGGGCCCTGAGTGCGGCCCACCGCTTACGCTCGTTAGCGTAATACTGTTTCTTCTCCTTGGTGGACATCCGGTATCCTGGCAGTGGCAGCAGGACTAGGCGGTTCTGTGGGGCGGGGGTGTAGGCCACCCCCTCCACGTTGTCCCAGTTTTCCGCGCTGGAGACGACGTACGGCTGGACGGGTGGTCCGACCATCGTGGTTGGATGGTCACGAGTTTCCTGCTTGTTGGGGCGGGGCCATGACGGAGTCTGACGTTGCAATGCCGGTGTCTCTGTTATTCGGTCGGATTGTTCCTGGTGGACCTGAAGTTCCTGGTGGACCTGAAGTCCCTGGTGGACCTGAAGTCCCTGAAGTTTCCTAGTGGACCTGAAGTCCCTGTTCGGGCGCCAATTTGTGATGACGGATGCTGCCTTGTAGAGAGCACCACGTCACTTCTGTTCCCTCCCTGAAAATAAAGCACAACAGGGGTGGGGGCTGGATAGCTAGGTGGAGACGGGTCAGGTTCGTGGTTTGTGAAATAACGGTCGCAATGTTTAAACACAGTTTTATTAATAATAAAACAATAAAGTACACAAAATATGAAACGTTGCGAAATAGGTCCCTGAAGTTCAGAGCACTTTTCTCACTCAGATGGCCGAAGTGTTGCCGCTGGTTGTCTGAGCAAAAGCCCAACAAAACACAGTGAATTAAAGCGCAGAAAAAATGACAGATTCAGAATCAAACTATCGTTCGGGATCCGGCCAACAGAAAGAACGGAGAATAATTCTCAACTAAAGTTCTGTCCCTAGTGCTTACGCCAACAGATAAAAACTCAGAATCAAATCACTGTCAAAATAAACTAACGTTCGTAGTCTAGTGCAAAAACGCCAACAAACTTCGAACAGCAAAAATAAACTACCGTTCTTTGCCCAGTGCTTACGCCAACGAGCTCAGGACAACAAAATAAACTAATACTCAGAAAAACTAGAGTTCCGATCTGGTGCTAAAAGCCGTCAGAACAGAACTTAGAAAATACTGAGAATACAAGATCTAAATCCAGGTGCCTGAAGCCAACGGACTTAGATAAAAATATATAAACAGAAAAATTAACTCACCAGGATATCGTTGTCACTCGACGGTTTGACTTTGACGGACGAACTCGCATCAAAGTCTCATTTTACGGTGGCTGAGGGCCGCTATTTATACCCAAAATAGTTAATTAATCCTTCTTTACAAGTTTGTTGAGTGACAAAGATATTCCCTTGTTCTAGAACAATCATCAGTTCATCCCTGTCTTATAGCAGAATTCCATTGTTGTATTCCTAATTTTTCTAATAAATGCAATCATTCAACTTAGTTACAAATCTAGATCACAAATGTACAATTTGAATTTAAATCAAATAAAACGTGTTACTGAACTAAATCCAGGTGGCGGGTGTGTCGCTACCAGCTGTCACTGCTGACAGTTCTGCGAGTATGGAGGTTACAGTGCAGTACATTGTAATACATTTGTTATATCATATCACAGGTGAGTTTTACGTTATGTAAAATAAATCAGTCTTATAATTTGCTATTGCAGGTACAGAGAAACAGTTGTAGCACGAAATGACAAATACATTGCTAACCAACAAAAATAAAGCATTTACAATCCACAGAGTAACACGGTAAGCTAAAATACAGGTACAATGCAGCTGTCTTTGTGTTCTGAAACGTCACAGGTCTTGTGAGCATGAAGAAAAATCAAACAGAGTGAAGCAAAAATCGAAGCTGTCAAAATACTAGAACTAAACTGAGACACAAGAATGTGAGGATTCGTTTGCAGAAAACTAGACCGGAAATTAAATGACGAATCATCACACATTTGATAACAACGTACCTGGCTTACGGCCTTACCATTGTAGTACTTACTATTGTTCCTAGCTAAATTAGAATAATTAAACTTTAAAACACTGTGCGTGTGTGTGGAAGATAAGGTATTTTATGTTTAGGTGTGTGTTGTGGACTTGGGAGAAAACGTACAAAAAACCCTCTTAAACTAATGAATGTCCTTAAAATTAACTTAAAACTAAACTATCCTAATTGTTACATTTTCATTTTTAACTTGTCTGGTGTTTCCTTGTCTTTTTTATTGTTCTTTTGTGTCTTTGTTTTATTTTATTAATATTAACATATTTACAATTATTTATATATCTTAACTAAATAATTATCTAACCTAGCCCTTACTTACTAATGAGTGATGTTGTGATATGTTGAAATGAGTAATTTTATTTTTATTTACAGATACAATGCAATGATGACAACAAAATAACAAACAGTTTAACAACACGTAGCTCGGAGTATGTGCGACTGCCAGGCGGACGCCACTGGTTCCTGTGAGAAACTAGATTGCGATCTTAGAGATGCGTCATCTGTTTGTCACATGGCACCGTCAGCTGTCAGCCTGGTTCGCACATAACCTTACTTACAGTATTGTATTTGTTTTGTTTTATGATAATTATTTAATATGTACATAAATGAATAAATGAGTGTTTATGTAGTGCGTGTTGTGTGATTGTTATGAGTCCGTCGAGTGAACGACGGAACTCGGCGCAATCTGTGTGTTTGTAAGAGCGTGTGTATTTATTAGTGTCAGTGTGTGCGTTGTTTTGGACATTTAATTCAGCAAGTACAGGACAGTGATCCGAGCTAAGCTCGGCTAAGGCTACTGGGTTTGAAATATTTTTAATGTTCTTATTTATAAATAAATCGATTGTAGATGGTGTCATGTTGTTGACTGGATAGTGCGTGGGTGTTGGTGGATACATAATAATGGCATTATGAGATTGGGCGTATGTATATAGTGTAGTATTATGAACTGTTGCAATTCCATGCTCGGTGGGTCGCATTAAAGTCACCTACTAACAGCACTTTTCCGCCTATGTGTAGTAGTGCATGTAAATCTTGTGTTGTGAAAGCATTTGCTGGTCTGTTGTATATGGAAATTATATGTGTGTTATCAGGGAGTTTAATGCCGACTGCTTCAAAGGTGGTTCTCGGTAGGCGAAAACTCATGTGTGTAATGTTTTTTTGTACCAGCAGAATGGTGCCACCTGCTGGTACGTGTGATGTGCCGGGTCTATCAATGCGGTGCACTGTATAGCCTTTAATAGTGAATTTGTCTATAGATGTGAGGTGTAATGAAACAATAAAAATAATAGAGTTGGCATCACTGCGCAACTTTGTGTAATTTAAATTTAGCGCCAATTTTTTTATGTTTTGTTTTGAATTTTGATTGTTTTAGTTTTTGTTTTATATAAATAAAAGAGGAATGTTTGTTGATTGTTGTGAATTGTAATCTTATGTGAATTTGAATAAATCTCATCCATTTAAACCTTAAATACACGTATCATATTTAATTTCTTTGTGTTTCTAACATAAAGTGGCGACCGTGACAGGACGAATTGGCGTGTAAATTTAAAAAAAAGTGAGGTAAAATATTATAGAAAAATGGATCGAGACAAAAAAGCTAGAAAAACGATTCGTAGTGCATTTTCCAAAATATATAATCTATTAGTTAACGACTTGAAAGCAGACAATCCAGACAAGACTGAAATTCAAGCTAATTTATTATTATTGGAACAAAAAACAAATGATTTAAGAAGGATTAATGAAACAATATTTCAACATTTGCTTGATAAAAATGCTGCTGACGGAGAAATGGATCAGGAATCCGAAATTGTCGATGAATATCAACGCAAGTATAATAAAATACATATTGATGCTTCAAGTATTTTAGATAATCACATCAAGAAAATTGAAGACGATGCACTTTCCTCTGTATCTACTACTGCTACTGTTCATAAACGAAAATTCAAATTACCTGATATCGAATTGAAAAAGTATGGAGGAGATATCAAGGAGTGGATACATTTCTGGGGACAGTTTCGAAAGATAGATGAGGACTTAGACCTAGCTGATGAGGATAAAGTAGGGCTAGAGAATTTGTCAATAGTTTTCCACCATCAGCAGATAATTATAGTAAGGTAATAAACGGGTTAAAAAATAGATTTGGTCAAGAGGACATGCTTATAGAAGTATATGTGCGAGAGTTGTTAACATTGGTATTGAAAAAAGTATTAAGTAAAGATAATCAGAATCTATATACTCTTTACGATTTTAGAGTCATTAGGAGTAACCAGTGATAATTATGCTGCCATGGTGTATCCTTTGGTGGAATCATGTCTTCCAGAAGAGTTACTGAGGACGTGGCAAAGAATGTCTGCTATTCAGAAGCAGAATATAATTATTACAGATGCTGGTAGTAATGAAATATCAACGGTTGACAAGAGATTGAAGAAACTAATGAATTTCATATGCTCAGAAGTACAAAATGAAGAACGTATCAAACTGGCCAATAATGGATTTAATCTAACAAGCGATTCTAGGCCAAAGAAAAAAGGATTACAGACTTTTAAAGAAAATGATATCCCATCGGCAGCGAGTCTTGTTAGTGTTACAAATGAAAAGGTTAGTAAGTTTAATAATTGCATATTTTGCGACAAGAAACATAATAGCGTAGATTGCTTTAAAGCTAAGAAAATGACGTTAGATGAGAAGAAAAAAGTAATCGAGGATAAAAAATGTTGCTTTTATTGTTTAAAAAATAATCATTTTGCGCGAAAATGCAGAACATTTATAAAATGTACGATTTGCGATGGTAGACACATAGTACTTATGTGTCCTAATTTAAATAATTGTCGTGAAAATTGCAATTCAAAAAATTCAAGACAGGAATCAGAACATACTGACACAATAGTAGCTAATTCAATAATAAATCCTGAAGTGTTTTTACAGACTTTAGTAGTAAAGCTAAAGAATAATAATAAAACTATGTTAATTAGAGCTATGATAGATACAGGTTCTCAGAAATCTGATATACTGGAAGATACAGTAAATCAGATGAATCTACAATATATTGGAAAGGTCAAACTTTCTCATGCATTGTTTGGAGGTGTGAAAACTGCACAACAAGTACATAAAAAATATAAAGTTGTCATCAGCTCACGGAATAATGACTATACATGTAACATAGAAGCATTGAGTCAGTCTGTAATAATAAATGAAGTTTCACATATACATAACGGGATTTGGATGCAAGAAATTCAAAAATTAGGTATACAATTAACTGATACAGGAGAAATACAGCTGTTGATTGGGGCTGATGTCGCAGGACAATTATTTATGGGAAATAGAGAACAATTAAATTGTGGTTTAGTAGCACTTAGAACGAAATTAGGTTGGACAGTCATGGGAAAAGTGTCTCAAGAAGTAGAAGAGAAGTGTCATACCTCAACAAGTATCTGTATGTTCGTCAAAGTTGCTAAAATACAAGATTTGTGGGAATTGGATACTCTTGGCATAAGAGATCCAATAGAAGTAAAAATGAAACGCGAAAAAGAATTGCAAGTTCAATCACAGTTCCTAGAAAGTGTTCGCATTAATAACCATGGAAGATATGAAGTAATACTGCCATGGATTAGTGATAAACCTGAATTACCTACGAATTATGAAATTGCAAAAAGAAGACTAATTTCGTTAACAAATAAATTAAAATCAGAAGGTAATTTAGAAAATTATGAACAGGTTTTCCAGTCATGGTGCGAAGAAGGAATAATAGAAGAAATAAAATATTCCGAAGGAGGACATTACTTACCTCATCGACATGTTCTTAAAGAAAATTCTACAACCAAGATAAGACCAAGTGTTTGATGCGTCATCAAAAACAAAAAAATATCTATCGTTAAATGAGTGTTTAGAAGTCGGACCTAACTTAATTGAACTAATACCGTCGCTTTTAATGCGCTTTCGACTTAAAAACATCGGTGTCATATCGGATATTAAGCGCGCGTTTTTACAAGTAAGTGTAGTTGAAAACGATAGGAATTATTTAAGATTTTTGTGGTGGAATGATGATGGTGAGATTAAAATTTATCGACATAATCGGGTAGTGTTCGGTGTTGCTAGCAGTCCTTTTTTATTAGGGGGAGTAATAAACTATCATTTAAATAGAACATTAAAAGAAATTGAAGAGAAAAACTGCAAAGAAGAAATTTCCGAAGAAACAGTAAAAAGACTTATGAAAAGTTTCTATGTAGACAATTGTGTAACGAGTGTATCAAACCAAAATGAACTTAATCAATTTATAAAAGAAGCAAAAACTGTAATGTCGCGTGCGTGTTTTGATCTTCGTTGTTGGGAATATACTTCAGACAGTAGTAGTGCCGAAATAAATCAGACTGCATTAGTTTTGGGACTAAAGTGTAATAAAAATACAGACACTTTAGAAATTAATTTAAATTCTTTAAAATCGTTAAGTAATCAAATTGTTACAAAAAGACTTATATTGTCAATTACTCACAAATTGTTCGATCCTATAGGATTTATATGCCCTATAATTATATTTCCAAAGTTACTGTTACAGCAAACTTGGCAGACGGGTATAGGATGGGATACAGAAGTGAATGAAGATACGAAAGTAAAGTTTCTTAAGTGGTATGAAGAATTAGATAAGTTATCGCGAATCAAGATTCCGCGGTGGGTCATCGGAGAAACAAATGAAGATGATATCAGCGTTCACACCTTTTGTGATGCTTCACAGACCGCCTATGCAGCAGCAGCAGTGTTCGTACGAGTGAAGAAGGAAGATAAAGTCAATGTGCAACTCATTCAAGCAAAAGCGCGGGTGTCTCCACTGAAGAAGATGACCATACCTAGATTGGAACTTATGGCTGCGACTATAGGTGCTCGATTATCGGTAGAAATAATGACAAATTTAGACTGGAGTGGAAAAATCCCGATTACTTATTGGACCGATTCGACGACGGTCCTGACCTGGCTTAAGCGAGATGAAAAATTAGAAGTTTTTGTCAGAAATAGAATACAAGAAATAAGACAACTAACAAATATTGAGAATTGGCGACATATTCCAGGAGACAAAAACCCAGCGGACCTACCATCAAGGGGTTGTAGCATTCGTCAGTTTTTAGAGTTAAAATGGTGGGAGGGACCTACCTGGATGAAATCTGTTCCGGAAGAATGGCCTCAATCCCAATATAATCATCAAGAAGAGTTATTATTCAAGTCGCATCAGAGTACTATGTTAACAATTTGTAAAAGTAATCCAAAATGGTACTATGAATATTTTTCTGACTATCAAAAGATAGTAAGATTAATTGCATGGATTGTTCGTTTCTTAAATAATTGTAGAATCACTAATGGAACGAGAATTAAAGGCAATTTAACAAATGAAGAAATTCTACGTGCTGAGAAACAAATATTTCAATTAATTCAACAAGATATTTATGGAGAAGAGAATATTAAGAATCTTTCAACTCTCAATGTTTTTCGAGATCAAGATAATATTATCAGAGTCAAGACACAAATTACACTGCGAGAAGATACAGAAGATTTTAGGTATCCAATCGTTTTACCTGATCAGCATGCAGTTGTAAAGTTATTGATCATGGACAGGCACAGAAGACTGAGTCATGCGGGCACTCAAATATTGCTTAACTCTTTAAGGGAGGAATTTTGGATTACCAGAGGCCGAAGAGCGGTAAGAAGTGTCATAAAAGGTTGTCTGCAATGTAAAAGATATGCTGTCAAGAACGTAGAAACATTATCTTGTCCTTTACCGATAAACAGAGTCAGAGAGGCACGAGTATTTGAAGTAATTGGTGTCGATTTAGCAGGTCCGTTACATCTAAAAGATGGAAAGAAAGCCTGGATCTGTTTATTTACGTGTGCAGTTTATAGAGCAGTACACATTGAATTAGTAACTTCATTGTCAACTATAGCTTTTGTACAAGCTTTACGAAGATTCATCGCTAGACGCGGCAGACCTAAGACCATCTACAGTGACAATGGAACAAATTTTGTGGGAACTGATAATCTGTTTTCTGCAATAGATTGAGAAAATATAGAGGAATGCGCAACAATACAACGTATTGAATGGCGGTTCAATCCACCGACTGCGGCATGGTGGGGTGGATGGTGGGAGAGGTTAATTAAAATTATTAAAGATTTGTTAAAAAGGGTACTAGGAAAAGCATGCTTAAATTACGAAGAGATGCTGACTTTGTTAAATGAATGCGAAGCTGTAGTAAATTCTCGACCTCTTACATACATGATGGATGGTGATCCTAGTACTGCACCTTTAACTCCCAATATGTTTTTACAAGAAATAAATTGTGTTGGCGTTCCTGATATAGATCAAGCAGATAAAAACAGTCTGAACAAACGAGTAACATATATTAATAAACTCAGAACTCAATTAAGACAACGTTTTAGAAATGAGTATCTTGGATGTTTAAAACAGAGATCAAACAGGATAACTGAAAACACAAAAATTAGTGTTGGTGACTTAGTGCTCATCGGTAGTGATAATAAAAAGCGTCTAGACTGGCCGATAGCGAAAGTTATTGAACTGAAACCTGGACAGGATGGTGTATGTAGGTTGGTTAAATTAAAGACTGCAAATGGTGAAATGTTAAGACCGGTACAAAGACTGTATCCCTTAGAAATAAGTAGTGAACATCCAGCTAACATAAACACATCTAGTAAATCAAAGGTTTTATTAGATAAAAAAGACAGTGAAATACAAATTTCTAAAAGTGGTCGTAAGATTATTAAGCCTAGAAAATATCAAGATTAGAGATAATTTAGTTTGTATTATAGGTATAGTTTTGTGATACCAACTCTAGGTGGGAGAATGTAATAAAACAATAAAAATAATAGAGTTGGCATCACTGCGCAACTTTGTGTAATTTAAATTTAGCGCCAATTTTAGCGGAATGTTGATTGTTGTGAATTGTAATCTTATGTGAATTTGAATAAATCTCATCCATTTAAACCTTAAATACACGTATCATATTTCATTTCTTTGTGTTTCTAACATGAGGCGTGTCTCTGTAATTGTCATAATTTGTATGTTATGTTATGTTATGTGAGTGTAAAAAGTGTATGAGTTCGCCTACTCGGGATTTGATCCCATTCGCGTTCCAGGTACATATTTTAGTAATGAATTTAAATATTGTATGATTTGATTGATTGTATCGTCCAAACCTCCGGTGTAATATTCCACTAGATCACCAAAGTGGATATAAGACTCTCTCAGAGTTCTGATCCCGCTACAGGCGTGTCGAAGATCAAGAGGGCGTTACATCACCGGCCCGATGGACACGGCCTCTACTACGGTACACAAAACAACGGCAAAATGCCTCCACTAGAGAACGTAGGCTCCTAAAATGCCAAATGCCAGCTTAACTGAATCAAAACTTGAAAGCGAAAGCCTCGTGAAGCACTAAATCACTACAGCACACGCTATATAAATCAAGCAAGCTTAGCAATCAACAACAAAAAACTTAACTTAAAAACTGGAACGGTAAACTAATGCTCCAAATTCAGCCGGATAGCCCACTCTCAATTCGGCACTCACTCTTCAAGCCCCTGCTTCGGCTGCTGCATCTTTATTTTATTAATAATAATAATTCTTTATTGTCTGTAGACTATTGTTACAATAGGAGACAGTGTCGAGTAATACATATATTCATATTATACATTCAAAAAAATATCATTAACATTATAATAACACTTATTAATTAGAAATGACTTTAAACTATATTTAAATATATTTAAATTAATTATTTGGCTTACATCAGTTGGCAAAGCATTGTAAATTTTAACAGCATTATAATAAGGGCCATTGCAGAAAAAACTGGACTTATGTTTCGGTATGTTCAGCTGTAGCTGATTTCTAGTAGTCATGTTGTTATACACATCCTTGTTGAAAGTAAACAATGACAAATTATTCTTGACGAACATGCCTAATTCATAAATGTAGAGACAAGGCACGGTCAAAATATTAAATTCTTCGAAGATGGGTTTACAAGTTGTTCTGGACGAAACTCCGGCCATACATCTAATGATTTTTTTCTGCATCAGAAATATTTTCTGGGCATAAGAACAGTGACCCCAGAAAATAATACCATACCTAATTCTACTTTCAATATAGGCGTAATAATAAGTTTTTAGTGTAGCAAAACTGACGGTGTTACGTAATTTATAGATGACAAAATATTGTTTAGATAAGCTGGCATGTAAAGCATCAATATGATCATGCCAGATCATATTTTTATCAACTAATATTCCTAAAAACTTATTATTACTTGATAGTGGAATTGAGTTATTGTCGATTCGTACTAAAGGACTAATAATGACATTGTTTGTTCTTTTGTTAAAGGTCATGAATTTGGTCTTTTCAGAATTTAATAATAAATTGTTATTATTACAATATTCTTGCATATTAATGACAGCTATCGTAGCAGCCGAGGATAATATTCATGGACTGTGTTAGCGCTTAGAATGCATGACGTATCATCAGCAAACTGGCATAATTTATCACTAGTTATATAAGATGATAGATCATTAACATAAATTAAAAATAGAATATGGCCTAGGATTGACCCTTGAGGTACCCCTCGCTTGATTTGTATGGCATTTGAATTTACATATTGAACAATGTTAAGGAAATTGCATTTTAAAGTAACATACTGTTTACGTTCAGACAAGTAAGAAGTGAACCACACTGAAAAAAAACCTTTGTAATATCAACATTTTCTAAATTGTTAAAGAATTTTGTAGGTGAAACAATGAAATATTGTTTCAAATAACTATTATTTGAGTTTACTATACGTTTTAGTTTGTTACTGCAACAAACGTAAATTGTTAACAAAATTTGAAATGTTAGATTAACCAACATTTATTGTTATTGTAAATTGTAAGGCTCACAATTTTTATTGTATATAATACAACTTCTTAGTTTTCTATGTTAATCAAAAAGTATATCCTACTTTTCAAACGGAATTACTTTACAAATATCACATTGTAAAGCGTACTGGCAGAAATATAAATAACATATTTATTTATCTATCAAATCGTTAGTTTGAACTGTTAATAAAACAACTTGTATCTAAAAAATAACTACGTCCAAAATTATTCATATAACTACGAGTGTTGTAAAACTGACGCAAGTTATAGGTGTAGTATAACATCTCACTCTGTAAGATTTACGTCTCAATTTGTATTTTCCTCAAATATAATATTTACAATTCAGAACTGTAGACTACAAAACTTGTATAGTAATTCCTATTTTTTAATTTGTTAGTCCAACAATTTACATAGTTACTGCTACCACTATTTTATTTTATTGCGCAATAAGTTGCAATTCGACGCTGGTCTCAGCCTGATGAGCTTTAGTCTTCATAGTAAGCAGATTTTAGTTATTTTTAGTTATAATCAAGTCTAATTTAATAACACTATGGATAATATAAAAATTCAAGAAAGTCTTGATATACAAGAGTTTCCACAACTGCCCATGGTTTTCGGCGTTGAACAATACTTAGAAATTTGGGGATTAAAACATTTGTGGCCAACATTTAGTGGTAGATATTTATTGTTTATTTTATTTATATTTCTATTAGTCTTATAAATAATTATCAGTCATATAACATGTATCTACATTTTAAATTTCAGAGCAGAATATCGATTTATTCTGTTTAGAGCACATGATCGATTCTGATATACAAAATTTAATACCGAACATTGGTGACCGAATTAAATTTCGATATGAACCAAACAATTACAAAAAATTAAACAATACTTTGGAACCAAATTGTAGTACTTTAAGTGCAATTTCAGATTCTCCAAGTTCCCAGCGCATCAGTAAAGTTTCTCATTACGAATCGTCATCAATTTATAATAAAAAAGCTACTAATACTGTAAGCCAGTGTTAAATATTTTATCAACACATTAATTATAAGTCGTCCTAAGGAAGAAAAGGTGTTTTGACACATTAATTATAAGTCTTCCTAAGGAAGAAAAGGTGTTTTGCTTTTTCTATATTTAAAAAAAAACACGTCTATATGCGCCTATATTATAACCTCGTGTTTTAGGAAACTTATTATATACCAGCTTATAAGCATAACGGCGTTTATATACCTGCAAAAGGTAAACTAATAGACAAATTTAATAATGTGTCCCGTGAACTGAGAAAAATTGGTTTATTGCCAAATCGCCGAAGTATTAACGAATCAGGCAGAAATATTGAAGAACCAACTACAGCAACTGATTCAAATGGTAAGAAAAATTTAAAAATACAATAATTATTTTTATCATAATAATTTTTTTTAGATGTTTCACAAGAGATCCAAGAAAACCATAAATTATGGTTATTAAATGGGAAAGAGCCATGACATTTAGTCGAAAATAAGTGGAGTGAATCCTATTCGCTACGCAATACTTATTATACCAATAAGTCCATTGAAAATACACACTAAATTGTTCATGAATGGCCAGCCCTTAAATTACCTTTAGGGTATAAATTGGTATGTGTTCTTTAAAATAAGTCGTGTATATTTTATGAACATAACATTATATAAGTAGGTACCTATATTGTTACTATATACTATATTTTTTTTCCAGATTGAAATTGATTACTTAAAATTATACCCCGAAAAAGGCAAAAATTTATTTAATAAATGGCCGGAATTTGTTAATAAAATTATGCCAATTTTCAGAACTAAAGTCAAAGAAAACTCAGATAAAACATTATTAGAATTCATAAATACTAACAATTTAGAAAATGGTATGTATATCGATTCAAAAGTTATATATGTCGGAGTAAGAGCGGAGCGGACCATAGATGATCAGTTACGTGAACAACAAAACTACTAAAAGCGCAATTAATGGAATAGTTAACTAATCTAAACACCAAATAAATCACACATTCACCACTCAGGTCATGAACCAGTTAAACGTGATCTACAAACTATGACGATAAGGAATGGTGGCAATTCCTTGGCACGTGCTACTCGCATCAGAGCATATTCAAGACTGCCGATCTCCGGCTCATTCAACATCTAGCACGTAATCCCAGACTTCGCCCAAGTGTACTAATAATAACGTAATGGAACAAACAAACACGATCATAACTTCATTAGCACACTTGCATTCCTATCATTAATTATTATTACAATCAACATGATTGCTAACCCCGACACGGCCAACCTGACATATCACACGTCCTCGTGTGATGCTTCTGAAAAGAGAATCTGATTCAAACAGTATCAATATCAGCTCGGCCTCCCTGACCTTTACCTCAAATCTAAGAAAACCATGAAACTCATCTATCCAGCAACTGTTACGGTTAACAAGCTAAAATAAGACGTAGCAGGTAGTGACAACAAAAACAACTAAAATGTCTGTATGCCATATCTCTATTTCCAATTACTATCCAATTCATTATTTCAATTTCAAGCAAATCACTTAGTCTCACGAGACCAACCGAGACCTTCAAACCGTTCGGAGTCACCTCAGTGCACTTCATCGTTGGGAGCCACCTCAGTGCACTTCATCGTTGGGAGCCACCTCAGTGCACTCACGTTGGAAGCCACCTCAGTGCACTTCATCGTTGGGAGCCACCTCAGTGCACTCACGTTGGAAGCCACCTCAGTGCACTTCATCGTTGGGAGCCACCTCAGTGCACTCACGTTGGAAGCCACCTCAGTGCACTTCATTGTTGGGAGCCACCTCAGTGCACTCACGTTGGAAGCCACCCCAGTGCACTTCATTGTTGGGAGCCACCTCAGTGCACTCACGTTGGAAGCCACCTCAGTGCACTTCATTGTTGGGAGCCACCTCAGTGCACTCACGTTGGAAGCCACCTCAGTGCACTTCATCTTCTCAAAGTCTCAGGGCATCAACCGCAGTGCCAGACGCAAAACCAAAACTCCATCGCAACGACGCTTAACCCCAAAGGGGGAAGGCCAATCACGACTTCACAGCGTTGGCTACGCGCGACATAACAACTGTGGTACATAGCCAATCAACTAGGCTCTCTACTTAATTACTTTTTGTTTACATTTACTACTCTGATCTATTTTACTCGCTTGGCATATAGACATCTTTCTTTCAACCACACATTTGTTGTACTAACGGTTTATCTTTAACTTTAGCAATGTCAACTACCAAAACTACGTCATCAACATTACTCTGGATCTGGATATTATGGGGATGGTAGAGAGTAGAAACTCCACAAGCACTTAGGCCGTTCAAGAGCTGCCGTATGCCGTTTACCTGAATGAAGACATAAAAGCTCGAATTTGTCATTTTCAAGAATTCTCGTTATTTGCAAAGGTTCTTTAACTTTCGGTGATAATTTACAATTTCGTTCTCTGGCAGATTTTACTACGTACTACCCAACTGTTAGGCTCGGGCCCTTAACTCTTGTCAAACCTAGTTTTGCTTGTTATTACTTGCAAACACATTCGTTAGTAAGATAAATCGCGGTCAGCTTGCAAATTTGTCGGATGGGGTATGCTTACGTTAAGTTTCAGTTCTTCGGAGAAAATACCCGAGCCTGAGCCTGTTCACCATTAGTCGTTAGTTCAGCATGAAACAATCACAAATTTGGCTTGTAGTAAAGAAACATAAGAACTAGAAAAAGATAATAATTTAACAGTTGCTAATATACTCAGGAAAAACTCATGAAACGATGTTTAATGGACTGTGAAATTTTCTAGAAAGTTATTTTGGCAATATCATGCGGGGTCTATTTCACTGGCAGGAGCATTGGCTTTGGACTACAAGGCGAAGTGTATAATCCTGCGTAGCTAATTCATCGGCCTTGATAGACCTCCAGAGTCGCTATGAATGTAGTGCGCATTGCACATGTTACTGCTAAGAAAATTGAACTTTGAAACATGATTTTACAAATTATTACAAGTCTCGATCTAACTCCAAAATCATAGCGCGTTAATCTGATCAGTATCACAGTTCGAACCTATTTCATAAAATGCAGTGATATAATGACATTATGGACTTGTCAAAATACACGATATTTTTCACTAGTACCTACAGCATAATCACGAACACAATTGGATACTAAGCGCGTCAAAACCCTCGTCCATAGAGGTAAATACCTAACCGAACAAACTCTCAACTTCCACAAACCATTCTTATCAATTTGATTATTCGTAGTTTGACACTAAATCTAAGGAACAGAGGTAATTCTACTTGAACTTTGTTGGAATTAATATTTACAGGCAATTCAATTATCTACAAATTTTATTAAGGAGATACTTAGAGATCTCTTGAGACATCTCTATTTTCCACACCGGTCAATCACTCGAAAAGGTAGCTCTTGCGTTCAACATTAAAATCAACAGCTTGAAACAAAGCTCTACGAACTTTAAATGTTTGACTTTATTTAACGTGATAATATGTGACAAATCACTAATGATAATTAACTTACAGCTATCAGTGAAATGCTGAAATAATTTTATAACATTGGCGAAACTAAGTAATTCGTGCTCATACAAGATTTATAAAGTTTCAGTTATGAATGTCCGATTGACGCACATAGTCGAAGTTAAACCTAATTCAATAACATAAAATTCACATGTCAGAATAAATGTGATTTTCGTACAAAATTTTAAAGAGCAGTTCATCTATGAAGTAAATTCATGATCTAAGAGAGATTTTTGAAACTAAAGGGTTAAACAATGAAGTTTCAACTACTCTTTCAGGAGGGTCAGTTTATAAAACGATTGGGCAGTCAATACCTCTATCTTACAAGAATTTAGTTTTAACTCACTGTCTGCATTGCTTATAAAAGGAACTATACCCGATCTTTAGTAACAGAGGTCATAACGAATAACTAACATAGGTTAACACCTCTGAAAACAACAAACGTAGTATTTGGTACAATCTCTAACTGGATCGGTAATAAACAAAAGCCATCTAAATACGAAACAACATAATTACAAGATTATTTAATGCCTTTAATCTTTCATCACTAATAAATTCTAATCCGCTACAAACTATTACGAAATCACATTATCTAAATTCTTTCTCAATATTCAAATAGAAATACTTCCTTCAATTAACGAACATTTAGCCTTGCAATTATTATGAAATTAAAAGACTCACAGAGTTATCAATTCGACTCTTCTCTCTGCAGGCTACCTTCTAACTACCACCTACCTTACCGCTGTTACTATACTATCAACCACCGCCGCTATGCAAATACAACTCTAGATGCAAGTAGACTAAGTGCTGTTTCCGTGTTCAATATGTTCAGATCCCACTTCTGATGTCGGAGTAAGAGCGGAGCGGACCATAGATGATCAGTTACGTGAACAACAAAACTACTAAAAGCGGAATTAATGGAATAGTTAACTAATCTAAACACCAAATAAATCACACATTCACCACTCAGGTCATGAACCAGTTAAACGTGATCTACAAACTATGACGATAAGGAATGGTGGCAATTCCTGGGCACGTGCTACTCGCATCAGAGCATATTCAAGACTGCCGATCTCCGGCTCATTCCGCATCTAGCACGTAATCCCAGACTTCGCCCAAGTGTACTAATAATAACGTAATGGAACAAACAAACACGATTATAACTTCATTAGCACACTTGCATTCCTATCATTAATTATTATTACAATCAACATGATTGCTAACCCCGACATATATTAAATAACTTATATTTCTATTTTCTTATTTTAGAACCGCGTGATTTAATTATACTTTTACTACTATTTACATTACTCCCACCAACGTGTAAAATTCCTGTAAAAACAAATGCGGCTAAACTTACTTGGAAGCCTACAGTATCTGAAAGTAGAAACTCTTTCATTATAGAAGTTAAGGTATGTAGAATACAGGGTGTTTCAAGAAAGCGTGATAGGATCGTTTGTTGTGGGAAATAGGTTTTATGCTCGCCATTGCTAAAACGTACAACCAATAAAATGCTTACAGATTAATGGTTAACATTTTTTTCTCTAAAATAATTTGGGAATCAACAACGGACAGAACAATTACTTTTTTATTTCTCAGATTTATCTGCTGTCATGCTTTTCTTCAATACACTTGTATATATGAGTAGTACCTACTCGTTTTTAATTGCATACAATTTAAAAAGCACCAACAATTTTTATTTATAATGTTGTAGAGTGTAAACGACGTCCAACACATCATCAACGAGCGAAAAGAAAAGTTACAATCTTTGGGACTCACATTTCAGCCAGTTATAATTTTGATTAGATCAACAACTAAACCGGAAGAATTCATCGTATTCTTTGACAACATAAAATATAAATTCAATTCGATTCTTAAAGCTGTAGATATCACATTCAAACTACAACAGGTATTAAATGTTAATTATAGTTCTGAATGTTGCCAAATTTGGCAATTCCTACAAAAATATTTTTATGAGATAACTACTACCTGGGACAAAAAAATCCCATCAATAGTATCATTGATTTGTGACTTAAAATAAAAAATATTACATAGATATTAAATGTTAGTTATAGTTCTGAATACTTCCAAATTACAAGATGTTTGCATGTTTCGTTTGCCAAAATAAATTTAAGAATGTATTCATTTTATTTCGTCATTTCAAATTCAATCATAATTTGAATTCTAATAGTATATATAAATGTAAAGTCAATAATTGTTTTCGAACATACCAAACCGGTAAAGCGTTGAAAAAACATTTGCTTACTAAACATAGTGAACTGAATGATGCTGATGATCAGATAGAAAAATCTCATGGATCAAATGTGCTTAATAATATAAATAATACATCAGAAATTTATTTAGATGATAAATGTATTGAAAGTATAAATAACACGTCACATGTAATTCCTGCTAATGTTACAGATACTAATTTTGATAACGCATCTGTGTCATTCTTAACTAAATTGCATAGTTACAATATTTTAAATCGTAAACAATGTCAAGTTATAATGAATGATGTAAAACAGTTTATTTCAGAAAGTATTTTGACTGAAGTTACTAATTTTATTGATAAACTACCTAATGTTGAATATAAATCAGAGTTATTGGTCCTAGTTAAAAAGATAGAACATCAATTTATTAATATTGATACAGAGTATAAACTTATAAAATATTTGAAGAAAAAAAAAGCGTACATTGAACCCTTGCAATTTATAATAAATAATTCAATAGTTCACTTTTTAAAGAACGGTTTACCACAAACAGGTCCAAAAGAAATCAAAGGTGTATTTGTTCCACTTCGTGATACATTTAAGTTATTTTTTGAAATTCCGGGAATATTAGAAGAAACATTGCGTTGTCAAAATTTGTTATACAATGAAATTTCCGCAATCTCGAATTTTATTCAGGGTTCTTTATGGAGAAATAAGTTAAAGAGTTACGAAGGAAAATTAGTCATACCATATTTTTTGTACTTTGACGATTTTGAGACAAATAATCCGTTGTGGTCACATTCAGGAAGTCATTGTTTAGGTGCAGTTTACTGTAAAGTACCAACTATTCCAAGTGAATACCAATCAATATTAGAAAATATATTTACAACCATGTTGTTTCACTAAAAAATAAAGAATTTGGAAATGCTGCTATCTTTTCTATTTTAATTGACGAAATAAACTTCTTATTAGAAAATCCTTTAAAAATTAATACTTCAACAAAAACAACTGAAGTATATTTCGTATTTGGTCTTTTTCTGGGCGATAACTTAGATTTAAACAGTTAACATATGGTATATTTGGCTTTTTTGTTTCAAGGAATTATTCGACAGAAATTTAATGTTTCGAGGAATTATACACATATTTCTTATAAATATATCTGTTTATTTGACAGAAATTTAATATGTTTCGAGGAATTATACACATATTTCTTATAAATGCGAGTATATCTGTTTATTTGACAGAAATTTAATGTTTCAAGGAATTATACACATATTTCTAATAAATATATCTGTTTATTCGACAGAAATGTAATATGTTTGAAGGAATTATACACATATTTCTTACAAATATATCTGTTTATTTTACAGAAATTTAATATAATTGTTAAAAATATATTGTATTTATTTTTATTTTATTGCTATATTTATATGAAACATGTCTATATTTTGTAATGGTAAGCAGAGTACTAAAATTAATAATTAATTAAAATGGTAATTAATTAATTTAATAAATAATTAAATTGTTAAAATGGGTAGATTTGGTTAAATTTGGAAAATACCCGTCTATTTATAATTTAAAATATTTCCCGCCTTTAAGGCTGCGTTTCATTTGTACTACAGGTTGCATAAAATGTACATGCATTTTTGTTCCTCATTTTCTCAATCATATGAAAACATACAAGTGTCAAATAAAATGTTACAAGAAGATTATTTTTTGCCTTATACCCTAAGCTAATATATTTTTAAAACTTATTCATAATTTAAGATTTTCTTTTTTTAAATTTTAAACAACTCACCAAATTGAAAACATAATATACTTAAGAACTAGGTTATACACTTGCAAACATAGTTATAGTGTTTTCAAAATGTATTTTTGTGTGCAATGCCTTAAAATGAGGAACAAAATTTAAATGAGTCTAGTAGATTTCGAGTAGCGGAATGCTACGAAATAGTTCACGATATTTTTGGCAGATAGCAGCAGTATCGAATTGTGTGTTTTGAAGTATAATGTCGGTAAAGCTGGGTACGGTGCGGCGGTTTAAATATATGCTTGAAAAATTCTTATATTATTATTTCTAAATTTAAGAAATGAAATAAACACAAACATTGAATTTTTATACACTACAAAAATGTTATCAGTTAATTTGACACATTGTTAACAAAGTATAAGGTCGTAATTTCATTCACATTCATACAAAAATATTTGGTATATTTTAGTAGTTATAGTAATGTAACAGATTATGTTGAAAATGTTTTCTTGATTTACTGCAATATTTATTATATTGACGATTCTCTATAAGATATGTGTGAGGTGGCGAGGTGGGACAAAAAAACAATGAAATAGGTAAATAAATATTTATTTATAAAAATCTGATGTGAATATTAAGAAATAGGATTTTTCTATTTCACATATGTTAAGCTGTCCTTGAATCTAAATAAAACAATAGGTATATTTTTTTGCACACGTATAACAGTACAATAGTTCTGATTGACATAAGACAAAAATACAGAAGCTGCGCGGCCGACGTATAGTAGAGCAGTAGAGGTCTATTTATCTGAAGTCATAACAAAAGATATGTAACATTTTCTTCCCCGTCCCACCTTTCAATAATAGCTTGCGGCGCATATTTTGCCTATAGTTTAAATTTTATTTATTATCGATCCTGCGAAACTCATAATATTTTTGGCTACTTATATGATATATTATGTAGGGCTAGGATTAATATGCACAAAAATATGCGCATATGCAGGGTGTTTCTATACCTCTGCACGAAACTTTAATAGATTATATAATTTGATAATACTGATTAGATAAAAAAGATTTTTTTCAAAAATCGCAAAAATAAGACTAGTGAAAATTTTAGTGTCTCTTGTTTGAAAGTTCATTTAACTATGTACCTATTTATTAATTATTAGATTATTACATAACAAGTGACTATTTGTTGATAGTCTTATAGTACCTATTTATAATTTTATTTTATAAATAACAATAAATAAACAGTTAAACGGACGTTCAAACAAATGGAACTAATATTTTCATTACCTTTATTTTCCCGAATTTTGAAAAAATCTTTTATATCCATAATCAGTGTATCAAATTATATAATCTATTAAAGTTTCGTGCAGAGGTATAGAATCACCCTGTATATGCACAAAAATATCCTATTATATGAACCAATTTGAACAATATAAGCACCAATTTAGAAAATATAATGCAAAAAATATTTCTTAAATTCTTAAATATAGATGCGTTTAATGCGAAACAATGTAAATTATTAGTTATTACATTGTTGTTTCATTTCGAGGAAAATGTCACTCTCCAAAGAAACTCGTTTTCTGTGTAGCGCCCCGGTATCAGGGTCTTATTCTTGAAATCATTCGCTTATTTTAAACATTGTTAAATCAATATAAACTAAGGAATAGATATACTACCAAATTTCCTAGTTTTATCCCTAAACAATTAAATAAGGTTAGTACTTAGTTATTTTATTTTACATGAATGTTATTAATATGACTTATATTATTTTTTAGGTAATTTTATGTCTGTTTGTCAGGAGACTGTAAAATGTATTACTTATTGTAATTTGTAAAATTTTCATTTCATCGAATTCTTGTTCATAAAAAATAAAAAATCTTAATTGTTGTTTTCATTTATCATTATGCATAAACTGTTACTTTATGCACGCTAAATAATGTCATAAACAATTGATTATAATGAAGTCGTACATAAAAATTATTTATTCATATATAGTCAATAATAAACCTTTTACTGTTAAATGTAGAGTATTATTTATTTATTATTATCATTATTAAGTACCTATTGCATTTTACTGTTCGTTATTTAATTTTTAATTTTAAACTAATGCCTTTTTTAATACTAGTAGAAAAAGTATATTATTCTACTTGCATACAGTAGCTATTACAAAAAAATATAATCACAATCAAATCAATCATACATAGGTATTCAATTTTATAGTATTAAAAGACAATCGTCCCAGGCATTATTTTTGGTCACAGCAGCTGCAGAGAGAGAGAGAGAACTTAGATAATACTACTTGCTTACTCTCAAATGAGTAGCCGCAAGGAATGCCCGGTGCAGCCCTCTGTTAGAAATTTTATAAAATTAGAGAAATAGTTCTAACATAAACCGATGGATTTATCTGGAGCTTTATATCGAACGTACCCTTAACTTCTACTCCTGCTTATTAATCACATTTACCTCTAGATGGCTCTGTCGGTACAGGAAGTTATCAAATTTAAATTTCGAGCGTCAGATCTAAATTAAAACGTGATTAGATCGAATTTATTGTTAGAGTATTGAACTTTATTATCTTCGGGTCCAGTACAGTGATGGCAAGATCAATAAATAATAACTCAACTGAAAGTTTAACAACATGCAAGATTTATTCATCAAAACATGAAAAACAATACAATACAAAACAAACATATGAATGGTGTGGATTGAAATGTCGTAATCAAATGTATTTATTTGTGTTGATTACAAGAATGATCGTTGTGATGTCAACAATGTAAATAAACCATGTTACAATTGATTGATTACAAAAGTACAAAAATAATATCGGCGACAATGGATTATGATAATCAGGTTGAGGATTGAAACAATTGCTTTTTGTGTCAAAAATCAATAATATCGATACTATTTAATATGTTTCGAGGAATTATACACATATTTCTTATAAATATATCTGTTTATTTGACAGAAATTTTGCGGCCTCTGCGCATAAATAAATTTACCAAGTTTGAGCTAAAATAATTATGAGTTTAATAGCTAGTAAATTGTAGGACTCACTATGTTTATAAATATCCGACCTCGGTGGATACAATAATAAATTATTAGAAAATATCTTTACTAGATTTTCCTTTTAAATAAATAATAATTTGCGACAAACTTTTGTCCACAAAATAATTAACAATTAAATAATTAACGTTGACTGCGCTGGCGCAACGTTTTGGACAAATACAAAATTCACTAGTTTAACCGATTTTTGATTTTAAGCTCGTGGTAATTGAATTTAAATTTTTGGAAAAATAATAATAATTTATATTTATTGAAAATAATCAAAATTGACTGCATAAGTTTTGGATAAAGAATAACAACATGTCACAAGATAATTAATTAGTTACCTTTATGCCACGGCTGCTCACACTGGTAGAGTGGGAGTGGGTAGGTATACGTGAAATAAGTATCAAAATGCACACTCAAATTTAACAACTTATATTGACAAGAATCTCATTAATGACTAATTGGCCTACACGACCCTAGCCGCTGAACGGCAAATCACAATCTACCTTACGCTAAACACAATATTGTTCCAACAACTCAAATAAACGAATACAATAAACCAGACAGAATAAATGATACTGCAAACTGAATACGCACTGCAAATGTAACTGGGTTACTGAATAATAAACAAAGCCTGCACCAAGGCTGCCTAACTACAAGCCACTTCGCAAGGTTAAACTTTACTTTACAAAACTACCGAAGCTCAAATAAGACCACAGATCACAATCATTAATGGCTGCCTAACACAAACCAACTTCGCATATGAAAGCAAAACATGAATCTATTTTATAAACTACAAGAACAGATGAACGGTAAACGACGGTAGTGCAGAATCTTCTGCTGAACCCAATTACAAATACGGTAATAAATTAAACTCTTATCTCTACTTGCTGGGCTTGGAGAGCCAAAATGAGTGTATTACTTAATAAATAAATGCATAAGACCTGAATACAGATGCTCCGGTTGTAGGGAGTGGCGTCTGGCTGGAGATGACAACGGATTCTGCGGCCAGCTTGATTTATTTGAGCTCTGGCTGTAGATGGTGGTCGAGCATCAGAGTTCTAGGAGCCAGGCAGAATAACTTCCACCACTGACAGCAGTTCCAGCCGTAGGTCACGCTCTCCAAGCAGATTACAGCAGCAAGCAAGAGAAGCAAAGCACGCTCAGGAGCAATCACTAGGAACATCAAAGCAGGTGAATAGCGAGCAAGCAATAAATAATAATAGCAAATACCGTCCACAGAGGGCTGGCAAACAATATAAGAATGATAAGAATATATAAGCTAACAGAAGCAAATACTACCTACAGAGAGGTAGCAAAGCTTAACAGGGCTGCTACAAGTCTAGGAGAAATTGGCAGGCCATGCAGCGTGCACACAAACTAGCATAAGTAAGCTAAGCACAGTGTAAAATAAATATGAATAAATATATAAATAAATATAGCCTTAAAACTAGGTTAAACAGCCAAAGCTGGGTACTTAAATCCACAATGTTTTCCCCCCTTAGTAAACGCTATTTAAGTTAATCTGAGCGAAGACGCCGCCAACCGAACAAAAGGTTTAAAATACAAAAAAAAGAAAGTTAACTACTGGGCGGCGTGGTAGCTCGGCCAAAGCCAAGAGCAGAATCCAAAACTTTACTAAATAAAAAATTTAGAGCAAAACAGACAAACGCCAACGCTGAACTTCAGTGAAGCCGAAGTACAGCAGGCCCGGCCCTCACAGCGGACGGCCCCCAACGTTCAACTTCACAACAAACACTAGGAAAACCAATATACTTTCCTTGAATAATGCTGTCAAGATGCAAGATGACAAGATGTTCCTCAAAGTAAGCGCTTCTCCGTAATGGATCAAAATAAACTCCAGCCGTGCTTGTTCAGCCAACGATCTTCCAAAAATAATTTCCACAGTACAATTAGGTCACAAAATGTTGAGAGACAGAAACTCTAAATAAATGGATAGCCCTAAAAAAGCACAATGTAAAAGAGTTCACGACAATTTCCAGCCATGTGGTCGGTGCCACATAACCTCACAACCAGTAACACAGCACAATAGCCAACAAATTCACAAAATGAATTGGTGCCACAAAACCTCCTCAGCAAACCAAAAAAAATCAACCAATACTTAGCTTCGGCTGTGGTGCACTAAATCTTCACGAATCTCACATTTGCGTTCAAAATTCGGCCCCTCTCAGCACCGCCCTTACGTTACGCTTCTATACGCCGGCTGAACAAGCAAGAATTCTCGTTCCACTGCACTTTTATACCTGCCACCCTTCTGAAAGCACATGCGCACCTTGACCGGAAGACGACCCGGTCACAAACAAAAGCGGGAGTCTTTAGAACGGTTGTTACGACACCTTAACGGATAATTGGTCTAAGCAAAACAATCAACCGCAACTCAGGTTGGGCCCTACAGCGAGGACCACGCTAAGTTGGTTCGTCGGATTGGTCAAACTTAAACACCACCGTCAAAAATGCAACAAAGGATTGTTACAATTACAGGATAATTGGTCTAGGTAACGAGAACTTTCAAGATAGGTCCTGCAGAGAGGGCCGCGGCTGAGAGTCGGTTATAATTATGTGTCTACCTAGAACACCACCTATAAATGCAACTTTGAGGGTTTCGGTAATATTGGTAAAATAGAGAAGGACGCCAGGCTAGGATTGGTCGATTCGTTTGTCCCCTCGATAAAAGAGGACGCTACTCAACTCTCTAACCCTATTTGCTTACTAGATCTCACTCCATACCGAGTTCCTCACCTTTTGTTCTAGAAGAGCCACCCTGTCAGTCCCGAATACGTGAGTTGCATTGATCGACTGATGATTTTATCGAAAAATCTGGCCTTTTATATGAAAATAAATCATGGTAGCCTTGTCTAAAAAGCTCGTCTCTTCTCTCTCTTACAATGTTGTGATTGACAGAGATTGCTAGGCAACATTCTAACGGTCACCAGAATCTGTTGTTCTCTTTCTTAAAATTCTAGAACCTTCCGAGGCTCTCTTTCTAACGGTTTTCTTACTATGTTGTGATTGACCGAGAGTACTAGGCAATGGACAGATTCTTTTTCTAAATTCCAGAACATTCTGAGACTCTTTCTAACGGTCACGAGAATCAGTGTTCTCTCTCTAAACTCGAGAACATTCTGCGGTTCTCTTTCTAACGGTTTTCTGCGTGGTACTGTACTCTATCAGTTGCCACCTAGCGACAAATTGAACAATTTGTTTGATACTTGTAGAAGTTAAGCTTGCAGGGTGTTTTCTAGAGAGTTAACTTCAAATGAATTCAACGATTTTTAGCATGTTATCTAATTACATAAACCAAACTCTGTCTGGTAGGTCAAATGATTCTATACAATACAAAATACTTAATTCTAATCCTTTGGCAGGTAATGAACACAAATGTTTGGCCGAATAAAATATATCAGTATCTTAACCTGGATTATAAATACCTTTAGGGTTAATTTAATAGCACCTGAATATGATTACTACCACATTATGTCGTGAATCCAATCTTCTTATTGGATTTCATCACAGTTTATAGGTACGTTATGGTCTGAGTCAATTCTCAGCTCAACTTTTATAATATTTTTCAGATCAAAACTTACATATTAAAGTCCGAAGTATAAACAAAATTTATAACTTCAAATGGCCATGAAAATAGCAAGTATATTTATTACAAACAGATGAGTTGTATTTTAGACATTATAGTAACGAAAAATTCACTTCGTTACAATTTTAATTAGGTAGATTCTGATTTGGTTTAAATTTAATATATATTTAATAGAAATTAACTGTTTATTGTTCTGTAATATACAATATTGTAACAATTAGGTCTGGTGTTCTGTTTGCGCCATATTTTCATATGTATCCTTTGGCGCCTTGCCGTAAAAACATACACTTCCGCCGCAAGATGTCACTATGTGTCGCGTTAACGAGTGAATCTTAATTTAATTAATTTTGCACGCGCTCAGCGACATGAAGAAACTTAGATATAATTTTGGCTTTGTCCAATTCGCACGTATGTTTTATTTTACGTATTTCGCTGTTACACGTAATTATTCTTTCTTGATTTATTAAGAATATAACGCTTTTTTTAATAATAAGTTTAATCTAGTTCTAAACTAAAGTACATTTTGGTTAATTGTGTGTGAGAGATTATTGGTGCAAATCGCATGTGAAGGGCTTAAGGTGCTTCCCATTAGACCTACCCGTCATCAGGAGACAACATCATTGCAGACCAGCAGCAGAGACATCATCCACTTATTGAAGTGCATTACGTTTTGGAAAAGGTATGTCCTATTAATCTATCCATATTTGCATGTGATTCGTTGGAGCAAACAATCTCAGTTCGCTACGCCTCAATACAGTCCACTATATATCAAACCAGCATATATTTACGCACCATTTGATGGTCCTTCGAGCCGGGTTCTTCGCCAAAGAATTCATTTTTATCAATTTATATTGTACCGCCATCTTCAACAGTTATCAAATTGTCGAGTTTAGAACGCTCGTTTTTTCTCGCATATCGCAAGTTCTGGAGTCGTTGCAAACTGCATTGAACTTGCAAAGTTTAACTTCGTGTACATTAAATCCAAAATGGATAAAAATAAACTTTTAATGCTCAAAACCAAAAGAGAAACTATATTTTCTCATGTTAATACACTTTATGATTCATCAAAGAAAGTTTCTCCTCAAGAAACAAAAAGTCAAGAAGACTTTCTAGCTCAAACCTCTAATCTTGATCGCCTATATGATCAATTTAATACTATTGTTCGACCGAGAGGTCGTTTTGCGAGTAAATAAAATGCGTAATTATAAAAGTAAAATAAATTGCGTGCCGAAACACGACTTGTAGCGTGAAAATATAGAATGCTAGTATAGTGCAACAATGGACGGGAAAATGTTGGACACTCTTCACTCTCAGGAGCTGTTCTGAGAGACTTAACACAACAATGTCGCTCTTTGATGACAGAACATGGGAAGAAACAGGTAATGGGCCCACAAATAAGTTTAAGGAAATGCGTAAATCTAAAAAGTTGACGCCCTACGCAACAAAGAGTTAGAAAAAAGCAACAATGCGAGTTAGAATTAAACAAAGTGACGCTAAATAAATGAAAAGTGCAAGTGTGTAGTTATATAAAAAATTAAACAAGTGTAGTGTCAAAAGTGTTTGAACTGAATACTGAATAGTGTAGCAGAATAGCAAACTATACAAGTGTTGTGCCAGAAGGGCTAAATAAACGATGCAAAATGGTGTAGGGATTGAAGTGATATCGCAAACACAGTACTTATACAATTTAATAAAGAAATGAATTAAATCAGAGTACAACAAATAAACCCAAAGCATTAAACTTAAATATAGCAAAAATTAATTACGTAAAATATAATCAAAGAAAACTTATTAAATTTCAACCAATATTTAATTAATGAACACCAAATTTAGAGAAAAAATCATACAACAATAATACACCAAAATTTATGAACCAAACAGTAGAGAATAATAATTAATAAACTAAATAAAGCAGAATATACGATTATCACTATGAGCAAAATGAGTGTACAAATGAAATAAATTGTGCAGGCTACTTACAAGTATGCAGAATAACAGTATATAAATGCGGTATATAAATACAAACGTCAATTGAGAATTATTGTCCAAGATCCAAGAATGGAAATACCATGTGGTTTCAAAAATGTGATGCGTTTTAACTCTAGTTTGTAGCTAAAAAGTAAAAGATTAGGATTTTGCAGCACTAATATTTAAAGCAAGATGCGAGAATCATTTAGATTTATATAAACTTTTAAAAAATTACTAAACTTTGAGACCATGTGGTCGTAAAAGCGTTTTAAGGTTAAAGCGGAGAAAATGTGCAAAATACTAAATGCGTGCGAAAGCGTTGAACAATAAAATGATAATGACTACAAACTAGAGAAAAAATAACTAAACTATTAAAACTAAGTCGTGACGCGCTCAATAGAATGCGCTAGCTGTCGGAGATGCTCCGTGGACAACAGCTGAAGACAGTGGCGTCCCAACATCCTGCCGGCCAAAACCGAGTGTCAGGTGTGTGGAAGAGGGCACAGCTTCACGACAGGTCTGGTGAGAACTCCGGAAGCAGTTCGAACTTGGGCGACGCGCACCACGCCGTCTTTGCCAGGATGGACGTCGATGATGCGACCGAGCTTCCATTGAAGTGGAGGCAGCAGCTCATTCCTGATGAGCACAAGTTGGTTCGGCTCTAGATTAGCTGTGGAACGAGTCCATTTTGTTCGCTGTTGGAGGGTGTTGATGTACTCCTGGTGCCATCTCTTCCAGAAGTCTTGTTGAGCTCTCTGCAGCAGCCGCCAGCGATTGAGATGGTGATCTGGTTCATTGGCATAATCTCGGTCTGGCAAACAAACAGCTGGCTCTAATAACAGAAAATGATTAGGTGATAAAGCGTTCATATCATTGGGGTCAGATGACAATGGGCATAAAGGCCTGGAATTTAAAATAGACTCGATTTGACATAGAAGCGTGCTGAACTCTTCAAACGTCAGTACTTGAGAACCGATGACTCTAGATAGGTGGAATTTAACGGATTTAATTCCAGCCTCCCAGATTCCGCCGAAATGCGGAGCAGAAGGTGGATTCAAGTGCCACTGGATGCGGTCAGAAGCGAGTTGATTGGCGAGAAACTTGTTGTAGTCCGTGGAAGCGATGAATTTTTGTAGCTCAGTGAAGTAGCTTTTAGTGCCTACAAAATTAGTACCTGAGTCGCTGTACACGTGAGAACAGCGTCCACGTCGAGCAAGAAAGCGGCGGAAGGCAAGGATGAATGCTTCAGTCGTCAAATCAGAAGCGAGTTCCAGATGCAGGGCTTTCGTGGAGAAGCAGACAAAAAGACAAAGATAAGCCTTGGTTGCCTTGTAGCCTCGTTTCTTGATTGGAGTCACGTAGAAAGGACCACCGTAGTCGACTTCTACGACGTCGAACGGTTTCAGTTGGATAACTCTGTTGTCAGGCAGGTCAGTCATTAGAGGATTAGGTGCGGCAGGTCGACATTTTGTGCATTTGGAAGAATAACTTCGAATAACTCGACGGGCACCAAGAATCCAAAATTGACGGCTTAATAATGCGTGCAGAGTTCGTGGCGATGGATGCAGGTATTTTTTGTGAAAATAATCGATTACGAGATCGGTGAATCGATGTTTGGATGGTAAGAGAAGCGGAAGTTTTTGAGAATAATTGAGATTAGAGTTTCGCAGCCTTCCTCCAATACGTAGAAGCCCATTAGCGTCAATAAAAGGACTCAATTGTTGTATCGGTTTAGGGCATAACTTTCCTTGAGCTATTTGATCGATCTCCTTGGAGAAGCCTTCACTTTGCGCGAGTTTTGTCCAATGCATGAGTGCGTCATTGAGCTCTGAAACAGTTATAATTGAGGTATGTGTGACTTCTTGACGAGTTAAACGTTTATAAAATCTTAAACATAAAGCAGTAGTTCTCAGCAACTGGTCGAGTTGAGAATATCTGAGAAGAAGGTTGTCATGCTGATCATTTTCGGCGACCAAAGTTAATTTTTCTTTTTCCAGTGCTGTCGGAGAAGGCGCAACATGAGTATGTGGTTGATGTAACGGCCATGAGTCAACAGAATTCTGTAGCCAAGATGGGCCTATCCACCATAGAGGATGAGATAGAAATTATGTGGTTGAGATGCTTCTGGAAGCACAGTCAGCTGGATTCTCGTGTGAGCGTACATGATGCCAGCAATTGGAAGGAATATGCTGTTGGATTTCAGCAACTCTATTGCTCACAAATGTTTTCCATCGATATGGTGGAGGACGAATCCATGATAGAGCGATCGTGGAATCAGACCAGGCGTATATGCAAGAAAAGTTCAGATTAGTAGTTGTTACTAGGTTTGAGATCAAACGCGATAACAATACAGCCGCGCATAACTCTAGACGAGGAAGAGAGACGCGTTTAGTGGGAGAGGCATTGGAGACATCAATATAGCGAGGAATGTTGATGGCAGATAAATCAGGGAGTTGATTTTTAAAGGTGTTCCACTTCGCGCTTATGTCTGCGGGTATATCGGAATCCCAATCAACGCCATGAATCTACAGCTCCTGCAAAATTCGTTTAGCAACAATGATGATTGGCGATAACCATCCTACTGGATCGACAATCCTAGCGATATCGGACAAAATAGTGCGTTTTGTACATACATGGTTAAGTAAATTAATTTTATAAGTGAAATAATCAACAGAAGGATTCCAGATTAAACCCAATATTTTTATAGATTGAGAACTGTCCTTTTCGTAAGAGAACGAAAATTCGCGGTTAGCTCCCGTAATAACATCATCAACGTATGTGTCTGAATTTAAGATTTTTAAAGCGTTTGGGAAATTGATTTTGTCATCTTCAGCTAGTTGGAGTAAGGTGCGGATTGCCAAAAAAGGAGCACTAGTTGTGCCATATGTTACGGTATTTAGGACGTAGGTTTGTTTAAGTCAAAGCTCCAGAGAATTTTTTGATACATTCGATGATTTTCAGATATTAGGATCTGACGATACATCTGTCTGATATCTGCCGTGAAGATGATTTTGTGAAACCGGGAACGAATGATGATAGAAGTCAGATTACTTTGGAGAGCAGGTCCGGTCAGGAGATTCTCGTTCAAAGAAGTGTTACTGGAAGTTTTCTTAGAGCCGTTGAAGACTACACGAAGCTTGGTTGTCGAGTTTGTTTCTCGTAGAACTCCGTGGTGTGGAAGGTAAAATCCTTCATGTGCATTATCAAGTTCTGGCTTGAGTAGTGACATATGGTTTTGGTCGAGATAATCTTTCATGAAATTATCGTATTCATGTTGTAATTTTGGGTTAGAACGTAGACGACGTTGCAACGATGAGTGGCAGCGAAGTGCATTAGAATAAGAATATCCTAAATCAACAGGAAATTGTTTGAATAACATTGGGACGATATAGCGTCCGGAACTCAATCGTTCATGTTGAGTTTGAAATGCCTCTTCAGCTAAGCGATCCTCATTGGACAGGATACGATTTTTAGGAATTTCTTCCAATTCCCAGAATTTCGACAGAGTGTCAGAAATAGAATTTTGAACAGTGAGTAGCGTATTGACGTGCGATAAAGACGCACTGGCGACTGGTCCGGAAACAATCCAGCCAAGAGTAGTTTCCATCGCAATAGGACCGTTAAGATTATTACTTTTATGCCCAGTGAGAATATTAAAATAAAGATCTGCACCGATTAATAATTCTATGGGTGCAGGCGTGATAAAGTCAGGATCAGCTAACTGTAGATGACTGAATTGTTTAAGAATGTCAGTATAAATTTGCGCTTTTGGCATATTTCTAATAATGTGAGATACTACGATTGATGAGAGAGTGTAAATCGGTGACTCTTTGTGAATACAGCGCAACCGAAGAGTCGTAGTGCCTCGGACAATATTTGATGCGGAAGTATTTCCAAATCCTGAAACAGTGATGTTTGCAGGAAAACTTGACAATTTTAAGCGTTTTGCGCATTCAGAAGTGATGTAAGATGATTCACTTCCGCTATCGAGCAGTGCTCGGACAGGCTGCCAGGAACCTGAAGAATCAGTTACCAGAACAACTGCAGTTCCTAATAAAACTAAAGGAGTCGAACGACTCTGTGACAATAAAGTGGTTTGAGTAGCTGCATTATCTATTGAAAGAGCAGTAGAGAACATTCTCGCAGTCAGCTGAATCACTAGGTGTGATTTTGTTAATTGTGCTCGATTTTGACAAGTTAGATTGACCAAGATGTAGCATGGTATGATGTCGTTTATTGCATGTTCTGCATTTTATTTTAGATACACATTGATTCGTGTTATGAATCGGGGACAAACAATTTCGGCAACAATTATTTGAGCGGACAACATTTGAGCTGATGGCTCCATCTTGTGAAATTCAGTGCATTTAAATACTGAATGTTGATTAGTGCAAACAGCACATTTGGGGGTGCTGGTTGTAGACACAAATGCAGACGTTCTGACGGGTTTTTGATTTAGCGGTTTATAAGATCTGAAGCTAGGTTGCACAGTTTTAGAGTCGCTGGCTGATGAGCGATTTTGATTGACACTTTGCCATTGTTGTGATTGTATAAATTTGTCCAAGAACGTTAGAAGTTCAACAAGATTAGGTAAGTTATTTTTATCTAGAGTGCGTTCAAACTGATTGCGGGTTTCTGTGTCTAGTTTTGTCATTAAAATAAATGCAATAAGAGGACTCCAAGCGTCGACCGGTTCTTCATTCGCCTTTAAGGCTTCTGTGTGCTCATTAATTGAAGCAACAAATTTAGTAGCAGCTTTGTAAGTCATAGGTGTAAGTTTTGGTAAATCTACTAGCGTTTGAAGGTGATATGACGATATCAGTCTTTTGTGAGCGTACCGATTCTCCTGCAATTTACGAGCAATTAAATAATTATCATCAGTGAGAAACAAGTTTTTTACTAGTGAGAGAGGTTCTCCTTTCAAGAGTGATCTCAGATAAGGAAATTTTTGAACAGACTATAGGGAGTCATTGTCATGAATGGAACTATTAAACAAATCGTAGAATGAATTCCAGTTTGCGATTTCACCAGCGAAACAAGGTAAATCTAGTTTTGGAAGTCTAGCGAACGACTGTGAGTGAGATGAGATTTGTGAGTTGAAAGCAGTATTTAATACATCTGAGTTAGCTGAGACTGTGTGATTTGTCGCAATACTGAATGGCGGATTTTTAAATGTAGTCACTATTCTGCAAACAGCAGAAGAGAAATCATCGTATTCGATAAGAAGATCTTCTTGTTTATCAGCATTGTCTTTATGGATCATGATTGTAGCATGATTATTTTCAAAGTCAGGCACTCGTGCTGGTAGTAGCTTGTATTGAGTGCGAGCTTCAGCAATTTTCTTAGGGCCGGTTCCGGATTGTTCTATTGACCTTTCTAGAGTTTCAATAAATCGTATGCAAAAGTTGCGTTTAATGGTAGACATGAGTAATTCCGTCATGATTACTATGTAGGATATGCACAAAATTACAATAAAGAAAATAAAGTGTAATAAACAACGAGAATATGTTTATGCAGGAGTAGTCAAAAAAGGACTTGATTGCGATGTTCTGGCAACGAGATAGTTGGGAACGTGTTAAAGCAAAACTGCCGGCCAATACCAAATTAATGAGAATAATTGTGAAATATTGGTGGAGAATGCGTAGCGTACTAGAGAAAATTATTGAAAAAGGAGTGACACAAGCCCGTGGAAAATAATTGACAATGAGTAACAAATGAATTTTCACGCAACCTGTCACATCCGGCTCTCGAAGAACCAAATGTTCGAGCGAGAGGATAACCAAATAAGTTGGTTGCGTGTTCTGACAACAAGATAGTTGAGAACGTTTTGACAGCATACGAAGTGATGCGATTAAACAGCGTAGCACTCGCCGATGGGACTTGAAGTAATACAAAATGAGTACAAGACAGATTTGCAATAAAATACAAATGTAATGCCAATTTTGATGCGGGAAGCGTGATAGTTTCCAACGGCCCGCTACGATCCGGCTCGAAGGACCAAATGTTCGACCGAGAGGTCGTTTTGCGAGTAAATAAAATGTCGAATTATAAAAGTAAAATAAAGTGCGTGCCGAAACACGACTTGTAGCGTGAAAAAATAGAATGCTAGAATAGTGCAACAATGGACGGGAAAAGGTTGGACACTATTCACTCTCAGGAGCTGTTCTGAGAGACTTAACACAACAATGTCGCTCTTTGACGACGGAAGATGGGAAGAAACAGGTAATGGGTCCACAAATAAGTTTAAGGAAATGCGTAAATCTAGAAAGTTGACGCCCTACGCAACATAGAGTTAGAAAAAAGCAACAATGCGAGTTAGAATTAAACAAAGTGGCGCTAAATAAATGAAAAGTGCAAATGTGTAGTTACATAAAAAAAATAAACAAGTGTAGTGTCAAAAGTGTTTGAACTGAATACTGAATAGTGTAGCAGAATAGCAAACTATACAAGTGTTGTGCCAGAAGGGCTAAATAAACGATGCAAAATGGTGTAGGGATTGAAGTGATATCGCAAACACAGTACTTATACAATTTAATAAAGAAATGAATTAAATCAGTATACAACAAATAAACCCAAAGCATTAAACTTAAATATAGCAAAAATTAATTACGTAAAATATAATCAAAGAAAACTTAGTAAATTTCAACCAATATTTAATTAATGAACACCAAATTTAGAGAAAAAATCATACAACAATAATACACCAAAAGTTATGAACCAAACAGTAGAGAATAATAATTATATAGTAGATGGTAACCCTTTTACCGTTAAGTGTAGGGTTTTCTTGTCTTTATTCGCACACAAACTTTTTCCACTGTAATCTGTCTCTTGCGCACATTTTTGCTTCTTGTATTGTCATTTCTTTTTTCAATAGTAGTTTCCTTACAATTCCATCCCAGTCTTCTCTTGGTCTACCTCGTCCTCTTCTCTCTCTTATTTTGGCTGTCCATTTTTCTTTACGGGTCTGTTGTCGTTCATCCTTATCAGGTGTCCCCACCAGCTGAGTTGTCTCTCCTCTATAAACTGTAGTATCGGTTTTGTTTCTAATTCTTTCCTAATATCTTCGTTTCTTATTTTGTCTATCATTGTCACACTTTTAACACTTCTCAGGTATTTCATTTCCAAAGCTTGGAGTTTACTCTTCATTCTTCTGGACATAACCCAAGTTTCGCAGCTATAGGTTAATATCGCACGGTATATTGTGTTAAACACTGTAATTTTTGTTTTCTGCGATATTTCTTTTTTGCCTATGAGACTGTTTTTCAGCATGTAGAATATTTTTGCTGTCTTGTCTATTCTTTTGTTTATATCTTCATCTTGGACTCCGGTACTGTTAATTAACACTCCTAGATATTCAAATTTCGACACTTGTTCAATTCTGTCATGTTCTATTTTTATGTTCATAGTTTCGTACTCATTTGATATAGCCATTACTTTTGTTTTATTCACGTTTACTTTCATATCAAATTCTTTTAGTGTTTTGTTCCAAACATTTATGTTGTGTTGGAGATTCGTTTCGCTACTTGCTAAAAGTACTACGTCATCAGCAAATGCACATTCTCCAATTTCTATCCGTTGTAGGCATCTATATCCTATTCCTAGTTTCTTTATTTCTGGCTTACATTTCTTGATGATGTCATCCATGAATATTGTGAAGAGAACTGGACTCATAACTCCACCTTGTCGTAGTCCTCCTGTAGTTTCAAATACTTCCGATGTTCTGTTCTTGCTGATAACATAATTTAGATTTTTCTTGTATAAGCCTTTGATTGCATTAATTAATCTTTTGTTCACTTTTCTTTCAGCTAAGCTGTCCCATATCTTCTGTCTCTGTACTCTGTCGAACGCCTTCTCTAAATCAATAAATGCCATAAATGCTTTGTTGTTGCTTACTGTGGTCTTTTGTATTATTTGTTTAATCGTAAATATATGGTGTTGTATACTTCTTCCCTTTCTAAATCCACTCTGAGCTTCCTCAAGCGTAGGTTCTATTATTTGTCTCAATCTTCTTTCCAATATTCTCTCATATACTTTCAGTGCAGTGCTTAGTAGTGAAATTCCTCTGTAGTTGTTGCAATCTTTAACATCTCCTTTCTTATGTACTGGTGTAATGACAGCTATTTCCCAATCTTTCGGTAATCTTCCTTGCTTCCAGGCTTCATTAAATATATCTAATAGTAGTACAGTTCCTTCTCTTCCCATATATTTAAGCATTTCTCCGGTTATTCTATCATGGCCTGCCGCTTTTCCATTTTTTATCATATTTAGAGCTTCTAGCATTTCTTCCATAGTTATTTCCATTATCTCGTCTTCGTCTTTCTTTGTTTCAAACAGTAGAGAATAATAATTATATAGTAGATGGTAACCCTTTTACCGTTAAGTGTAGGGTTTTCTTGTCTTTATTCGCACACAAACTTTTTCCACTGTAATCTGTCTCTTGCGCACATTTTTGCTTCTTGTATTGTCATTTCTTTTTTCAATAGTAGTTTCCTTACAATTCCATCCCAGTCTTCTCTTGGTCTACCTCGTCCTCTTCTCTCTCTTATTTTGGCTGTCCATTTTTCTTTACGGGTCTGTTGTCGTTCATCCTTATCAGGTGTCCCCACCAGCTGAGTTGTCTCTCCTCTATAAACTGTAGTATCGGTTTTGTTTCTAATTCTTTCCTAATATCTTCGTTTCTTATTTTGTCTATCATTGTCACACTTTTAACACTTCTCAGGTATTTCATTTCCAAAGCTTGGAGTTTACTCTTCATTCTTCTGGACATAACCCAAGTTTCGCAGCTATAGGTTAATATCGCACGGTATATTGTGTTAAACACTGTAATTTTTGTTTTCTGCGATATTTCTTTTTTGCCTATGAGACTGTTTTTCAGCATGTAGAATATTTTTGCTGTCTTGTCTATTCTTTTGTTTATATCTTCATCTTGGACTCCGGTACTGTTAATTAACACTCCTAGATATTCAAATTTCGACACTTGTTCAATTCTGTCATGTTCTATTTTTATGTTCATAGTTTCGTACTCATTTGATATAGCCATTACTTTTGTTTTATTCACGTTTACTTTCATATCAAATTCTTTTAGTGTTTTGTTCCAAACATTTATGTTGTGTTGGAGATTCGTTTCGCTACTTGCTAAAAGTACTACGTCATCAGCAAATGCACATTCTCCAATTTCTATCCGTTGTAGGCATCTATATCCTATTCCTAGTTTCTTTATTTCTGGCTTACATTTCTTGATGATGTCATCCATGAATATTGTGAAGAGAACTGGACTCATAACTCCACCTTGTCGTAGTCCTCCTGTAGTTTCAAATACTTCCGATGTTCTGTTCTTGCTGATAACATAATTTAGATTTTTCTTGTATAAGCCTTTGATTGCATTAATTAATCTTTTGTTCACTTTTCTTTCAGCTAAGCTGTCCCATATCTTCTGTCTCTGTACTCTGTCGAACGCCTTCTCTAAATCAATAAATGCCATAAATGCTTTGTTGTTGCTTACTGTGGTCTTTTGTATTATTTGTTTAATCGTAAATATATGGTGTTGTATACTTCTTCCCTTTCTAAATCCACTCTGAGCTTCCTCAAGCGTAGGTTCTATTATTTGTCTCAATCTTCTTTCCAATATTCTCTCATATACTTTCAGTGCAGTGCTTAGTAGTGAAATTCCTCTGTAGTTGTTGCAATCTTTAACATCTCCTTTCTTATGTACTGGTGTAATGACAGCTATTTCCCAATCTTTCGGTAATCTTCCTTGCTTCCAGGCTTCATTAAATATATCTAATAGTAGTACAGTTCCTTCTCTTCCCATATATTTAAGCATTTCTCCGGTTATTCTATCATGGCCTGCCGCTTTTCCATTTTTTATCATATTTAGAGCTTCTAGCATTTCTTCCATAGTTATTTCCATTATCTCGTCTTCGTCTTTCTTTGTTTCTTTTATCGTTTCTATTTCCGTATCTGCCTTTTCTACTGTTACGTTTAGTAGTTCTTGAAAATATTCCCTCCATCGCTTCATTACTTCGTTTTCTTCCGTAAGAGGCTTCCCTGCCTTATTTTTAATTGTGAAGCTTTGGGCTGGTTCTGATTTCCGTAATGATTTAATCGTTTTATAAAATAGCTTTTGATTTTCTTTGCTATTTTTTTCCATTTGTTCACCAAATTGTTTCCAGCTTCTCTCTTTCTCAGTTTTCACTTTGTCTTTTACTATCCTATCGTTAAATAAATGAAAAGTGCAAGTGTGTAGTTATATAAAAAATTAAACAAGTGTAGTGTCAAAAGTGTTTGAACTGAATACTGAATAGTGTAGCTGAATAGCAAACTATACAAGTGTTGTGCCAGAAGGGCTAAATAAACGATGCAAAATGGTGTAGGGATTGAAGTGATATCGCAAACACAGTACTTATACAATTTAATAAAGAAATGAATTAAATCAGAGTACAACAAATAAACCCAAAGCATTCAACTTAAATATAGCAAAAATTAATTACGTAAAATATAATCAAAGAAAACTTAGTAAATTTCAACCAATATTTAATTAATGAACACCAAATTTAGAGAAAAAATCATACAACAATAATACACCAAAATTTATGAACCAAACAGTAGAGAATAATAATTAATAAACTAAATAAAGCAGAATATACGATTATCACTATGAGCAAAATGAGTGTACAAATGAAATAAATTGTGCAGGCTACTTACAAGTATGCAGAATAACAGTATATAAATGCGGTATATAAATACAAACGTCAATTGAGAATTATTGTCCAAGATCCAACAATGGAAATACCATGTGGTTTCAAAAATGGGATGCGTTTTAACTCTAGTTTGTAGCTAAAAGTAAAAGATTAGGATTTTGCAGCACTAATATTTAAAGCAAAAATGCGAGAATTATTTACATTTATATAAACTTTTAAAAAATTACTAAACTTTGAGACCATGTGGTCGTAAAGCGTTTTAAGGTTAAAGCGGAGAAAATGTGCAAAATACTAAATGCGTGCGAAAGCGTTGAACAATAAAATGATAATGACTACAAACTAGAGAAAAAATAACTAAACTATTAAAACTAAGTCGTGACGCGCTCAATAGAATGTGCTAGCTGTCGGAGATGCTCCGTGGACAACAGCTGAAGATAGTGGCGTCCCAACAACTATAAATGATTAATTTAATCAGTACAGCATGCAAGATGACCCAGACTTTGTGCCTAATTATAAAGTTTGGTCAGCTTTTGAATACTTGTACTCTCGTTTACAACATACCCGATCAAAGATGTTGGAATCTCGAATAATTAAATCGCAACCGAATGACGCTTCAACGTCTTCTAATAATAAACCGCCCGCATCTATTAAGTTACTGCCGATTCAAATACCCAGTTTCGATGGGAAGCAAGAAAACTAGGAGTTACTTTATAATTCATTTAAAACAAATGTTCATGATTACTTTACATTAACTAACGCTCAACGCATTCAGTATCTCGTTGGCCGGCTGAGTGGTCAGGCACGCACTGTATTTGTAGGTACTATACCAACTGAAGATAATTATGTTAGTATTTGGAACAGTTTAATTAAGAAATACCAAGACAAGCGCGAGATAGGTACTTTCTATGTAAATTCTATATTTGACAGTAAATCGGTTACTGGCAACGTTAATAATTTAACTGAATTCGAAGAACGCTTTGCCGCCTCAAAAACAGCGCTCGAACAATTAGATATTGACGACTTGACGGATTTTGTTTTTATACATATCGCTCTTAAAAAATTAGACGCTCCTTTAGTGCAATTCTTTGAAATGTCAGTTCGGGACAATGAAATACCTGCCTGTTCCGATTTGATTGAGTATTTACGACACCAAGTCAAAATAATGCAACGAACTAATTCTAATACGCGCAGCATTGCACCGTCAAATAGTAGGGCTCCGCAAACATTTAATTCGAAGAATGCTAACGCACGTAACAAGACTTCGCATACGTTCGCTATAACTGCAAATAATAAAATCACGGGCTGTAATATGTGTCAGAAAAAGGATCACTATCATATTTATGAATGTCCGCAATTTAAAGCTTTAGCGGTAAATTCACGTTTTGCATTTATCAAAGATAATAAATACTGCACAAATTGTTTAAGTTCGCGACATACACACTCGCAGTGTAATTCTAAATCAGGCTGTAGATCTTGTCAGCAAACTAATCATTCGCTCCTACATTTCGAGACACGTCACCCCGCTTCCGTCATCGCAACTACGATTAGAATCCCCACTCTCGTTCAACTACTCATGCGCCGCAAAATCCTCCCTCTACTGAGCAAATTTCTGAATCAGTGACTGCGGTCGCTCTCTCGCTTCTTTCGATGCAAACTCGCTCTAAACAATCGATTCATAAGGCATCCACTACCATATTGCTTTCAACCGCTCAAGTGTATGCTTACTCCGCAAGCAACGAACAAATGACTATAAGATGTTTAGTAGACAGCGCATCGCAACACAACTTTATTAATTTACAATGTTGTAAAAATCTTAATTTATCTATATCACCGCTTTAGAATTCAGTGATTAAAACTGTAGGTTCTATTTCTACGCCAACTATTGGCTATGTTTCAATGACAATTAAGTCACGCATTGCAGATATTAAATACAAATTATATATCTCCACAAACTGTATTTCACCATATTTCATAACACCCTATATATATATATATATATATATATATATATATATATATATATATATATATATATATATATATATATATATATATATATATATATATATATGTTTCATCAGCATCCTTGCGATAAGTAAAGAGATAAATACGCTAGCATCTAGAGAGACGGGGTCAGTCAATCTGCTTGCTTACGCTTGTATATCAAATTGTAATATATCTATCAATATAATAAAACTGTATCAACGAGAAATAAAGTTTTTTAAAAACCTAATTAAATATCTCCGATACATAATTTACACGATAAATTTAATCGTAGTAGAGCGCTTAACTGAAAATTTACCTACCAATGGCAGATGAGACTTGGAATATTACTGGGGAGATTGACGCTTTACTCGGTGCTCAACTGTTTCATTATTTATTACTGGAAGGTCGCGTAATGTCACAATCTTCCGTCGCCCCCGCACCCCCTGCTCCTGAAACAACTCTAGGGTATATTATCATGGGAGAAGTACCTATTTCGCAACAGCCTGTCAATTTAAATTATACTTTCGGCCCTCTAATAGCTAATGACACTTTATACGCACAGTTAAATAAATTCTGGGAACTGGAAGAACTTCCTACGCCTTGCTTAGCTAGTGCTGATGACATTAACTGTGAGAATTTGTATACTTCAAACGTAAAACGAGAAGAAAATGGTAGGTACACTGTCTCTTTGCCATTTAAACACGAACCTAGCCTGTTAGGGAATTCTTACGTCATCGCCAAACGTCGGTTCGCCTCTTTAGAACGCAGGTTCAAATCCAGTCCTAATTTACGTCACGCATATAATAAGGTTATTACGAGTTATTTAGAGGAAGGGTATATATCAGAAATAAATCACGACGAAAACACAACCAATAATGGTTATTTTATTCCGCACCACGCTGTTCTTCGTCCTGACAAATCGACAACTCAATGCCGCATTGTTCTGGATGCAAGCGCTAAAACTGATACCGGCTATTCCTTAAATGACTTATTATATACTGGTCCAAATTTGCAAGCAGATCATTTTACACTACTTTTAAATTTTCGGCTTTTCGCAATCGCTATTTCCGCGGACATACAACAAATGTACTTACGAATTTCCTTAATTGAGGAACATAGAAAGTTCCAGAAATTCTTATTCCGATTTTGTGATTCGGAACCGCTTCGCACTTTTCAATTTAATTAAATAGCCTTTGGGCTACGTTCAAGTACATTTTAGCCATGAGAACTGTTAGACAGCTAGCAATTGACGAACGTGCACGCTTTCCCCTTGCTTCTTATACCGCATCACGGGAATTATATATGGACGATCTTACTTCATCTGTGATGTCATTAAAAGAAGTCATAATTCTTGCTGAACAATTATTACAATTATTAAATACTGGAGGATTTAATTTATTAAAATGGTCCAGCAACTCTTCAACCTTGCTCGCTTCATTACCGGAGTCTCATCGCGTCTCTGTAGAATTTTCGAATGGAGATAATTTAAAAATACTCGGCATGAAATGGCTTCCGGTTTCGGATAATTTCGGTTTCACGACATCTAAAACCGATGAAGGCTGCACAAAACGAATAATTCTCTCTACGATAGCTCGTTTATTCGACGTTCTAGGTTTAGTTGCTCCAGTTATTTTGTACGCTAAACTTTTAATACTTTTTATACAGGAGTAATGGCTCGCTAATGTGGATTGGGATGAACTTCCACCACATGAGATAGTTCAGCTCTTTACTCAGTTCAAAGCAGAACTACCGCTCTTATCAAAATTAGCTATTCCTCGACATCTTGGCGTTGTGGAAGGGTATACAGTAAATCTAGTAGCATTTGGTGATGCCAGCTTAAAAGCTTATGGTTGCGCAGGTTATTTACACATAACAGATACAACAGGAAATATTTCTTTTAACCTAGTTTGCTCAAAGTCAAAGGTTGCTCCTCTAAAACAGTTTCCCCTGCACGGTTAGAGCTCTGTACAGCGTTACTTCTGTCACAGTTAGTTTCAATAGTTTATAAAGCCTTTAATGAACGCTATAAAATCGCTAACATTTAAGCTTTTTCTGATTCCACAATTGCCTTCTGCTGGATTCACTTTTCGCCTCACAGATGGCGAGTATTTGTATCTAATCGAGTTGCTAAAATCCATGAAATTCTTCCCGCTAAATATTTTTACCATATAAATGGAAATGAGAATCCAAGTGATTGCCTGTCGCGCGGTCTTCTACCGTCCCAGTTAGAAACGCATCCACTATGGTGGGTTGGTCCACCATGGATTCGCGCTCCTGCTTCTGAATGGCCAGTTGAGCCATTTTCCACATTCCAAATACGTCGCGGACGTCCCAGAAGTTAAAAGCTCAACCACTCTCGTTACCACCACTATTTATGAAGAATCGCTAATACTTACTCTCTCGCAAAAAATTTCCTCATGGAATAAACTCTTACGAATTGTAGTTTACATTCTTCGCTTTTCAAAAAAATTCCCGCGTGCTACAATCATTAATACCACAGATTTGCAATTTGCCGAAAATGTTGTAATCCGCAATTTACAAAGAATTTATTTTAAAAATGAAATAAAATTGTTGAAAGTTCAAAATTTCCCCCGGCTCCGCTCCGAAAATTAAATTTATTCTTATACGAACACGGCCTCCTCCGTGTTGGCGGTCGCTTACATAACGCAAATATTCCGTTTGAAAACCGACATCCTGTACTATTACCTCGCCGCGATCATATAATAAATTTAATTATTGATCATTACCATAAAATAAATTGTCATACAGGGTCGCATCTCCTTATATCTCTACTTCGCCAACGATATTGGATACTTGCCGCACGCAGTGTTATAAGAAAACGGATACGTTTATGTAATACCTGCTTTAAAACTGCGCCAATTAATGTTACTTCTTTAATGGTAAATCTTCCTTCGCCCCGTGTTCAAGAAGCCAAAGCTTTTACACATACGGGCATCGATTACGCTGGCCCGATATCTATCACGTTAGCCCGTCGTCGTGGTCAAAAAAGTCAAAAGGCGTATATCTGCTTATTCATTTGCCTTACGACTAAAGCCGCCCACACAGAGCTAACAACTGACTTGAGCACCGATAGCTTTCTGGATGCTCTTAAGCGATTTTTAACTAGACGTGGCCCCGTTTCCTGTATATATTCCGACAACGGAACCAACTTTATTGGAGCTAAAGGCCAGCTCGACGCATTATATAATTTTTTGGAATCTAAAGAAATTAAAGAACTCTTTAATAACGAATGTAAAATTCGTCGCATTCTCTAGAAAACTATTCCACCACGCGCACCTCATTTTGGAGGTATCTCTGCTATGAGGAACTTCTTACATTTCTGACACAAATTGAGTGTCTTTTAAACTCGCGCCCGTTATGTTTACTCAGCGATGAACCATATCCAGAGATATTAACGGCCGCGCATTTTTTAATGTCTACGCCGCTGCAATCGTTACCTGCTTACGAAGTTGGGGATGAGCGCACTAGTTTGTTAAACCGCAAGAAACTTTTAGACCACATGGTGCAATCATACTGGAAAAGATGGCATCTTGGCATCTAGAGTACAACATACGCTACAACATAAACAAAAATGGAACACACCTGACACTCCTATTAAAGTCGGTACAGTTGTTCTTATTCATCAAGACAATACCCAACCACTTCACTGGCCGACGGGTATTATTGAAAGCGTTTATCCGGGTAAGGATGACGTTGTTCGCGTAGCTATGGTTCGCACACTAAAAGGGACATTTAAGCGTCCGGTTGTTATGCCCGATTCCAACCCAGTAACTTCGCGCATATTTACTTTTAGTTTAGTTGGGTAGTGTAAATAAATGCTAGTTTTAGTTTAGTTTTTGTTTTCTTTTTTGAAATCCTAGGATTCCCAAGGCGGGGAGAATGTTTGCGCCATATTTTCATATGTATCCTTTGACGCCTTCCCGTAAAAACATACACTTCCACCGCAAGATATCACTATGTGTCGCGTTAACGAGTGAATCTTAATTTATTTAATTTTGCACGCGCTCAGCGACATGAAGAAACTTGGATATAATTTTGGCTTTGTCCAATTCGCACGTATGTTTTATTTTACGTATTTCGCTGTTACACGTGATTATTCTTTCTTGATTTACTAAGAATATATCGCTTTCTCTAACAGTTAAGTGAATATAATTCGCTCCGCCGCTATTTAATAATAAGTTTAATCTAGTTCTAAACTAAAGTACATTTTGGTTAATTGTGTGTGAGAGATTCTTGGTGCAAATCGCATGTGAAGGGCTTAAGGTGCTTACCATTAGACCTAGCCATCATCAGGAGACAACATCATTGCAGACCAGCGGCAGAGACATCATCCACTTATTGAAGTGCATTACGTTTTGGAAAAGGTATGTCCCATTAATCTATCCTTCTTTGCATGTGATTTGTTGGAGCAAACAATCTCAGTTCGCTACGCCTCAATACAGTCCACTATATATCAAACCAGCATATATTTACGCAATAAATTGGCTTTTACCAAAAACAAAAAAATAATTTCTTATAAAAAAGAGACTTATCTATACTTAACCTAATCCTATAAATATAGTTAATATATTCCATAAATAAGCACGCATGCTATACCGCTACATACCACGTTTAAATTAAAGGTATATTATTATTGGGAAAAAAAGAGTAATAAAACAGCAGTCAAAAATTATTCTTGTTTATATACCGTTATAACTGCTTGCCCATTTCCCAATCTGTGTATTTTTCTAGGTGGAATGAATTTATCAGGTATTTGAATACAATGATATTTTTCACAAGTTTCATTAATGTAATAAATTTTATAATGTAAATCAAAACCGTTGTTTACAGCAGGATTAACTACTAAGTAAACTTGTTTATTTGGACCACAAACAATATACTTGATAACACCAAAGATTGGATCACACTATATCTTCCCCTATTTTTACTACATAGCCTGGTCTATAAGTAACCCCATTTAATCTAAAGCAAGAAATTATCACACTATCATTAGAGTTATTTGGTACAATTTGTATCAGATTGCCATTTTCAGTATTATTTACTGTTGAAAGTATTCGACCACATTCAAAAGAATCTGTCAAACCATTATTACACATCAATTTGTGACAGTATTTAAGCTGGTGTTTTAATGCTAATGTGTAACAAATATTTTTTCTAGATGTTACAACATGTGCATTGGATTTTCCTACTTTATGATATGCTTAAAATCTTATTGATGATAGCTTGCATAAACGACCTACTGATTTTATAATTCTAGGATAATGGGTGAAAATATGAAATTTTGGTTTTAAATCGCAGTTAAATAATTTAATGTATAAATAATTATGTTCTTGAATAACAGCTTCTAGATGTATTATTTCCGAAGATGTAATAACATTTTTCATTGATATGTGTAGAATATCAAACAATAATAAATAAAAATACCATGTATCGTCATAGTCATCTACCATATCTCCAACTAGAATATTGAAGAAAATAACAAATGCCAGCATTTCCGATACCGACATAATAATGCACTCTTTTATAATATGATTGTAATTTATTATAGGTATAGAATTTCCTGGATCTGCATCTGTATGGTTAAAATATTTAATTCTCGTATTCAAATGTTCCAGCGTAAAACATTTTTTTGACAGAATTAATTTTTTTTATATTACGGCCATATCATAACGGCAAACTCCTTCCAACAAATCATGCATTATATCACAAGAAACATTAACTGTATTGTGAAAATATTTTAAATCATTCCATACACACTCTTCCTTCACACCTCCGGATAATGTTTCAACGTCATTTTTATAATTAACTGCATTTCTTATTGTATCTGAATTTTCTCTGCATAGTGATTGAGTTTCAAGTTTGTGAGACCGACATATTCGACAGAAAAAATTTGATGAGAAACTTTCAGTAAATCCGGTTACTGAATTTATTCCTAAATTATCACCAAGTATTAAAAGAAGTGAAAAATAAATTTGATATTGAGTATTATTAATGTTGATGCATATACCACTAAATATTTTAAATCTTCAATTATTGGATGAATACGGCTTTATTACCGTGTAATGTGCGATCACTAGAATAGAACAAAGCACCTAGAAATATATTATTTAGTGAGGAAGAAAACTGTGGAGGGATTCCAGCTAGTGTATAATACAATGCGTCAATCTTATAAATGCCAGCTCTGGAACCTAATGGATTACCAGTTTCAGAATCATCGAAATAGAGTAATAATGGTAACATAATTTTGCCGTCGTACATATTTGAAAGTTTTTTAAACAAATCTGTATTAAAAACACTAGATAAATTTAGATTTGACATCTCTGCTTTAATGTAATGCATAATTTGTTGGAAGGTGTTTGGTAATTGTAAAAATGATTTTAAAGTTTCTTTGATTGATACAAATTGCCCAACACATTTTTTCATATTCAAAACAGTGTCCTGATTTTCCCTTTGATTATCTCTTATGACACCAATATAATAATATTTAGATTCTTCGAAAAATTTCGTTCTTTTATATTCAGTGTCAAAATCAGAAAAAGGATTAGATAGTAAAATATTTGAAATATTTTCTTGGTTTACATTATTTAAAGTTTCTTGTTTCATTTTATAAATTTCGGTTTTAATTAGTGTAAGCAAATCTGAAATTAATTCTTTTTGATCTTCTATTATATTCTGAACTAATTTTCTAGGCACAGAATTTTTATTATACAGTTTAAAAATAAAGGCAATCGCGCAATCATTTAGAGATAAAGAAGTTTCGCTGGGGGTATTAATCGTGGTATTAACACACGAATCACTATGATCTACGTTTAAAATATGAAAACTATTTGTATTTTTTCCAGTAATTTTTGTATTTATTGGACTACTATTGACATTTGTTTTGCTGGACTCAGCGATGAAATCACTTGAATGTTGAGACCGTACATGCTTATTTAAGGAATATATATTGTGAAATACTCTACAACAATTTGTTTTTCCACAGTTGTACTTTTGAAGTATTTTATGAAAAAATTTCATATGTAATAAATATTTACATGGTCTTGTAAAAGATTCTTTACAAATAGAACATAAATACATTTTAAAATAATATATTTTAAATTAGTTTATATCTGATTTTTAGCAACTCAATTTTTTTAGTTAAATCTATAACATTTGGAATTTTATTATCGTATTTTGTTATTATTTCGTATACAACATATTGAATTAACAGCCATAAATGTTCAGATTCTTTGGGATAATGTGCTTGTAACACATGGAAAGTTTTAAAACAAATATCGATAGCCTTTAAAACCGATGGGACACAATACAAAGGATTATCTATACTTACGTATGCTTTTTTTATTTCGGTGATGGACGGACCCTCTATAATGATAAACGGTTGTACGGTTTCATGTTTTTTTTATTTTATTTCTTTTGTTTTCAATGTTTCTCTATGTCTCCCGGTAGCTTCGCAAAACAATATTTCTATTTAAATATTTATTAACGACGATATTTCAATAGCGCAAAGTTTCCTTCTTTTCATATCACATACGGGTGTCTACTTTCCAAACATAGGAAATTCAATGTTATAATGTTGATTTCGCTATTATCTCTTGAAACGAAGCACCCACGTGCCCCGTCTTGTTTTGTTTGTTACAGATCAAACCACATAGCAGCCAAACCAATCACAGTCCATCATAGCTCCGCCGGTTCAGAATTAAAAACTGTACCCAACGAGCCCGTATTTATTAATATAAAACGTTCTGTTCACAAAATAAACGTAAATAAAATATACATTTTTAAGCTGTTTACAGAGTGCCATGAGAACTGTTTTGTATTGTATCAGTTAGACAGTTTACTGGAGTTATCAAATTTCCAGCAAAATACCGATTTACAGACTGAACCTTTTCATTTGTATAAGTAGTTAATTCTATCCATTCTAACTCGATTTTTAATCATAATGACATCAATGTAACAATAATTTTAAAATTATATTATCTAACCCAAATTGTCAGACTGAAGCAATACAAAACAAATCGCATGGCACTCTGTACATAACTTCAAAATGTACATTTTAATTTTATTACGTGAACAGAACGTTTAATAGCAATAAAAAAGAGCTCATTGGATTCAATTTTTAATTCTGAACACGTTATGTATTTACACTTTTGCTCTAAATGTAATAAGTAAAGATATATATATATATATATATATATATATATATATATATATATATATATATATATATATATATATATATATATATATATATATATATATATATATATATATATATATATATATATATATATATATATATATATATATATATATATATATATATATATATATATATATATATATATATATATATATATATATATATATATATATATATATATACAAATCAAAATTTTAACATTGAATTTCCTATGTTCGGAAAACAAAGTAGACACTCGGTATAAATAAATTTACAACAAAGATTATTTTAAACAAGAAAACAAGTAGTAAATAAAAATGGTAACGTTGATTTACGAACGTCAGAGATTTAAGCCTAGATTTCACGATGATATTATCATCGTGAAATCTTGTGTAAATGTTTAAAACAATGTTTGTTTTAATTTATTTGTAAGTTATTTATCTAAAAATATTATTGTCTTTGATTTTTAAATATTATTGATTACATTATTATGCCATATAATTAATAAGTTATTTACCAATGCATGTACTATAATCCCTTCACGGCTTTCGGTAGTTGAAGGTTTCCACGATTTGCCTTTCTTTGTAGCAAGTGTTATTTGTGATTTTAGGGGCACTAACACGGGTAAAAGTGTCAAGATTAATAAATATTTGGTATCTGGAATTAATATGAAATAAATATTAATACAATCACGTAATTTCACAAATTATTAAACATCCTTACCATCTTTTACTGGGATATTTTTCGTTTGTAAAATGTCAAGCAACATTAAGTGATTTGGTTGTAAATTTTTCTTTTTCAATTTCAAAACACTTTGAAAAAAAGTATCAAAATTATTAAATTCTATTTCATTTTTTCCCGGATATAATTTTGTGAAGTCTACATCGATCTATAACCAAATAAATAATTTTTAAAATAAATACTGCAACAAAATAATGCAATATTTACATTCAATTTACCAATGTATAACCCAAAGGTGTTGCATCTTGTTGTCAATCTCTTAAATGAATTGGAATTCTGTGCGTCCGATGTCCCTCATGCAAATATTGGCTTACTAATATCTATACAAGCTTCTTTACTTAATCGGAAAATTGCAACAAATTCTGCCGAACTGATACGAAATGGGTCTTGAGCATCTCGTATCATCCTTCTCAATACGGGATGCATTTCGCCTCTCTTCAATTTCAAGCATCTCTATAACTCGGATTAAGCATTATAAAAAAACCATTATCTGAAATATATACGAATTGATTCATTTTACAAGTTTATCTATTTATTAATTTCAATTAAAAAATATAGGTAGGTAAAATACATTCCATTAAAATAAATAAATATACGTACTGCAAATACACAACTCTAGAACGAACGTCAAAAACTCATAACATGCAAATATAGCGAGTCGATATGTTCATAGCGACACGAACAACGGTCTCGATACGGATTAGCGACCTCGCAAAGTAATGACGTCACACAAACTATTCCGGTAGATGGCTACAAGTCGCATATCGACACTCGCTACGATAACAAGTCGCTAAAAAGAAACAGAATAGACCCCCTGGGTAGACTATATTGACGTCACTTCCTTTTGCCACAAGCATGCGCAAAGCGTACTGCGCACCAGCTTGCTGTCTCATTGAACACAATGTTACTTTGAATCTATCGCACTCAGTGGCGTGGCGTCCATGGAAGCACGGGAAGCACTGCTTCCATTGTTTTTTATATATTTTTACCTTCCGCTTACCTGTAAAGGAAGGTATTGGAATGATGCAAAAAAATCGGGTAGTGAGTTTTTAGTGGATGAGCACGAATTAGGGTCCTTACAACTCATTTTTGATAGTTTCCCGATGATGTCTGTATGTATGTATGTGTGTGTGTGTGTGTGTGTGTGGTCCGGGCCAATGCCGTCTATCGGATAACTCAAATACGAATTACCCAAAAATTTTGATATTTGGTATTTTACAATTGTATACGAATAGGAAGAGCTCATTAGATTTTGGTACAAATATCTTCACCGGAAGTGATATCTTTTGAAGATAGAAAAGATTAAGTGTCAAAAATGTCTATAAATTTGGATAAATATAGTATTTATTTGTAATAAAAATAAGGGGAAAAGTTATTTGCAATTTGCGTTATAAAAAAATTGTCTTTATCTGGTAGCATTAAGGCGCTACACTTGTTGACTGCAATATTGCTGCAATAGAATCAGAATTTACGATTATTGCTATATTGCTCAAAATAAGAATCTGAAATTTATCATGAGTAATTACGAAACATTATTTGTCCGAAAAATTTGTATAATACATTGTTGCGACAACAATTAGAGAAAATAAGAATTAATTTTTGCTTTTTAATATTTCAAATCGTCGCTTTATTAATACATCTTAATTAGTTTTGTTCGAAATAATCGATTCCTTGCATTGATCGTAAGAGTGGTATGGAAAGTTTTTTTGTCAAAAAAATTACACAACTAGTTAAAAAAATTGTGAAAAATTGGCAAAATAGACTGTTTTTATTAATTTATTACCAAAAAACTATTAAGTATTTAAAAAATATAGCTTCATAGCACTCTAGAGTCATATTTTAACTAACCATATATAAAATATGAACAGTGTAGGTGTTATAGCAGGGGCACAATTTGAAATATAGCGAGGTCACTTTTTCACTATATTTTTGTCACAAGTGTACCGCCTTAAAGAACTGCAGTAAAATTAAAAAAATAAATTTATCAAATAAATCGTTGAAATCATGTAATCCATGTTCGGTTGATTTTTGTTTCTGCATAAAAAATATTGACAGATGAGACGGGTGACAAGTTGGCATACTAGCGCTATAAGTCATAAGTAAGCTATTAAAAATGTAGTAACTGAACGGAGGATTGCTTCAACACAGAAGAGTTTTCGTGTGAATGAATCTTTTGATTTTTCGTTTGTAAAATGTCAAGCAACATTAAGTGATTTGGTTGTAAATTTTTCTTTTTCAATTTCAAAACACTTTTAAAAAAGTATCAAAATTATTAAATTCTATTTCATTTTTTCCCGGATATAATTTTGTGAAGTCTACATCGATCTATAACCAAATAAATAATTTTTTAAATAAATACTGCAACAAAATAATGCAATTTACCAATGTATAACCCAAAGGTGTTTTCAGGACTGGCCATTCGTTAAAAAAATCTGTCACATTATTATATTTATTATTTGTTGCTGAATGCCGCAGTGTAAAACAATTATTCCAGTGTACACAAACTGCAGGCCAGGGTTCAAAATTATTTGGCAACCAAGTTCTGTCGTTTATATTGATTTCTTCCGAATCTGATTCATGTGAAATTTTACTTTACAAATTTCGATATCTACTATTTTTAATTTGATTGCCTTTTCTTAAAAAGGTAAGTTTATTTTTGTATTTGTCACGGAGTTTTCCTCTTGATAATCCAGATCGATTGTTCCTGGAGTCTTGTTTCCGAACCGGAGAAGTAAAATAAACTTGTCGTACTTCATTAGGAAATATCTCTACTATTTGTTCAGATATATACCGTTTATTATTAATGGTTTTAATTAAGAAGACAATATTATGTAGAAATAACTTATAATTATTTATTTTATTATAAGAGAAAACGAATACAACTTGTCTTGTGAAAAATATTGTATGTTGTTATTTTTATTGTTACTATCTTGTTTTTTTTTGTTTTTCTTGGCCTTGGTTACGTCGGCAACGATGTTGGCACAGATTAGTCCAGTCATTAGAGACATAAAAAAGGTGTTTTCGTGCAAAAGGTTGAGGAGTTTTGAAACTTGGTAGAATTGTAGACTAGGTAGTCCTAAGTATGCCCCTAAGTTTGCGACCTCGAGCGACCGCCGCTCCCGCCGCCATCTTGGAAAAATGGCGCCCAAATTCAGTTTTTGGTATATAGCTCCGTTCCTGCAGGTTTTAGAGAAAAAGTTTCTAAACAAAAGTTGTAGAGGACTAAATTTGCTACAAAACTGTTTCTATACTTTTTTTGTCAGGCTAATACTTTAGGAGTTACAGGACCGAATAATAGACTGGATTTTTAAAAATCACAGAAAAGCAGCATTTGCATGCAATTTTTTTCCAATTATGTGCCAATTAGTGTACCTAAAGTTGTATCATGAAATTAAGTAATGAAAAGTCATGCTTTTGTCAACTCGTTATCACACCACTCCTGATGATTAAGTCTACTAGATCGAACGCTAAGACAAAAAAAGATGGGGTACTTTGCATTTCATGCTTAAAGCATACCGTTTAGCATAATATGTGTTCTTTAGATCATTCTCTACCAAACCGAAATTCTAGCAACCCCCGGAGTCCTACAGGAGATGTGTATTGCGAGTTGCATATCCATTTCTTAAATTTTTCACGTTTGTCTCGTAAATGGTTATAATTAATTTGTTCAGGTAAAAATATTGACTTTTGATTTCTAGCTTCGATTCCAGAGACATTTTTCTATCAACATTATTATTATCAACATTTTTCGGACCCTGGTTTCAACACAATTTTTTAAAGAAAGAAAAAAAATTTGTGTTTTTAAAATTTCTTGTGTTTAATTAACTCTAATTTATAAACGATATAAGATAGTAACTTCCTGGTTCCGGAGTTGGATTTCCCAGACATTTTTCTATTAGATACATTATTTGAAAAACTTTTGAAGGCATTACTAAGTTCGAAATTTAAGGTTTTTTTCCGAGAGAAAATACTAAAATTCTGGTAATATTTTTATTTTTTGTGTTTAATGAACTCTAATTTCTAAACGAGTTTAAATATCGAATTTCGGTTTCCGGCATTGGATTCCTTGAAAATTTCTCTGTCAGATACATTACCTTCATTTTTTTTAAAAGTCCTGATTAAGCCAAAATTGAGACTTTTTCTTCGAGAGAAAATAGTAGAATTTTATTATTTTTTCTATTTACTGTTTTCAATCAACTATAATTTCTTAACGGGTTATGATATTGAATTCCGGTTTCCGGCATTGGATTCCTTGAAAATTTCTCTGTCAGATACATTATTTTATTTTTTTTTAAAGTCCTTGATTAAGCCAAAATTGAGACTTTTTCTTCGAGAGAAAATAGTAGAATTTTATTATTTTTTCTATTTACTGTTTTCAATCAACTATAATTTCTTAACGGGTTATGATATTGAATTCCGGTTTCCGGCATTGGATTCCTTGAAAATTTCTCTGTCAGATACATTATTTTATTTTTTTTTAAAGTCCTTGATTAAGCCAAAATGGAGACTTTTTCTTTGGGAGAAAATAGTAGAATTTTATTATTTTTTCTTTTAGCTGTTTTTAATCAACTACAATTTCTTAACGGGTTATGATATCGACTTCCCGGTTTCGGCATTGGATTTCTTAGACATTTTTCTATTGGAAACATTATTTTAAATATTTTTGTAGATCATAGTAAGGTTGATTAAACACAAGAAATTTAAAAAACACAATTTTTTTTTCTTTCTTTAAAAAATTGTGTTGAAACCAGGGTCCGAAAAATGTTGATAATAATAATGTTGATAGAAAATTGTCTCTGGAATCGAAGCTAGAAATCAAAAGTCGATATTTTTACCTGAAAAAATTAATTATAACCGGTTACGAGACAAACGTGAAAAATTCAAGAAATGGATATGCGACTCGCAATACACATCCCCTGTAAGACTCCGGGGATTGGTAGAATTTCGGTTCGGTAGAGAATGATCTAAAGAACACAACATATTATGCTAAATGGTATGCTTTAATCATAAAATGCAAAGTACCCCATTTTTTGGTCTTAGCGTCCGATCTAGTAGGCTTAATCATCAGGGGTGGTGTGATAACTAGTTGACAAAAGCATGAGTTTTCATTACTTAATTGCAAGAAACAACTTTAGGTACACTAATTGGCACATAATTGGAAAAAAATTGCATGCAAATGCTGCTTTTCTGCGCGGTTTTAAAAAATTCAGTCCATTATTCGGCTCTGTAACTCCTAAAGTATTAACCTGACAAAAAAAGTATACAAACAGTTTTGTAGCAAATTTAGTCCTCTACAACTTTTGTATAGAAACTTTTTCTCTGAAACCTACAGGAACGGAGCTATATACCAAAAACTGATTTTGGGCGCCATTTTTTCAAGATGGCGGCGGTCGCTCGAGGTCGCAAACTTAGGGGCATACTTAGGGCTACCTAGTCTACAATCCTACCAAGTTTCAAAACTCCTCAACCTTTTGCATGCAAAAAGTCTCTAATGACTGGACTAGATATATCCCTGAGATCTTCATTCGTCAATGGGCTACAATCATATAAAAATTGTAAGAAGACAATTTCGAATAAAAAGCTTTTCTAATGTACCTGTAGTTACTGTTTATTATGTCAACCAAATATCCTTGATATCTACTTTCCAATTTTTGTTCGGCTTCGTATATTGATATTAAAGCTCGTCCTGTACAAGATTCCTTTAAAACTGATTTAATATCAAATAATTTCCTTTTTTTCGGTGTTGGTCCTAGTTCATCAGCTGGTTGCTCAATTATTGAAGTTAAAGTTAGTGGTCAGTTGTTTCCAATGCCCACAGACTGTATCTGGCGCTGGTGTAGATGTAGTTAATGATCTAACCGAAAGATCTGACCACGAATCGTTATTGACGTTTGCCGAGGGTGTAAGTATTAAAATATCTTGCAAGGTTGACGTTGCAGGAACTGGTTCAATTAATTTGTTTATCTAAATACAAAAATTTTAAGTTGACGGGTAATAAACAATGGCGCTGTGCGATTGAATGTAAGTGTATAGGGTAGTACCGTTTACATTTACTCTCTGGCAATTCCATGCTGGATGATTGGCATTGAGATCTCCTATTAACAGCACTTTCCCGCTTATGTTGAGTAGTGTGTGTATCTCGTGTTGTGAATACTTATTAGCTGGCCTGTTGTATGTGCATACTACATGTGTATTATCAGACAAAAAATAATAAGGTGCGGGGGGCAATGCAAACCCCTCACAAGACAACTTCCTTACCTGCTGTCGCAGGCTTTCTCGGAGTATGTTACCTCCGCTGCATATCCTCAGTAAGTAGATCAATAAAACATGAAGAACCTCATACAGAAATTTGATTCTAGTTTACCATGTTTTAAGTGATTATATCACTAACACTCGGATTGAGATACGCTCAATCAGCGCGGCCTCCAGGCAAACTCACCTACCTTAGCTTAGAGCATAGGGAGACGCTTTTACCTTTTGACCTACCAGAATGCCTCAGAGTCACATGCTTCCTCAGCCTCTCTGGTGAGAGGGGGACTATCTAAACCCCTACTTTAGTATGCAGCTAAAGTGCCCAAGCAGAAACGCTGCTCACCCGTCGATGCCCGAAGACATCTTGCTCGCGAATAGAGCTATCAACCACTGCCCGCACGAGTCCAACACCAACGACTGGAGGGGGTTAACCCCCCGGGCCACCAGTCCCCATGCTACCAGACAATCTCTGGTCAGATTGGAAGCGCATGCGCACTTTGATCCAGCAGGTAGCTAAGGCACCGTGAGTACGCCACACTCATAGGGTACCGAAGCACCCCCCTTGCGGTTAAGCTTTGAGGCACCGTGAGTTCGCTATGCTCATGGACGTACAAGTACTCCCCTCTGCGGTTAAAGCTTAGGGTCCGTGAGCTTGCCAGACTCAAGAGCACATAAGGTACTCCCCCTGCGGTTCGATCCGGCCTACATTAGTTTTAAACAGCCCCGCCACGAGAAGGCTGTAGGTCCGGTCTGATGAGTATCAGAGGGCACCACTCCACATCAACTCAACTGCTGCTACATGCCGTTGGCCACCCCGACTGCTGTCAGAGCGGACCGTGCCCGAAGGCGTGTCTGGCAATCGCCGGGTGGAGTTGCATGACCAATTTATGTGGCGATTCTTACAACTGAGAGGTCATGTTCTCCAGTGGCTGCCTTTGTAGCGGCTTTGGCCCCTACTGTAGGAATGGGTCACCACTCCATCCGACAGCGGGTGGAGGACGGGAATCGCCGGGAATGCGCGGGTCTACCGGTCCGTGACCGGAACCACGCGCGCCCTGGCTCCGGACAGGAGAGGGGCCGCACGTCCCATTGAAACCCGCCTCCGGCCTGTATTATCAGACAGCTTAATGCCTACTGCTTCCAGGGATGTTTGTGGTAGGCGAATCCTCATATGTGTGATGTTGTTTTGTACAAGAAGAGCGCAGCCGCCTCCTTGTATGTGTGATGTGATGGGCCTATCAGTGCGGTACACTGAAAAGCCCTTGATGGTGAATTTGTCTGTAGGTGTGAGGCGTGTCTCTGTAATTGTCATAATATGTATGTTGTGTGAGTGTAAGAAGTGTATGAGTTCGCCTACACGGGTTTTCACACCGTTCGCGTTCCAGGTGCAAATGTTAATATTCATGAATGAATTAAATGTTGTATGAATTGATTTTTTGTATGAAGGTGAATGATTCATATGCGCGTGATGGTGTAAGACTGCGTGAAAGTCTTTAACAAATTTAAGTAAGTTATCTAGATTTATCATGCTATTTAGTTCATTAATTTCACTGTGTAACTCACCAATAACACTGATGTTGTTCACAAGTGCGTCCATGCGCGGAGCGGGGTGGTTTGGAAGCGTCACTGGGGCGTAGCGTTCTGTATAGGGCCTGGGGGGTTGTGTTCATTCAGGGGGGGATTGAGAGCGCTGTGGGGGCGTTGTCCTCTTTGGTCCTGGTCCTGCTGTCGTCTCTGCCTCTCTCTGGCGTCACGAAGGTGGTGCGTTGGCGAATGTAGCGGCGAAAAGTTGTTGTCGCTATCCATAGCTACCTTTTGTGGACGTTGTGAACGCTGTAGCCATGGATTGTATATGTCTGGCTTAGCGGGCTCTAACATGCCTTTTATTTTAGGGTTTCTCCTCGCTGCCTCGTCGAGCTTCTTCAGATATTCTCTGCACTCTCTGAAGTTGGCAGTATGATTTCTACCACAGTTGCAGCACTTCGCGTCGGTTGTCCTGTCCAGTTTGGTGCATGCGGAGGTGAGATGGTTGGCTGCACATTTCACGCATCTCGGCTGCCTGTTGTAGTTGGACGTAGCATGTCCCTAGTTTTGGCATCGGTGACACTGGGTTATTATTTTCCGGTTTTGATGTATTTTCCATTTTACTCTGGTATACATCAGAACACGGACACGGGTTTGTACTACCCTCAGTGTCACCTCTGCCTTAATTACTACCAGGTAGAGCGGACGGTGTTGAGTGCGCATACGATATCCTTTTTTGATTGGTAGGGTGTTGGCGTTTAACTCTGCTTCCACTTCCTCTGGGGTCGGCTCCGAGTCGAGCCCACGCAGGACTAATGCGTGGGTCTTCTCATTGCCCTCCGAGTAGGTGTGGAATGGCGTGTTGTCCTCTCTAAACCTTTTGACGACGTTATCTTTATTCTCTTTTGTATCGCAGAATAAATTGTGACGGCATTGTCCGACTGGAGCCGTATACGGTGGTGACACTTGCTCTGTGCCACCGTTCCCCTCGTTGGTCGGTCCTCGGGCGCCTTCGGTCGGTGACATTCCTGAAAACTAGTTGATACGACGGGGAAGCCGGGTGCTCAGCGGGATAAATGTCCAGGATACAACAGTCAAACAAATCAAAGCAGTGTATGGGTTGTAAGACACTTTTATTGAAACGTCCTATATACATCTAAGTAAAATTGTTAAATAAGCAGCGAAAACGAATTTGAGTATTTGTTAACTGACAGCCGAATATTCAATTTTGTAGTTACGATGACTCGCGGTACAGCCCTTGGCGTCGCGACGTTGGGATTGTCAAGTCAAACGCAGTCACGATAAAAAAAGAAAAGAAAGTCTACGTCAGGTCTAGCACAGCCGTAGATACAGAGCAATGACAATTCCGTGTCAGGTCGAGCACAGCCACGGTGTGAGAAAAGTAGTAATCGACATATATATATATATATATATATATATATATATATATATATATATATATATATATATATATATATATATATATATATATATATATATATATATATATATATATATATATATATATATATATATATATATATATATATATATATGTCGATTACTACTTTTCTCACACCGTGGCTGTGCTCGACCTGACACGGAATTGTCATTGCTCTGTATCTACGGCTGTGCTAGACCTGACGTAGACTTTCTTTTCTTTTTTTATCGTGACTGCGTTTGACTTGACAATCCCAACGTCGCGACGCCAAGGGCTGTACCGCGAGTCATCGTAACTACAAAATTGAATATTCGGCTGTCAGTTAACAAATACTCAAATTCGTTTTCGCTGCTTATTTAACAATTTTACTTAGATGTATATAGGACGTTTCAATAAAAGTGTCTTACAACCCATACACTGCTTTGATTTGTTTGACTGTTGTATCCTGGACATTTATCCCGCTGAGCACCCGGCTTCCCCGTCGTATCAACTAGTTTTCAGGAATGTCACCGACCGAAGGCGCCCGAGGACCGACCAACGAGGGGAACGGTGGCACAGAGCAAGTGTCACCACCGTATACGGCTCCAGTCGGACAATGCCGTCACAATTTATTCTGCGATACAAAAGAGAATAAAGATAACGTCGTCAAAAGGTTTAGAGAGGACAACACGCCATTCCACACCTACTCGGAGGGCAATGAGAAGACCCACGCATTAGTCCTGCGTGGGCTCGACTCGGAGCCGACCCCAGAGGAAGTGGAAGCAGAGTTAAACGCCAACACCCTACCAATCAAAAAAGGATATCGTATGCGCACTCAACACCGTCCGCTCTACCTGGTAGTAATTAAGGCAGAGGTGACACTGAGGGTAGTACAAACCCGTGTCCGTGTTCTGATGTATACCAGAGTAAAATGGAAAATACATCAAAACCGGAAAATAATAACCCAGTGTCACCGATGCCAAAACTAGGGACATGCTACGTCCAACTACAACAGGCAGCCGAGATGCGTGAAATGTGCAGCCAACCATCTCACCTCCGCATGCACCAAACTGGACAGGACAACCGACGCGAAGTGCTGCAACTGTGGTAGAAATCATCCTGCCAACTTCAGAGAGTGCAGAGAATATCTGAAGAAGCTCGACGAGGCAGCGAGGAGAAACCCTAAAATAAAAGGCATGTTAGAGCCCGCTAAGCCAGACATATACAATCCATGGCTACAGCGTTCACAACGTCCACAAAAGGTAGCTATGGATAGCGACAACAACTTTTCGCCGCTACATTCGCCAACGCACCACCTTCGTGACGCCAGAGAGAGGCAGAGACGACAGCAGGACCAGGACCAAAGAGGACAACGCCCCCACAGCGCTCTCAATCCCCCCCTGAATGAACACAACCCCCCAGGCCCTATACAGAACGCTACGCCCCAGTGACGCTTCCAAACCACCCCGCTCCGCGCATGGACGCACTTGTGAACAACATCAGTGTTATTGGTGAGTTACACAGTGAAATTAATGAACTAAATAGCATGATAAATCTAGATAACTTACTTAAATTTGTTAAAGACTTTCACGCAGTCTTACACCATCACGCGCATATGAATCATTCACCTTCATACAAAAAATCAATTCATACAACATTTAATTCATTCATGAATATTAACATTTGCACCTGGAACGCGAACGGTGTGAAAACCCGTGTAGGCGAACTCATACACTTCTTACACTCACACAACATACATATTATGACAATTACAGAGACACGCCTCACACCTACAGACAAATTCACCATCAAGGGCTTTTCAGTGTACCGCACTGATAGGCCCATCACATCACACATACAAGGAGGCGGCTGCGCTCTTCTTGTACAAAACAACATCACACATATGAGGATTCGCCTACCACAAACATCCCTGGAAGCAGTAGGCATTAAGCTGTCTGATAATACAGGCCGGAGGCGGGTTTCAATGGGACGTGCGGCCCCTCTCCTGTCCGGAGCCAGGGCGCGCGTGGTTCCGGTCACGGACCGGTAGACCCGCGCATTCCCGGCGATTCCCGTCCTCCACCCGCTGTCGGATGGAGTGGTGACCCATTCCTACAGTAGGGGCCAAAGCCGCTACAAAGGCAGCCACTGGAGAACATGACCTCTCAGTTGTAAGAATCGCCACATAAATTGGTCATGCAACTCCACCCGGCGATTGCCAGACACGCCTTCGGGCACGGTCCGCTCTGACAGCAGTCGGGGTGGCCAACGGCATGTAGCAGCAGTTGAGTTGATGTGGAGTGGTGCCCTCTGATACTCATCAGACCGGACCTACAGCCTTCTCGTGGCGGGGCTGTTTAAAACTAATGTAGGCCGGATCGAACCGCAGGGGGAGTACCTTATGTGCTCTTGAGTCTGGCAAGCTCACGGACCCTAAGCTTTAACCGCAGAGGGGAGTACTTGTACGTCCATGAGCATAGCGAACTCACGGTGCCTCAAAGCTTAACCGCAAGGGGGGTGCTTCGGTACCCTATGAGTGTGGCGTACTCACGGTGCCTTAGCTACCTGCTGGATCAAAGTGCGCATGCGCTTCCAATCTGACCAGAGATTGTCTGGTAGCATGGGGACTGGTGGCCCGGGGGGTTAACCCCCTCCAGTCGTTGGTGTTGGACTCGTGCGGGCAGTGGTTGATAGCTCTATTCGCGAGCAAGATGTCTTCGGGCATCGACGGGTGAGCAGCGTTTCTGCTTGGGCACTTTAGCTGCATACTAAAGTAGGGGTTTAGATAGTCCCCCTCTCACCAGAGAGGCTGAGGAAGCATGTGACTCTGAGGCATTCTGGTAGGTCAAAAGGTAAAAGCGTCTCCCTATGCTCTAAGCTAAGGTAGGTGAGTTTGCCTGGAGGCCGCGCTGATTGAGCGTATCTCAATCCGAGTGTTAGTGATATAATCACTTAAAACATGGTAAACTAGAATCAAATTTCTGTATGAGGTTCTTCATGTTTTATTGATCTACTTACTGAGGATATGCAGCGGAGGTAACATACTCCGAGAAAGCCTGCGACAGCAGGTAAGGAAGTTGTCTTGTGAGGGGTTTGCATTGCCCCCCGCACCTTATTATTTTTTGTCTGATAATACACATGTAGTATGCACATACAACAGGCCAGCTAATAAGTATTCACAACACGAGATACACACACTACTCAACATAAGCGGGAAAGTGCTGTTAATAGGAGATCTCAATGCCAATCATCCAGCATGGAATTGCCAGAGAGTAAATGTAAACGGTACTACCCTATACACTTACATTCAATCGCACAGCGCCATTGTTTATTACCCGTCAACTTAAAATTTTTGTATTTAGATAAACAAATTAATTGAACCAGTTCCTGCAACGTCAACCTTGCAAGATATTTTAATACTTACACCCTCGGCAAACGTCAATAACGATTCGTGGTCAGATCTTTCGGTTAGATCATTAACTACATCTACACCAGCGCCAGATACAGTCTGTGGGCATTGGAAACAACTGACCACTAACTTTAACTTCAATAATTGAGCAACCAGCTGATGAACTAGGACCAACACCGAAAAAAAGGAAATTATTTGATATTAAATCAGTTTTAAAGGAATCTTGTACAGGACGAGCTTTAATATCAATATACGAAGCCGAACAAAAATTGGAAAGTAGATATCAAGGATATTTGGTTGACATAATAAACAGTAACTACAGGTACATTAGAAAAGCTTTTTATTCGAAATTGTCTTCTTACAATTTTTATATGATTGTAGCCCATTGACGAATGAAGATCTCAGGGATATATCTAGTCCAGTCATTAGAGACTTTTTGCATGCAAAAGGTTGAGGAGTTTTGAAACTTGGTAGGATTGTAGACTAGGTAGCCCTAAGTATGCCCCTAAGTTTGCGACCTCGAGCGACCGCCGCTCCCGCCGCCATCTTGAAAAAATGGCGCCCAAAATCAGTTTTTGGTATATAGCTCCGTTCCTGTAGGTTTCAGAGAAAAAGTTTCTATACAAAAGTTGTAGAGGACTAAAATAAAGTAGTAATCGACATATATATATATATATATATATATATATATATATATATATATATATATATATATATATATATATATATATATATATATTTTTTTAATAAAAAAAAATATAAACTAGAGTAGAGAATAATTAAATAAAAAAAAATAATAAAAAAAATGAATCGGTGGTCGGGAGACTCAAACTCGAGACCCCTTGCTCTCCAAGCGAGCGCTCGCGAACGCTTTACCGCGGAGCTAAGGCGGTGTCTGAGAGACAGAGAAAGATAACAAGGTAATAACGGAGACAGGTCCGTGTCAGGTCCAGCACAGCCACGGAGTGAGATAACAGTCTACGTCAGGTCTAGCACAGCCGTAGGTACAGAGACAGGTCCGTGTCAGGTCAAGCGCAGCCACGGAGTAAAAATCACAGTCTACGTCAGGTCTAGCACAGCCGTAGGTACAGAGAAAACAGAGACAGGTCCGTGTCAGGTCCAGCACAGCCACGGAGTAAAAATCACAGTCTACGTCAGGTCTAGCACAGCCGTAGGTACAGAGAAAACAGAGACAGGTCCGTGTCAGGTCAAGCGCAGCCACGGAGTAAAAATCACAGTCTACGTCAGGTCTAGCACAGCCGTAGGTACAGAGAAAACAGAGACAGGTCCGTGTCAGGTCCAGCACAGCCACGGAGTAAAAATCACAATCTACGTCAGGTCTAGCACAGCCGTAGGTACAGAGAAAACAGAGACAGGTCCGTGTCAGGTCAAGCGCAGCCACGAAGTAAAATTCACAGTCTACGTTAGGTCTAGCACAGCCGTAGGTACAGAGAAAACAGTGTCAGGTCAAGCGCAGCCACGGAGTAAAATCACAGTCTACGTCTGGTCTAGCACAGCCGTAGGTACAGGGAAGAAACAGAGACAGGTCCGTGTCAGGTCTAGCACAGCCGTAAACAAACACTGTGTCAGGGCTACACAGCCACAGTAATAACAAAAGAAGAAAGTTTAAATCGCTTACCATACTGGAAGTTCTCGAGGGTTGTCGCTGAGATACAACTTCTCACTGACTGACTTTAAATCTTAAAAATCCGCTTTTTATACCCATATTTGAGCGACAGACAAAAGCAAAATTTGTTAATTTAATTATTTCTCAACGGTCGTTTGTCAGCTAACGTTTTGCAAGTTACTACAGTAAATACAATACATTATTTAATATAAAAAAAATAAATTAAAATGAGTTGGCGGCTGGTGGACTTGAACTCGGGACCCTCGGTTCTCCAAGCAAGAACGCTACCGGTGCGCCATAGCGGACTGTCGGCGGACTGTGATTGCGGTTGACGGCTGTGTTAATTTGTGACTTCGTCACAAAATTTATGTTGTTACGTGTATATGAAAGGTGCAACCCACTCCCTACCAATCCTGTCATAAGTTCAGTGATACCTTTGTGGTTTTCCGCTTCAGCTACCACCCGCTGCAGCGCATGTGTCGATCAGCTTGACTGTTGCGCCGTCGGTAATGCCGAGCTCCTGTAACAGCAGCCTCTCCTTCTCCTGCTGCGTTAGTACAGTTCCGCTACCCGCCGCTAGAGGGTCGCTGGCTGCACGTTCTGTCGCTGTTCCGGGGGTTTTTCTGGCGGTCCTTTTAGAGGAGTTCTGTTCCGGGCTGGTGTCAGCTTTGCGCTTATTTGTGACACTAGCACTCGCGTTTTCACTGTCTACACTGTCACTTGTATCACCACGTGTTTGTTTAATAAAATCTTGGAATTTAGATCTTGGTTTATTGATTTTTAAATCTGAATCACCCTTTACACTTTCATTGTCACTCACACTCATCACTGACTTAACACTTTCACTATTACTGTCCTTATTACTTTCACTATCGCTGTGCTTTTCATTTTCAGTCTTTGTTTTTAGTTTTTTCGGACGGGCCTTCGGGAGCATGCCCCTAGCTCTACCCGAGAATTTGTATACACACTTATTAGTTGAATAAGGGTTTTTACGTTTCACTGGTATCGTCATACACAATATAAACTAAAATAGTGAATAACGGGCGTTTTCACTTTTATTTTAATTATAATTAAAATATATGATGCTTTTACATATGAGTGTATTAACAAAGAATGTCTTTATGTTTCTATCATTTTATTTTTTTTCTTTGGCCTTGGAATTCGAAGTAAAAAACATTTTAAATGACGTTTTTTGCGGTTTTTTGTCATTATTTGATATTATTTGCCTCGGTTACTATAAATGGCAAGAAAAATTTAAAAAAACAAGAAGCATGCAGCTAAGCTTCCTTTTTCGAATAATTTTTGTTTTACTTAATTTCTTTTAAAAATACTCATGTTATTATGGGAATCTGGAGCCATGTTTACAATAATTTTCAACTTCAAAATGACATTGCATAGCTAGGATGCGGGAAAGTACGAGTTTCGGGCTGGTTTAGTGCAGCCGTAGTAGCGGGAAAGAAAGTGAAAGTAATATAGATAGTATTCTAGGAATTCGAAAAAAAGGTAGACGAGCATCTTAACTCAAGGTTATTTCGCTAAGTAAGGTCAACACAAGTCTTACCTGTACGAGATAAGCCGCGCAACGAGGAAGAGAGCTGCTACTTTCAATATGATATGGCCGTTGACACAATATTTATTTTGATTAAAAAATATCAAAAATATTTTAACTAAATACCCCTTTATCAATGAAAAATTCAATACCCCCTCCCTCCTCCGGGGGGATAGTACATGATAGTCACTTCCATACGGAATAAAATAATAATACAAATATACCTTTCATACTATGACGATTATAAGAATTATCCCAAGATATATGTTGTTGTTTCTTTCAATCTTTGAAATCCTCCCCACACCAATTTGTCTAAGGAATCATCTTATATGTCTTATGGTTCCTCACTATACTCCATCCATTCATGTCCATTAGTCCATTTGAAAGCCGTTGTGACGTTCCTTTCATTCTTTGGAATCCACACCACACCAAATGGTCTAATGAATCACCTTATATGTCTTATTGTTCCGCACTATACTCCATCCACAATATCCATTTGTTTGAAATGATAACACTGGTTGAGTTTAGAGTCAATTACTGTTTTACTCTGCAAATAAACAATGTCTATATTATACTTTATACAAAATATTCCACTACGTAAGTACCTACATCTAGGTATTACCCTAAATCTAATTTTATCTTGTCCACATTACAAGATTTCGTTAATTCTTAAGTAATCCCTAAATCTTACATACATATAATTCGATACATTAAAAATTGTGACAAACATTATCTTATATTATATATTTATTAATTTATATAGATATTACACTTTATAATATATCGTAATACTTAATTTATACCCTGTAGTTTGTGTGGTGGGATGGAAGTAATTCTCTCTCGTTTTATTTGAAAGATTGTCAATAATTAAATTTTAAAAAGTGGAAACAAAATTAAAAAGGGTAATGCCAACGGCACGCGGTGTTCCCAAGCGGTCACCCATCCAAGTACTAACCGCGCTCGACATTGCTTGACTACAGTGATCGGACGAATAATAATAATAATAATAATAATAATAAATACTTTTATCTTTCTTTACGATTTACATAAATCATACAAGGTAATACAACCGCATTACGCTCTTGTCCAGTGTGAGAGCCGACCACGCCGTACACTATGTCAATCTCTATCACACAGTGATTTTTTGATTGCATAGTGTATCGGCGTTGTGCGCTCTCAGCTGGTGCAGCGAATGGGGTGTATTTAATATTGCTTAGTGTTTAAATTTACAATAAATACTTCTATAGCCTAGGCTTTACAGTATTGTTATATCTATGTTATTGCGTAGCTGCATAAAAATATTTAATGTGTGCGTGTGATGGTGTGTGCGTGTATATGAATGATCGTGTATGCCTTAAAACTACCTTAATCTAGATGAGTGACAGTATGTGTATTTACAATGCGGCTATGATTTTTCCTAACATTAGGATTTGGTGATTGTGAATGATTTAAATGTATGTGAACGATATGGCTTATTTACTATATGAATGGTATGCATGATATTTACAGTGCAGTTATGCTATTTATCCTTACATAATGTATAAATGATTATGAATGATTACATAATGTGGTTTATGAGGCGCTCTTATACTCTACATGGATAAGGCGAGTGAATATAACAATGCGGTTATGACACTAACTAGTAATGGAATGTGATGTGTTATTCCTGGAAGCGTTGGTGGAAGATGGGTAGATCTTGGTATGGTAATTTTGAATTAGTAGAAAAGGAGCGTTGTGCTCTCTGATTTGTGTGACAGTTCTCGTTAGTGGATTATGTCTGAGTTGCGTTTGGTAGAATTTCTGTGAGAGTCTGTATGTATTCATGAATGTACGGTAGGTCCATGGGCGTACCGAGGGGGGGGGGGCAGGGAAGGGCAGCTGCCCCCCCCCTGGACTGTGCCTGCGCCAAAGTACTGTTGTATTTATGAAATTTTAGATAAATTAAAATTTATAAGCATTTCAAAAAATCAAAATGTTTATTCAGAATCACGTAACGAGTTACGATTAAATCAGTTAACTTTTAAAAAGTCGCGCTACGCGCAATAGTGAGTTGTGGTGAGCTGTGCTTGTGCCGCCGCCGCGCTGACGATGACTGCGAAAGCACACGACGAGTTGTAGCTTGTGCTTGACATTGTTCAGTTAAACATTATATACATAGTGCACTGAACTATATAAAATAACGGGAAAAACGATCACCACAGAGATGTACTTCCAGCATGGACCTCTTCATTTTGGATAAATTGGCTGCACTCTAACCCCATATTTAGTGTCTTTCTTTATAATCTAGTGTCTTTCATTTTAGCGGTTGCCTGTATTGCTGATATAATGGCGGGCATTTTAAATAAAATATACTTAAATAAAACATAGTAAACCAAAAATGGATAAAACAAAAATACTGAAAAAAAACAAACGACAAAAATACAAAATAAAAACGACTATCGACGACCCGACGTGACGTATCGTTACAGAGGTCACTAACTTTAGGCAACATAAAAAATAAAAGACACTAATTATAGGGTTAGCAGTGCTGCTGATACATCCAAAATGGAGGGCTCCATGGTGGAAGCACATGCATGTTTTGGAGATCATCCTTCCCGTTATTTTATATAGTTTAGTGACATAGTGTCATATTGAATGAATACTAAAAAATGGACATACATGCTCAGTGTACATAGAAAACTTGTAAATAGTTTGGGTGATTCTTTCACGGAAGTTGTGTTAAACCGCTTTGCGGAAGATCCAGGAAAATTGCTTTTCAAATAAACTTAATACAGAATTATTGATACTAATTAGTTAATACCTAAGGTAATAAATAAACATTTCTATTTATGTTGAATTATTTACAATAAATTCCTGATTTGCCCCTCCCTAGACCAAAAGCTGGGTACGCCCATGGTGGCGCTTGTCGTCGTGAAGAACTTGTCAATATGACAGTTGATGATATTGAAGATGTAGGTTCTATAATGATTGTAAAAATACCAGATTCAAAAACACATACTGAACGAACTTTCACTGTTTCAAAAACAGAATATATTGAGATATACCGGCGCAAGTACCGAGCTCTACGACCGACCCACGTTTCAAGTCGTCGATTATTTATAAAATATAATAAGGGCAAGTGTTACAATCAACATGTAGGGATAAATAAAATTGGAGAAATGCCCAGCTTAATAGCAAAGTGGCTTGGGAAGGAAATGTTTGAAAGGTACACAGGCCATTGTTTTAGAAGAAGCTCTGTCACTCTTTTGGCTAATGCAGGAGGTAACATGACTGCCATTAAACGCCATGGTGGATGGAAATCAACCACCGTAGCAGAGGGTTATATTCAAGATACCTAGTTTAAATAATAAAATTGAAATCTCAAATAAAATTTTGAAACTGTCATCCGTCTACTTCTAAAGAGATCAATGACAGTATCACAAAAGAAGTATGCGAGAAGACCCTGGAGAAGACTTTTAAAAGCCAACAATCTTCTGGTGGTATTAACGTTGGAAATAATTTCTCCAACTGTACAATTAATTTTTATATTCAGAAATAAGAAATGTTTTGTGTACTACTCGTAAGTTCTTATTTGTTAAATACCTGTTGTTCCTATACTTGGTTGTAACATTTATATAGGTATGCAAAAATAAAATTTATTTTTTCACAGTGAAAAAATACGTTTCATTTTTTCATTGTGAAAAAATCACAAACTTTGCGTATCCATAACAATACAAAAATGTCATGTTTTTTTGACAGTTGTCGAAAAAATTAATTTAGCTGTATAGTGCACAACTTTGAATAATTTATGTACGAAATTCTTTGATATGATCTGCAAAATTTTAGCAATAAAAAACAATAGGTATAAAAAGTAAAGTACTATATTATTATACAAAACATAGGTAATGAATTAGTAATATAATCCTAAATATAAAAAATCTGACGTGGCCATCACACAACCTTCCGCCATATCTAGACGTTAAAGAGAAATGTATACGTACAATCCGGTGCCCATTTAAAATATACAAATAAAAATCTAAAATATTCAAACACAGAAATTTGCATCACCTGAATAAAAAGATTCATTCACAGGCAAACTCTGCTGTGTTGAAGCCATCCTCCGTTCAATTACTACATTTAATATCTTACTTAGGACTTATATAGCGCTAGTATGCCAACTTGTCACCTCTGGCTCACCTGTCAATATTTTTTACGCAGAAACAAAAATCAACCGATCATGGATTACAAGATATCAACGTTTTATTTGATAAATTTATTTTTTAAATTTTACTGCAGTTCTTTAATGCTACCAGATAAAGACAATTTTTTTATAACGTAAGTTGCACTTTTCCTCTTATTCTTATTACAAATAAATACTATATTTTTCCAAATTTATATACAATTTTGACAATTAACTTTTTCAATCTTCAAAAAATATCACTTCCGATGAAGATATTTGTACCAAAATCTAAGGAGCTCTTCCAATTTATATACAAATGTTAAATACCAAATATCAAAATTTGCGGGTAATTCGTATTTGAGTTATGCGACTAACACCCGGCCTTGACCACACACACACACACACACACACACACACACACACATACACACAGACATCATCGTGAAACTATCAAAAATGAGTTGTAAGGACCCTAATTGGTGCTCATCCACTAAAAATTCACCACCCGATTTTTTGCATGATTCCAATACCTTCCTTTACAGGTAAGCGGAAGGTAAAAATTGATCAATTAATGTGTAATTTTGATTGTAACAAAAATTTATTCCCTTGATGGATTTCGTATGAGCATTTTTCTTTTATACCCAGAGTCGATTATTTCCGGTAACAAACAACGCATGTAAAATATTTCTAGATAATTCACCATACCATCCCAGAACGCATTATCACGTGTTATTTGAAATTAATTTATTCACTATAAATACAATAAAAAATTAAATGACTGTAAAAAAATATATTAATACCTTCTCAATAGAAATTTCCTTTCTTGTCCATACAACAAAATAACACATTCTTCTGTTTGTTATTTCTAATTGATCCTGAATTTGAAAATAATAACTATGTTTTGTTGTTTTTTTAGTTTTAACTGATTTTCGTTAGTAATTATTACAAAATCAATTTTTTCTTTAGTGCTTTTCGTCTGTGCTGCTTGAATTGGAGTAATGTCTCTAGCTTTATAAGGACATTTTACTTCTATTATAGCATCATCGCCTATTACCGTCGGGGCTTGAATATTTTTTCAGAAACAAGTAGTCCACATTGTTTCACTTTTAGCCCAGTTTCTGTCTCAAATTGCTTGATAGCAAACGACTCATTTTTAATGCCGTAAGTACATTGTTGCTACCGAACCAATAAATAGTAACATGGATATAATAATTGTTTTTCAAATGAGGTACTTTTCTTTAGTTTACAAATTTTATCAAAATTTGATGCGGTTAATTTACATGATCGTGCCTCTTTCCAAATTTTGTTAGAACTTTGTCTTAAAGTATTTTGTTCTAAATTTAATATTTCTGTTTTTGTTAAAATTAAAAAATTAAAAATTCTTTTTTGAGTCTTCTAACATTTCTTCTGTCATGTCAGGTATAATCTCAATTGGATTTCCATAATTTTTATCTGCCGCAAATAATTGTTTCTTTGATTTATAACTTGTGTTTCATTTGAAAATGGAATGTAAAAATTATTTCCGATTGTTCAATATTTTAATTAATGAACATAACAAGAAACTCTTCATGTAGGTACCTATTTATATACAATTTATATTAGATATTTTTGAAAACTGTTTCTTTTGATGACAAAAAAAAATTCATGCATAATAAAATTTATGTAATTTGGAAAATATCTTATAATTTCATAATATTATATTTATAATAAGTATTTGATTTGGGATTTATTAACAACCAAGTTTTATTGTGTTTAAAAGAATATTGTTTGAAAAGTTTCTATATTAATAATATTAAAAAACAAACCTTTGTTTTCTGGGATATAATCTAGTCAAATTAGATCATATTTTGTCTTTTAGTGAAAAAAATTAGTAGAAAGCTGGATTTTGGTATACCTACACCTTTCCAGTACCTTTATCAACAACATACTAAAAGTCTCAATCGACTGGACTGGAGCTTCGTCCGCCATTTTGAAAAAATGGCCGCCGTCTCTGTTTTTAATTTTTATCTCGTAAATGATTAATATTACGAAAAAACTCTTATCATGTTTTGACAAATTTTATAGAGAATCGTATGCAGAAATGCCGATGTCAATAACTTTATCCAATTAGAAGTCACTGTAAATTAAACACCAAAAAGTAAAATAAAAAACAAATTTTTTGTTAAACTTTTGTAAGAATAACCTTTAATTGTGTATAAGTCTCGAATTCAGAGACTTAATAAAATCAAGGAATGGTAGAGAAATAACCAACACGTGTAGTTGCAGAAAGTAATAACTGTAATTAAACCCACAAATAATCAAAATGACACTTACAAACTTATAAAGTAATATTATTTCAAATACCGCACCTGAATCAACACAATTGTCGGTGTTTCGTTCTAAATGTTCCATTCTAACAGTTTTACATAAAATGACAGTTAACCACCAAATATCCGCTACTCGCGCCCTGTTGTTTTCTAGGGTATTTATCAGCCACCTTTACGTCAATGATGCCAACGTCTAGGTGGCTAAGTTTACTAAGGCGTCAAACTTACATGTGTTTAAACCTGTGCGTCAAAAAATTTGAAAATAATTTTACTAATAGAAGCACAGTATTCAGAAAATTGGATTCTGCAAACCGGAAATCCATATTGTTGTTCATAAAAAATTATAGCCGTTTTCGTATTATGAGACATAAACTACTACTTGATCAAAATTTATCGTTTTTTTCAAAATACATTTTCACGATTTTCTCGAAAACTGTACCACTTTCATAAAAAAATATGTATACCATTTTATAGCAAATTTTGAGCTTTACAATTTGTTATTAACTTTTTTTCGTAATATTGAGACTTTAGTATGTTGTTGATAAAGGTACTGGGAAGGTGTATTAGCAAAATCCAGCTTTCTACTAATTTTTTCCACTAAAAAATCTAATTTGATTGGACTAATATTAATGTCCACGTTTTTTTTCCTTACCTCGACACTTATAACGTTTTCCAGTATGCTTCTTTTTACCCATCGTGAAACATATGTATACTTACATCTACTGATTAAAATTATATTTACAATAGCACAAATATATTAACAAACCACAAGAACCAATACCGTTCTGGATTTGAAGATTTATTGAATAAATTTTACTTTATCCTAATACTTCTAAGAATTAGGGTGTCGATCATATATTTGGGGTGAAGAGTAGATACTGGGAATTACAGACAGACCTGTGTTCGAATCACACCCCAAAGTCAGTATATTTTAAAAGAAAATGTTATGTTTTGATGTTTTCTAATGTCGCGTTTTCTGAAAAACTACTTGCAATATTTATTTGCTCTTTTCAAATATTGATTAATAAAGGTTTGAACTTTGGAATGATGTCAAAATATTTTAGAAAAATCTGATTTTAAGTAAAGAAAAATGTGTTCAAAAATTGCAATTATTTGTTGTTAAAAATTATTAATATAGCATTAATTTATCAACAAAATAATAACATCAGACCAAATTACAAACTTTCCTCTTTACAATATTTCAAGAATTACTAAAATATCTTATATAGTTTTTGAGATATTGCGACAGCAAGAATGGGCTTTTTGTATCAAATAATATGTGACTTTATATCCCCCTTAAGTCTGCCCAATATCACTTTCTCTGCAACTTTTGAAAGAGTTGAGAGAAGTGATATCGGTCTGTAACTGGTCGGCTGTTTAGCGTCTTTGTTTGGTTTGTGTATCGGTATCACTAGTGCAGTTTTCCATGTATTTGGAAAATACTGGAGCGTAATCATTGAGTTAATAATATACGAGAACTGCACCAGTGCCTTACGTGACAGGTTTTTTAGTACTATGTTTTGTATGTCGTCTAGTCCTGGCGCTTTCTGGTTAGGAAAAGATTTTATATGTCCTAGTACTTCCAAGGGCTTTGTAAGAAACCTGGCAAGCTGTCTAGAGTTAATGTCTGTCTGTTGATTTAAAAAGTCTTGTACTGTGTCAATAATTTGCTGTTGTTCAGGTGAATTATTATTGTTTAGTCTGTGAACTTGCTCGAAGACTTCCGCTAGCGCTTCAGTCTTCTGCTCGTTCTCGTAAAGTATGTCATTGTTTACTGTCAAGTCCGGTACTGGTTTGAAGGGTTTTTTCAAAGCATGCGTCATGCGCCAGAGTGAGCAATCGTTTGGATTTAAATTTTTGAGTTTATTCTGCCAGGTTTCATTTCTAAATGCTCTGAGTTCTGTCTGTATTTGTTTGTTGAGTGCGTTCATGTGATTTCTATGTGCAATGTCGCGTGTCCGTTGCCATAGCCTTCGAGTGTTGTTGCGCAGATTAATTAAGTCTGTAATATGTTGTGGTATGCGATCTTTGTGTGGCTGCAGTTTAGCAACGCGTGTGTGTTTCTGCAGCGCGTGTGTAATGGCATTCGTCAACAAACGCACTTGCTCGTCGATCTCATTTGTGGTGGTCATGTGAGATTTTATGATGATGTTAGAGTCAAGTGTTTTACGGAACGAATGCCATTCTGTGTCTTTGTACGTCCTCGTGTAACGTGTAGTGTCAGTGTGTGTGATGCGGCCGCCTAATTTTGTTAAAATAGGCAGGTGGTCAGAGTTAAGCTCGTTGAGTGCTACTGGGTTATGTAGGTGTGCAAAATTCTTATTTAAAATTATGTCAATAGTCGTTGGTGTCATGTTGTTCACAGGGTAATGCGTGGACGTGAAATGAATGATTGCGTTATGTGAATGAATGTATGAATGCACGGTACGACCGTTAGCATTCGCAATATTGCAATTCCAGTGCGGATGTTTTGCATTGAGGTCTCCAATAATGAGCACCTTAATACCGATGTTTAGTAATGTATGTAGTTCTTGTTGTGTAAAGTTATTTGAAGGTCGGTTGTATACAGTAATTATATGTGTGTTATCAGAGAGCCGGATACACAAGGATTCTAAGGTTGTTGGCTGAAGATAAGTTAATTGGTGTTGTATATTGTCTCGGGTTATTATAGCAACCCCCCTGTAGGAACATGGCCCTGGTTGACTCTGTCTGCTCTATATATAATATACCCTTTAATTTTAATTTTTCCGTTTGTCTAAGTCGTGTTTCGTTAATTAGCATTATCTGTACGTCGTGTTTGTGTAAAAAGTGTATTTACTCACCAAGTTTAGAGGATAACCCGTTCGCATTCCAGGAACATATGTTAGTAGACTTTTATTTCCTAAAAAATGACGTTTTGTGCGAAATTTGCATTTATGTGCAGGTGATCTTCCTCGTTTATACAATTCATTAAGTCATTATTTAATTTCCTTACGGCTAGTAACATTTCTTTGAGAATAACAATACTATTTAATGTATTTAGTTCATTGGTTAACTCGCGGAGTACCTGAAAGTAAATATTATTTTCATTTGTGGCAGGGGCTTGAGGGTTGGCTGCAGGTAGGCGGTGCTGGTTCATATACCAGTCGCTTATTGGCTGTGTTACGTTTGTTCACTAGCTCGAGGCGGTACGTGTAGGCGAGGCATGTGGTGGAATTGGCATTTATATTCGCGTTGACAATTACTTGTGGCATGTCCCCACAGCTGGCAACGATGACACTGCGTCAGTTGTTGTTTTTATTAATATGTCGTTCCCACCTCACACTCGTGTGTGTACCGTTCTGACTTTATCCTGTTGCTCCTTCAGTGTGAGGTCGCTGTACGTCACAACCAAGTAAAGTGGATCTCTCCGGGTTGTCATTTTGTAGACTTGTTTTATCTTTAAGTTGTGTGTATTTTCCAGCTCCTGCTTTAGTTCTTTTAGTGCAGCAGGTGGAGTCCAGTGAAGCCCACGAAACACAAATGCATGAGTTTTCTCATGCGCGTCGCTGTATGTGTGGTGTTGGATTTTGCTCTCTTGGAGCGACTGGAGCATTTTATTTTTATCCTCTTGAGTGTCGACCCACACATTGATGTTGTTTCTCTTGTATTTTAGTTGGAATTCACTAGTGACGTGTTGCTGTACCATAGAACAAAGATCTCTATGGTTTATGTCACTGTTGTGCGCAATAATGATAGGCGCTGGTGCTCGTTGTCTGACGCTTCTTTGTTGTGGTTGTTGTCGCCGTGTTTGTTGTTGCAATTGTTGTCGTGTTTGTTGTTGTTGTTGTTGTTGTGGTTGTGACATTCCTTCCTGTGTATCATTGTTTTCAGTGTCACTGTCGTTCACTTCTCCTATTATTATTTCTTTTTCATTTAATGTTTCGTATCTGTTGGAGGTGGGTACAGAATAGTGTGACGTAGATGGTTGTTGGGCAGCCATTGCAATTGTGGGCGGGGCTACGTTCCGTGCCGCCTTGCGCTTCCGCCTCGGTTTGGGAGGATCGTTTAGTCCCAGTTCGTTCAGTTGGGCCAATGCCACTGCCTCTGTGCTTGTCTCAGTATCGCTATCTTTCTCTGGGATTTGTGATGCCCGCCTCTTCTTCTCATTTTCGTGCGCCTGGCGGCTCTCTGTTGCTTGGTAGACGAACCAGGTTCACTCTGACAGTGCAAGGATTTGTAAATTTGGTTAGTTTTACCCAACCTTTTTTATCGGCACCACTTTCACCGTTATTGCTTTTTGCACTATTAACACTGTTAACACTTTTAACACTGTGATGACGGATGCTGTTTTGTGGAGAGCACCGCGTCATTTCTGTTCCCTCCCTGAAAATAAATGCACAAGAGGGGTGGGGACCGGGAGCTCGGTTGGAGCCGGGTCAGTTTCGTGAAATAACGGTCGCAATGTTTAAACACAGTTTCATTAACAATAAAACAATAAAGTACACAAAACAAAATATGAAACGTTGCGCAGTAGGTCCTTGAAGTTCAGAGTACTCTTTCTCACTCAGATGGCCGCAGTGTTGCCGCTGGCTGTCTGAGCAAAAGCCAAAAAAACACTGTAAAATAAATCACAGAAAAATGACAGAGTCAGAATCAAAGTATCGTTCGGTATCCGGTGCCGGAGAATAATTCTCAACTAAACTTCCGTACCCAGTGCTTAAAAAGCCAACAGATAAGAACTCAGAATCAACTCACTGTCAAAAATAAACTAACGTTCGTAGTCTAGTGCAAGACGTCAACAGACTTCGAACAGCAAAAATAAACTACGGTTCTTTGCCAAGTGCTAACGCCAACGGGCTTAGAACAACAAAAATAAACTACAGTTCTTTGCCCAGTGCAAACGCCAACGGGCTTGGAACAACAAAATAATACTCAGAAAAACTAGAGTTCAGATCTGGTGCTAAAGCCGTCAGAACAGAACTTAGAAAATACTGAGAATAACTAAAATCTGAATCCAGGTGCCTGAAGCCAACGGACTTGAATAAAAACTATAAACAGAATAATTCACTCACCAGGATATCGTTGTCACTCGACGGTTGACTTTGATGGACAAATTCTCATCAAAGTCTGATTTTACTGTGGCTGAGGGCCGCTATTTATACCAAAATAGTAAATTAATCCGAATTTGCAAGTTTGTTGAGTGACAAAGATATTCCATCATTCTAGAACAATCATCATTTCAACCCTGTCTTACAACAGAATTACATTGTTGTAAAATTCCTAATATTTCTAATAAATTCAATATTTCAACTCGGTATAAATATAGATCTCAAATGTACAATTTGAATTTAAAATAATTAAAGCGGACTACTGAACTTAATCCAGGTTGCAGCAGTGTCGCTTAGTACAGCTGTCGATGGCAGATCTGTCATCTGTCAAAAAGGTCGTAGAGGTTACAGCAAACAGTACATTGTAAATATCAGAGAAAATACAGTAAATACATTTTGAAATCATATCACAGGTGAGTTTTACATTATTTAAAAATGAATCAGTCTTAGGTACAGAGAAACAGTTGTAGAATTACTAGTGATGAAATGAAAAATACATTGATAACCAACAAAATAATGCATTTACAAGCTACAGAATAACCCGGTAAGCTAAAATACAGGTACAATGCAGCTGTCTTTGCGTTCTCAAACGTTACAGGTCTTGTGAGCATGAAGAAAAATGAAACAGAGTGAAGCAAAAGTTGAAGCTGTCAAAATACTGAAACTGAACGGAGAAACGAGAATGTGAGGATTCGTTTGCAGAGAACTAGACCGGGAATTAAATGACGAATCATCACACCCTCCCTGTACTTCGGTGAAAAAGAAAAATTTGTGTAACGGATTTTTCTTTTAAAATAAACTAAACCGAAGCTGACAGCGGAAGCAAAGTGCTAAGAAAATAAACAAGAAAACTGAAACAGCGGTAAAAGATAATAAACTACGATTAACTAATTAAGTAGACTAATTAGTGCTTTCCTCCCTTAGGACGGCGGCGGGGACGGCGCGGTGCGTCTGGGTTAAGTATGGTAACCCACCGTGTGGTGCCGTCTGGTTGTGTAACCCGGTACCGCATCCTGCTGTAGACGGTGGCTGGCCTGGTTGTTGTTGCCACGGCGTGGACGGTGGGCACCTCCTGCTGCCCTCCGGCGGTAGGTGGTGCTGGGGGCGGCTGCCCCTGCCGGGATGCCATCGCGGGGACCCGTACCGTGGCGAGCCTGGAGTCCGCGTGAGCTCAGCTGGCGGCGGCGACAGAGCGTCTATGCCCCTCAACGGCGGCGCGGGGGACAGGCGGCGATCCGGCGGGCTTCCTGCCGACCGAAGGAACAGAGGCGTCCGGGGCGTCGTTGGACGTGGGGGCGTAGCCGGAATGAGGGAGGTGTCCAGCAGTAGACAGTCTCGACCCGGAGACGGTGGCGGCGTAGTGGGCCTTGCTGGAGCTGGTGGTGTTGGCAGCAGCAGTGACAGCATGGCCGGATGCACGGCGGCCTGGCGAGCGGCGGCCAACCATGCCGGTGACGGTGTCGTGGGGCGCTCCGGCGAGCACGAACCGAAGAGCTCCACCATCAGCTCCTCCACTGTCGCCTCTGGTGTGTCCCCTTTTCCCCTTGCCCTGGGCATGGGACCCCAGGCGGGACACTTTCTTTGGTGGTGTGGGGGTTGGCTCTGGCGGCGACTGATCGGTGGATGGCCTCTTCCTCGATGGGCTGTTTCCACACGTAGCCCCTTCCGTAGCGGGGAACGGGAGAGGTGCGGCTCTATCGACGGTAGGAGCCGGCGAGGCGCATCCGGTCGGCGAGCATGGATCAGCGCCAACCCTACTGGTCGGATTTTTGGCCTTGACGTAACCAGCCGAGGGCGGGTGGCGATGCGGCGGACCTGGAGGTCGGCCACGACGTCGTGGACGGGGAATGGCTGGAATCGGTGGTTCTTCCGCTTCGGGGATGCTGGCATGGTCAGGTACGGTAGTTGTATCAGAAATATCTGTAACAGCTCATTTTAAATCTTTGACATGGATATTATATAACCGTTGGCTGGCCTGGTTGATCAGATTATAAGTTAATGGGGTGACACGTTTCTTTATAGTCCACGGCCCGGAATACCGAGGACATAGTTTGGCGGCGACGCCCTTGGCTGCTGATGAAAGTCCGTGCTCGCGTCTCATCACTAGATCGCCAGGATGATACTGCACGGTCCGCCTTCGCAGATTATAGTGCTTGGCCTGAACGGTTGCTGCTCGTGCAAGGTGGATTTTGGCGAGTTCCTGGGCATCCTGGATTTCTTCCAACCGGGCGAGGTGGTCGGTTGAAACGGCTGGCTCTGCGTCGCTCTGTGGCGCGCCGTCCAGTGCGCTTGGTAGCCGTAGCTCTCTCCCGAAGTTGAGATACGGCGGCGTCAGCTGTTGGTGGATATGGAATTGTAATAGTAAGTAAGTAAATATCTTTATTTTGCCTTTCGGCTTAAATCTATACATTTGCTTCCCTTAATTTGTGAAAATAATATATAATAAATAATAAATAAATAATACAATAAATTGTTGATTTGATTTAATTCATTTCAGGGTTTTTCTCCTTTCTTCTACCGTTTTTATCCAGCATAGTCCACCTCCCGAGTCGTCCAGTACATCCTCCCTGCTTTTTTCTTCCTTTAGTTCCCTACAGTCATATAAAAGATGTTCTAATGTTTCCCAGTCTTCCCCGCATAGTCTGCAACTTCTTTCTTCATCACTCTTCCAGTATTTGTTGGCTTTCTCTTCGTTCCCACATCTGTATCTTGCTATTTTTCTAATTTTCTCTATCTTTTCTCCCCTCAGGTAGCGTGGTATGCCGATGGTTCTTATTATTTTATACTTGGGGTTGTATCTGGATGTTTCTAATTTATTTGTTCTCCACTGATTCTGAATTTCTATGCTTCTTTGTCTTATTGTTTCTGTCATATTATGTCCTCTTGCTCTCCCAATATCTATTTCTATTGTTGAATATCCATTGTTTCTGTAAAATTTCCTTCTCTTGCTCATATTCTCTCTTTTCTCATCTCTTTTTCTGATGTCTTTGAAACATTCCTCTATAATTTCTCCTTTTTGTCCTAACTGAATCTTTTCTTCAAATTTCATCGCTCTTCTTCCCGCTTCGATTTTCAAATTATCCCTTTTCATTTCTTCCATTGTAATATAGTTCGGGGTTGCTCTGTCTGTTCCAATTAGCCATCTTATGTATGTGGTTTGAATTGCTTCCAACTGTTCCTGTTTTTCCCACCCCCATATTTCCGCTCCGTACATCATAATACTTTTGACTAATGCGTCAAATAGCATCAATCTGGTTTTTATGTTTCCTTGGAATTTTCTCTCTCCTATGCTCCACGTTTCCTTGGCTGCTATGATCGATTTCCTTCTAAGTTCTCCAATTTGTGCTCTTGAACGTATATCCTAGGTACTTAAATTCCTTTGTCCTTTCTATGCTCTGTCCCTTCCAGTGCCAGCTTTCTTCTCTTTCTCTTCTCCCTCCTTTCTTCCGTCTAGGTATTTGTCTAGTCTTCTTATCATTCCCTTCATTTCTCGCTTGGTTTTGGCCATCAGTACTACATCGTCCGCGTATTAGTGTCATAATTTTTCTGTTCCCTACGACTACTCCACCATCTTGATTTGCTAGTAACTGTTCCTCCAAGTCTGATATGTAAATAGAGAATAGCACTGGACTTAAGGGCATCCCTGTCTCAGTCCTTTTGTGGTCCAAAATTCTTTTGATTTCTTATCTCCCACTTTTACGTAATTTCTGGTCTCTGTATATATTTCCTTTACTTTATTTCTCAGCTTCTTGCTTATTCCTCGCCTTTCCATTATCTCGATTAGTTTTTCCCTGTCTACCTTGTCAAATGCGGCTTTTAAATCTATGAAAAACGCGTACAGTTTACCTCCTTTTTTGTTTACCTCGTTTTGTATTATGTGTGTGAGATATATATATATATATATATATATATATATATATATATATATATATATATATATATATATATATATATATATATATATATATATATATATATATATATATATATGTTGTCCATCGTTCCTCTAAATTTTCTGAAGCCGGCCTGGTTGTCTGGTAGGATTTGTTTCTCTTCTATTTCCTTTTGTAGTCTGTCTTGTAGCTCCATAGCGTAGATTTTGTACATTGTACTCAGCAGTGTTATCCCTCTGTAATTTGTTGTGTCTTCTCGTTTTCCTCCTTTGAATATCGGCACTATCGCTCCCGTTCTCCATCTTTCTGGGAATTCTTCTCCGTTCCAAATTTTATTTATTGTGCCGGTCAACTGTTTCACTAGGTTATCTGGGCTGTTTAACCATACTTCATTTTCAATGTTATCGTCCCCTGCCGCTTTTCTTTTTTTAATCTTTAATGTTTTCTGATTTGATATTCAGTTATTTCTTCCTCGTTGTTGGCTCTTGTTTGATTTGTTTCTGCTCTAGCTTCCGGCTTTTGTGTCTGTCCATCCAGTAGACTTTGAAAATGCCTTTGCCATTCTTCCATATTTATGTTTTCTTCTATTTTTGTCTTTTTCTTTCTGTCTCTATTTAAGTATTCCCATACATCTTGCTCTCTGTGTATGTTCTTCAACGTTTCCTCTTCTCTTTTTCTACTCTCTGCCTTTTTGCTTATACATAAGTCTCTAAATTCTTTCCTTTTTTTGATATATTCTTCTTTGCTGTCTTGGCCGTTTTTCCATTTTATCAGAGCTTTTCTCAGTTCTTGTTTGCAAATTTTGCAGCTCTTGTCCCACCAGTTATTTCTGATTGTGCCCCTTCTCTCTATCGTCCATTTCGCTTGTTTGCTGTCTTGTATTTTGCTTATCATTTCTTCAATTTCTTCATCTATCCCAGCTCAGTTGAAATGTTCATTTTTTAAACGTTCTTTGAATTTTGCTATGGCCTTTTTCTGACCAATCTGTTTTTTTTTTACGTATTTTATTCTTTTCTTCAACTTCGTCCTTGCTGTTTTTTCTGTATAGGTTTACCGTGATTGGGAAATGATCTGATTCTGTTCTTTCGTCAATTACAAATCTTGTAACTTTTGTTAGTGCTGTTCCGTTGACTATGCCATAATACATCACTGTACCTTCTCCTATGGGTCCAACATATGTGAGCTCTCCTTCTTCATCACCAGCTGTCGAGCCGTTTAATATTCCCCAGCCTCTTTCTTCTATAATTTCTATAAGTTTGTTACCTTCTGTATTTTCTACTTTGTCTTTCGATATTCTGTTTTCTTCATGTATTTCTCTAATCATTTTACCCTTCTCTCCTGTTCTTGCATTAAAATCGCCGCCAATTATTAGATTATATTCTTCTGGTCCGTTATTTAATGCACAGTTCTTTGTATATTTTTTTAAATATTGTTATCATTGTAAACTGTTATTATTTTCCATTTCTCTTTGTCTACTTTTATGTTCCTCTCTACTATTTGTTTTTCGAAGAAAACCCTAGATTCTTCTTTGATGTTAAAATCCCGCCCTTTGCTCTGCCCTTTTTGTGTTCCCTTATAAACTCTTGTGGGAGGTTCCGCTCCCAAGTTGCCCAGTCTTTCTCTTCAAGCCATGTTTCCGTTAATCCCACAAAATCAAATCCCCGTATGTAATTCCAAAACTCATTGTCTTTATTTTTTATTCCTTTAACATTCCAGAAACTTAATTTAATTTCCTTCCCTTTCTCGCTATTTAGTTTTTTGGCTTAAGTTTTTTGCTTATTTCATCCCATACCCACATCTCGTTATTGATTTTTAGTTTGTTGTAGTATTTTTTAATCGTATTTCCCTTTTCTTCTTCTTCTTTCGCCCTATTTCGTATTTGATTTTGTACTTCTCTTTCTTTGTATGTTAAAAACCTGTCTATATATATTTCTTGTCCTTTGAGCTTATACTTTGATGCGAAAATTTTTTCTTTATATTCTTCGTTGTCTATTTTAATTACTATTTTCTTGACCGGTGTTGCAAATTTTAGCTGGTATGCTTCTGCAACCTTGATCTTAAATTCGAAGTTTGTCTTCCATGAACTTTTGAATTTTCTCTTTTATGTCCTGTGTAGTTTCCAGGCCTGATATTATGAATCTGTTCTTGTTTGCTTCTTTGTTTCTTTTTTCTTCCATATTTTCAATTCTTTGGAATCTGACTTCTATCTCTTGTTTTTCTTTGTCCTATATTTCGGTTTTTGTTTTCACTTCTTTTATTTCTTTATTCATGGTCTCCAGTTTATTTTCGAGACCTTTTCCAAGCTCTTCCATTTCTCTTTTTAGTTCCCCATTTCCTTGCTTTAATTCTTTTGTCGCCTCTGCCGCTTCCTTTTTGATTCCTTTCATTTCTCCCTTTATGTCTTCGAAATTTTGACTGAGTTGTGTAATCGCTATTTGTATTCCCTTCAATATTTCTGTCATTTTGGTTTCGTAATCCATAGTGCTCTCAATTGTTTCAATGTTCTCGTTCACTCTCTGTGCCACTATTTTCTTCGTAGGCGATGTCTCTATAACCACTTCTTTTAAATATCCTTTTTTCCTCCTCTTCTTCCTGTGTTTCGCGTTTTCTAATCAAGCTGTTGCTTCTTTTGTCGCTCATCGGGTTTTTATTTTCGTCCTTGGTTTCCTGTCTTTTTGGTTCTGGTCTCTGGTAAAAGTTCTTGTATTCACTCCTAGCTGGCGCTGTTCACTTTGGTTTGAGTTTAGGATGGAAGTTCTCGACTTCGCCACTAGGTCTCACTACTGTCCGGTTTGGATCTCCACTGGGTGTTCTTCTCCTTCTCCCTAGATGTCGCTACTGCGTTTGTCTGTCAGCTAATGCTTCTAATCTGTCTACCCTAATTGTTCCGCTTCTTCTACCGTGCACTGTGTGGCGCTAGTTGTCTGGTTTTGATGACAGTCTCTTATTACTTGTTAATTAGGGAACTAGATCACTATAGTAATATTTTTCATCTAAAGGAGGTGGATTCCTTTGCTGCCTCACTTCACCCCGCCTTCTCCTGTCTCTTTTATTCGGCCCTCGTTCTTCCTCGGTTGCTCAGTTTGGCATATGAAAAATTAATTTATAGGTTATATTTGTTGGTTTACAATATTATTTCCTACCAGGAAAAATACCCAGAAAATTTTCTTTTCTTGGGTTAAAAATGCTTCTTTTTATATACCTGGTTGTGTGTTTGTCTGTTTTCTACAATTATTTATCCAGTAAAACCTCGTTTTTCTCTTCCTCTTTATTCGCACGTGCCTTCACTCTCAAATATAGTTATTCATCAACCATGGTTACTATCATTATAATATAATACTTAATTTATACCCTGTAGTTTGTGTGGTGGGATAGAAATAGCTTTATTTAAAAGATTGTCAATAATTAAATTTTAAAAAGGGAATAAAATTAAAAAGCGGTCATCTATCCAAGTTCTAATCGCGCTCGACATTGCTTGACTACAGTGATCGGACGAGAACTTTTTGAAATAATAGCTCTCTTTGTTCATGAAAATAATTATTATGATGCGTTCGTGTCTCTCCCACGATATCTTCGTGTGGAGCACAAATCGGATTTTACTCTGAATTTCTTTCAGTGTCACCGCTGCCGTAGTCACTACCAAAAACAGAAACCTGTATTTCGTGCGCATGCTGTAGACCTGCTTTATAGGTAGAGAGTGCTTCTTTTAACTCTTCCACGGCCGGTTCGGAGTGTAGTCCGCGTAGCACGAAAGCATGCGTTTTATCCTCTTTATACTGCATAGATTGCGATCACTTCGAAAAACATTGAATAGTGTGGAATCAAACAGTTCCGAGGTTTCAGTAAAAGCAAATAAATGATATTGAGTTTCGTAGGTCGAGAATTTATAAAACTCATTACATTTCGAACTCAGACTTGTAACATTTTGATAATAACAATATAGAAAATGATCATTACGTTTCGAGGTTTTTAAGTTGTCAATTGTTGTTCCTTCATCACTTCCCTGTAATTGATATACATTACCTAACACAGTATTCCTGAATTTACGCAGTTTTTCCTTATACACATGACAATCTCGATCCCAAGCAGCATGTTTAATAGGAGAGTCTAGACCATGGGCGCTTTTGAAATGAGAGCAGTTGATACATTTTAACATGGTAGAGGAACAATTGCTGAGTTCATGAGACTCAGCGCATTTGGGACACGTGGGAGTGGTTTTTGTACATTGAGCTGACAGGTGGTGAAAACCGCAACATTTGTAACAACGACGTAAGTCAATTGCATCAAATACCGACTGCCAAAATATCATGGTATGTCCTATGATCAACTTGAAGGATGGCTTGGAATAACTTTTTGTTGTTACGCAAAGGTTTAATGGACTTAATATCACCAGTTAAATGACCAGCAAAACGAGATTTATTTAGAGTTTTAAGATAATTGACGAAGCCATCAGAATCTAATTGTTCGGTAAAACCAACTACTCTTACTCTTGGATGAAGTACCGCAGGTTGTCTAACATCATATTTATCACGAAGTTTATCATTAACTATTTGTTTATATTTAGAAGATTCAGCATTATTTTCACAGTTAATCAGTAATGCGCCATTGCGAGCATGTCAAACACCAGTCATCTTAATATTTATATCAATCGGGTTTACAGATTCCAGTAAATCGGACTTGGTAGTAACAGATTTTTGTGCTGCATTTTTCGGTGTCACGAGGACAGGCGGTTTAATGTTTTTTTAGCGGCAATGCTTGCGTAGGATTTTTCATTTAACTGTTTAGGAGATGAAGGAATAATGTTTCTAATTTCAGTAAGATTGTTAGCTAAACACTGCTTTAAATCATCTTTGGTAGAGGAGCTACACGATTGTCAAACAGGGAGCTAAAAAAATCCGCATTAATATTCTTAAGATTGTCAATTGTTTTAGTTAACTCAACTAGTTTAGTCTCAAGTTTATTAATCCTGGACTTATCAAACATATCACTTTGACGTTTACAAGTATTACACAAATATAATAAATTGTGGTTGGTTTCAAAAAACTTTAATTGACTATCATTTAAGCTAATACACGAGGCATGGAACCACATACCACAACTGCCTTCACAGCTAACCAAACCGTCCGATTTTTTGAACTTACATTAACACAATCGCCCGACGTTCTTGTCAAATAAAATTTAAAAAGAAAATTAAAAATTCGATCACAAGAAGCTCTAGCAACCCTTGCACGCCGGTCTACCTCTCATAGGTGGCCGCTGCAATCCAGCTAACTAACTAGAAAAAAAACAATGTTAATTAAACTGTTCCCTTGCAAGCGAGCACACCTCTCATAGGCAGCTCACGGCAACCAAAGCTAGCTAAAGCGACTGTGAGGTCAAACACCAGGTCTAAACATAGGAATTAAAACGATAGAAAAAAGAATTATCAAGTTTAGAAATACTAAATTACAGAACGATTTTTCAAATTTATTTTAACTCATTAAATATAAAATGTTTGGAATAACCCACACTATAAAAGCGTATACAAAGCTTAAAATTAGCCCTTTGTAAATTCAGAAATTTAAAAAATGGTTTGATGAATTATTAAGAATGACTAATTAAATTAACAACATTTTTTCACTTGCGGTATTTTTACGTATTTTTATAAATTACGGACTTTAAATGGCCCAAAGAAAAAAAATCACATGGTGTCAGATCTGGTGATCTCCTGCCATACCCTACACTTTTTACTACTATACAAATCAAGGTACAAATATGTAGGTACCTACAAAAAATATATTTTAGTCATTTAGTCAACTGTAGAAATGTAGAACATAATATCCTAATTTTTTTTAGTTATTATTATTATTAATAAATGAATGAGCTGAGGGTGGAACCCTATAAGCTTAAATACAAAGTAAAATACAGTGATACTAGTACACAAAATAATTACAAAATAGCAAAGCATAATAAATAATTAATATTTTACATATGAATATAAGTTTCGTAGCAGTAATAAGAAGAACTGTTTATAATTATAACTATAAAAAGAAAAAGAAGCATTAAACATAAATGAAGTTGGTAGCAGCGGTAACAAAACGAAGAGAAACATTATGACGTATGAGACAGAGGAAACGACACACCTCGCACGCGTGTATACAGGCCATCCGCATTCGCGCACTACGTACACAGTTCGAATTGTGAGGACTGAGGAGATGGAAACAGTCACTGACTGATGCTGAACAGGCACTTATCTATCTCGCTTTTGAAGCAGTTTATTGAGACGGCGTTGACAGCTGAGTTAGGTAGAGTATTCCAAAAATGAAACACTCTGTTGCTGATGAAGTGGCGGCTTGTGCAGTGAAATGATGCTCTTTTTAGTTTTAAATCGTGTCCTCGAAGTCGGCTGTCATCATTGAGTACATATAGAACTCCCATATCAATAGTGAACATGTTATGTAAAGCTCTATATGTGAAGATTAGGTCACCACGTGTATGTCTTTAACAATTTATTTTAGAGCAATTGTGTGAATATAAAAATTGTTCAGAGTTTATAAATATAAAATCAATACACTTAGTTAAATTTAAAAATATTGAAATACCTATACGTCCAATTTAAATTCTACAGCCCGTTGTTTGGTGTTTTTGATAACAGATAATTAATTAGCATTTCCGTTAATCGAGATCGTGCCCTTCTATCCAATATACGATTTTTTTCATATGTTGTTAAGAGCATGCGACCATTTGAACTTGATTGTAAAAATTATTTAAGCTGAAGCTGGTAGGAAGGGCGCAAGCATATGTTGAATTGCTCTTCTCCGTAAAAGGCATTTTGCCTTTGAGGAATATTTGTGTAGGTGTTACCGTTTAAACCCGAAGCCAGTTAAAACTAGTTTAAACTAGTAAAAACTCGAAAAAATTAAGGCTATTTGTACAAATTAACCTAACCTTACCTAACTTCGCGTATTGACTATTCAAAACTAGGGTTTGGTTAGGTTAGGTTAGTAACCAGTTTGTACTAGTTAAAACTAGTTTTAACTGACTTCGGGTTTAGACGGTAAAACAGGCTTCAAATGTCATGTTTTCTATAGACGAGCTAGCCGAAATCGAGGTCGAGGGAGTTATTATGCATCAATAAATAAATTTTTAGTTATAATAATTTTGTGTATCAGAAATCAGAATATCAACTGGACAGAAATTGCAAATAACTTTCTTATAAAGTGACGAACTAGTCATAAGGGACGCCGTTAGATTCCCTTAGGGCATGCACAAGATATTTTTCCGCATACATGAATATAATCCATTTAATAAAAATAGTTAATTTTATAATTTAGAATATAATAAAGAAATTTTGTGTATACTCAATTTATTTTAGTTCTAAATTGTACTGGTGATATCGCATCATCATACGCATGAACTGCTAAACGAATCTAATTAATTTTCATAGTGTTTTGCATTTCATATTTACCCGGCATTGTTAACCTTAACTGAGGTAAACAATCTGTCGGCTAAATACATGGGTACGGAAAAGTATATAGTTATATAATATTATCATTACAATATAACTCACTGTTTCTGTATCGGATGCCTCTGCTTCTTCCACAAATACAATATCAGCATTTTGTATATTTTGTAAACCTTCAAATTTTTTATAAAGACTGCTCGTGACCCAATTTTGGGAATTAACTCTTTAATTAATTCAGGCGTTAACGCATTAAATGCTTCTTGGTTAATCCCTTGCTCTATAAAGAATAATTTATAATAAATGTAAAAGAAATAAAACATAAAAACGTGTTTAGTGTTTTTCTGGTACAGGTTATGATCAATTTATCAGAGTACCACTGTATTTATTCTAGAAATACGATGAAACATGTAACAATATTAATGACAGTCGTTTTATTGTCCTTATGTTAAGAAACGAACTTTTATGAACAAAAACTAAATTATCATAAATAGTATAACTTATAGACTTATGTGAAAGACTCATCAGGAAATGCCCATCTTTCAAATTTTAATCATTACATATTTTTTTATATAAAATATCAAGCATAATATAAACATTTTAACTTACCAACAAACTTAGTTCTTAATTCTTCTAATCCCCAAAATTTCAGAATATCTTGCACCGCTATATGAGCCATACTCATAAGTTTATAAGCAAGTTAATGTGACTACAACAGTACAACATGGTGCAACGCAACGTTCACATTCACAACAAGTCTGTATCCGCAAGATCGAGGACCACCCAGAATAAAAACGATTTCAACCGAAAACATCCGATATTGAACAAAATATTTTGATTATCCAACAAAATAATATTGTTAGTACAACAAAATAATATGATTCCCGATACAAAATAATCTAATTAAGTCGACATAATAATGTTTTTGTTTTAAAATAGAAGTATGTCTAATTAATAATTTATTTTTGTTGCGTTAATTTGTATCTACAACAAAGTTACCTCTGTTATTTTCAATAAATATTTGCTAAATGAACAATATTATATAGTTCATTAGCAAAAATATTTTGTACTTGATAGACACAAATATATTTTGTCATTCTAGCTAAATTATTCAGAATTTGTCTAAATTATTGTTAAAAGAACAAATTATTCTTCGACAGTCAGTGTGAGAGATCACATAATGTGTTGATGAGGTGCTCTTATAATCTAAATGGATGAGGTGAATGAATATTACAATGCAGTTATGATACTTATTTACATTTTTTAATATTGTGATACAATGTGTTTGTTAGTAATGGAATGTGATGTGTTTATTCCTGGAAGCGTTGGTTTGATGGGTAGATCTTGATATGGTAATTTGTGCATAAGTGGAAAAGGAGCGTTATGCTCGTAGCAGTTGAACAGTTCTCGTTAGTGGGTTATGTCGTAATTGCGTTTCGTAGAATTTCTGTGAGAGTCTGTTTATGTATTCATGAATGTACGGTAGGTCTGTTTGCCTATTTAAATCGTCGATTCTAGAATATCTGTCTCAGTCTGTAACAAGTCTCAAGCATTTGTTCTGAAATCTTTGCATCGGAATCAGTGCTGATTTAGACGCACAACACCACACTGGACATGCGTATGTGAGTGTGAGGCGAATGATTGATGTGTAGGTGAGTTTCTTATTACCCTGTGACATTTGACTTGTAGCACTCAGCAGGGGGTACAGAGACTTAACCGCTGCTGTACTTTTGCGGATTGCATTTATTATGTGCTGTACATGGTATAATCTAGGCTCTAGGGTGGCGCCTAGATACTTAACTGATTGTTTAGGCGGTGCGCGATAATTATTAAGTGTAAGTGGAGTGTACACTTTATTAAGTGTGTGTTTGCGTGTGAAGACTATGGTTTCTGTTTTGTCGTCGTTTATATTAACCTTCCATAGGCGCCAGTATGGTTTAAGTATGTTTATGTGTATTTGTAAGTCTTTGTTGGCGACTTCAGCGTTATGTGAAGAGCTGTAAAGTGCCGTATCGTCCGCGTATAATACTGTCTTTGTATGCGCGAAGGTCTGTATGTCATGAATGTATAGAGTGAAAAGGGCGGGGCCCAGGCAGCTGCCTTGTGGTACCCTCGCCCTTATAGGGTGGGGTGGTGAAACAGAATTGTTGATTTTGACTTGTAATGTTCGGTCAGTTAAATATGAATTTATGATTTTTGTAAGTAGTGGTGAAGCTTTCGTTTGAATCATTTTGTAAATGAGTCCTTCATGCCATACTTTGTCGAAAGCTTTTTCGACGTCAAGTAGGGCCATTACAGTAACCTTTTTCTTATTAAAATCGGTAGATATGTCGGTTACGACTCGCACAAATTGCTGTGTTGTGTTATGTCACGGTATAAATCCAAATTGAAAGTCCGGTATGATTTTATTTTTATTTAAATGTTTGTTAAGTCTGCCCAATATCACTTTCTCTGCAACTTTTGAAAGAGTTGAGAGAAGTGATATCGGTCAGTAACTGGTCAGCTGTTTAGCGTCTTTGTTTGGTTTGTGTATCGGTATCACTAGTGCAGTTTTCCATGTATTTGGAAAATATTAGAACGTAATCATTGAATTAATGATATACGTGAACTGCAACAGTGCCTTACGTGACAGGTTTTTTAGTACTATGTTCTGTATGTCGTCTAGTCCTGGCGTTTTCTGGTTAGGAAAAGATTTTATAAGTTCTAGTATTTCCAAGGGCTTTGTAAGAAACCTGGCAAGTTGTCTAGAGTTAATGTCTGTCTGTTGATTTAATAAGCCTTGTACTGTGTCAATAATTTCCTGTTGTTCAGGTGAATTATTATTGTCTAGTCGGTGACTTGTTCGAAGACTTCCGCTAGCGCTCCAGTCTTCTGCTCGTCCTCGTAGAGTATGTCATTGTTTACTGTCAAGTCCGGTACTGGTTTGAAGGGTTTTTTCAAAGCATGCGCCAAAGCGAGCAATCGTTTGGATTTAAATTTTTGAGTTTATTCTGCCAGGTTTCATTTCTAAATGTTCTAAGTTCTGTCTGTATTTGTTTGTTGAGTGCGTTCATGTGATTTCTATGTGCAATGTCGCGTGTTCGTTGCCATAGTCTTCGGGTGTTGTGGTATGCGGTCTTTGTGTGGCTGCAGTTTAACAACGCGTGTGTGTTTCTGCAGCGCGTGTATAATAGCATTCGTCAACAAACGCACTTGCTCGTCGATCTCGTTTACGGTGGTCATGTAATATTTTATGGTAATGTTTGAGTCAAGTGTTGTGCGGAACGGATGCCATTCTGTGTCCTTGTATGTCCTCGTGTTACGTGTAGTGTCAGTGTGTGTAATGCGGCCGCCTAATTTTGTTAATATAGGCAGGTGGTCAGAGTTACGCTCATTGAGTGCTACTGGATTTGGTAAGTGAGCTACATTTTTATTTAATATGATGTCTATTGTTGTTGGTGTCATGTTGTTCACAGGGTAATGCGTGTGCGTGGGTGTGAAATGAATGATTGCATTATGAGAATGAATGTATGAATACACGGTGCGACCGTTAGTATTCGCAATATTGCAATTCCAGTGCGGATGTTTTGCATTAAGGTCCCCAATAATCAGCACCTTTTTGCCGATATTAAGTAATGTCTGTAGTTCTTGTTGCGTAAAGTTATTTGAAGGTCGGTTATAGGCGGTAATTGTGTGTGTGTGTTATCAGAGAGCCGGATGCACAAGGATTCTAAGGTTGTTGGCTGAAGATGAGTTAATTTGTGGTGTATATTGTCTCGGTTTATTATCGCACCCCCCCCCCCCCCTTCAGGAACATGGCCCTGGTTGACTCTATCATTTCTGTAAACTTTATACCCTTTAATTTTATCCGTTTGTCTAAGTCGTGTTTCGTTAATTAGCATAATGTGTACGTCGTGTTTGTGTAAGAAGTGTATTAACTCACATTGTTTGGAGGACAGCCCGTTCGCATTCCAGGAACATATGTTAGTAGACATTTAATTGCTAAAAAATGACATGTTTTGTGCGAAGTGTGACATTACCTGTATATATCTATTCTATTAAATGAGCAAGGAATTGTATGTTTTTACGGTCATGCTATCTCGAAAACGGCTCTAACGATTTTCTCGACAGTTGGTATATAAGAGGTTTTCAATCTCAGGAATCTAACGGAGTAACTCAAATTTTCCAGAAAACTCGTTTTCAGCGAGTTTTTCACTGTTCAAAAATACACTAGGTTACGCCTATACCACGTCTTCTCGAATATTTTACAGTATACACTTCTGAGCGTATCTAATTGCCGCGCTGTGACTCTACCTATGGCCATACCTATTAAATAATTTTTTTGATTCCAACATAAATTCTTACCTGATGTGAGGTGGTCAAAAACTCTACCTATGGCCATACCTGTTAAATTTTTGATTGCCACATAAATTCTAACCTGATGTGAGGTGGTCAAGAACGGTACCTGTGGCCACACCTATTAAATAAAATTTTAGATTTCCACAAATTCTTACCTGATGTGAGGTGGTCTAGAATGGTACCTATGGCCATACCTATTAAATAAAATTTTTGATTCCCATATAAATTCTTACCGGATGTGAGGTGGTCAAGAACGGTACCTGTGGCCACACCTATTAAATAAAATTTTAGATTTCCACAAATTCTTACCTAATGTGAGGTGGTCTAGAATGGTACCTATGGCCATACCTATTGAATAAAATTTTTGATTCCCATATAAATTCTTACCTGATGTGAGGTGGTCAAGAATGGTAACTATGGCCATACCTATTAAATACAATTTTTGATTCCCATATAAATTCTTACCTGATGTGAGGTGGTCAAGAATGGTACCTACTTCCATACCTATTAAATAAAATTTTTTATTCCCACATAAATTTTTACCTGATGTGAGGTGGTCAAGAATGGTACCTATGACCATACCTGTTAAATAAAATTTTTGATTCCCACATAAATTCTTACCTGATGTCAGGTGGTCAAGAATGGTTCCTATGGCTATACCTAATGCAGAATAATACCGTACTAGATGTTTACCAAGATGAAGATTTTTTCCTTGAAAATTTGGAAGCCTTTACATTGAAAAATCTTCAAATTAGCTTTTAATACTTAAAATCATTTACTTCTGTTTGTTATGTTCTACTGCTGGTTTTTCAAAAATTTTATTACCAAATCATTTGTTATTTTAAAAATTTATTATTTTGTATAATTTATGAAATAATATTTATTGTGTTAAAATTGTTTTAATTTTATTTCAACTAAGTAACCATTCCATTATCCTTTTAAACAGGTAGTCAATTGATCAAAAAATAAATTCACAAAAAGAGTTTGGCTAATGAGACCAGATCGTAGATCGGCATCCCGATATTATCTTCTTGGTTTACGCAATTAATTAATTGCCTGTTTAGTGACTTGACGGATTTTAACATTTCCTTAAGGTTTACTAGGCTATTAAGTGTATTTAGTTCTTCGTTCAGTTCTCGTAGGATTTTGAAATAATCGTCCTTTGTTACAGGGGTTTGAGGGTCGGCTGCAGGCAGTCCTTGGGGGCGGGAGGGAGCACCGGTGGCGTTGGGGGCGGGGGCGCAGTGAGACGGCGGCGGTGGATCACGCGGGTCGCGCTCGCTGCGGCGCCGTGGTAGCGCGGTCGCGGGTGGAAGTGCGGGGAAGTGGCGACTGTTGATCGGTGCTCCGGCTCGTTCGGGGGTGGCTGCATACCGGATCTGGGTCTGAGTGCGCTGTTGGCGTTGTTGCCAAGGGTTGGTGGCTGGTGTCGGCGCTGGCTCATAGACTGGGCGTCTTTTGGTGTCGCTGCGCTTTTGAGCCTTCTCTAGCCGGTCAATGTACACCGGGCATATATTGGCATTAGCCGGATATGCGCCAGTGCAGTTAATGCATTTAGCTGGCGTGTCTCTTGTCTTGGTGCATGTCCTAGTTGGGTGGCTTTCTGCACACTTCAGGCATTTATGCTCACGCTGGCAGTTGCTAGTTGCGTGGCTTCACATTTGACAACGGTGGCACTGTGTCCCCAACTTTTTGTTTATGTGACGTTCCCACTTTACACTAGTGTACATTAGTGTTTTAACTTTTTCTTGTAGTTGTTTAAGTGTTAGATCAGTGTATGTCACAACTAGGTAGAGTGGGTCCCTCTTTCTTGTCATCCTGTATACCTGTTTGATTTTCAGGTTGTGTGAATTTTCCAGTTCGCTCTTCACTTCTTCTGGTTCAGCAGGCGGGCTCCAATGAAGTCCACGAAGCACAAATGCATGGGTTTTCTCATTGATGTCGGTGTAAGTATGATGTTGAATATTTCCACGTTGGAGTGACTTAAACATTCTCTGCTTGTCTTCTAATGTGTCAACCCATACATTTATGTTTTTCCTCGTGTACTTCATTTGGAATCCGCTGGTTACTTGCTTCTGAACTAGTGAGCAGACGAGCAGAGAGATTTGTGGTTAATGTCGCTGTTGTGTGCGATTATGATTGGCGCTGGTGCTCGCTGCCTCACACTGCCTGGTTGTTGCTGCTGTTGTTGTTGTCGTGTTTGTTGTTGAGGTTGTTGTTGTCGTGTTTGTTGCTGCTGCTGTTGTTGTAGTGTTTGTTGATATTGTAATTGTTGTAGTGTTTGTTGATGTTGTAATTGTTGTAGTGTTTGTTGTTTTTGTAATAGTTGCTGAGTGCCATCGTTGTCACTGTCATCAGCTTCCCTCATTGCCATTTCATCATCAGTTAGCGTTGCGTACCTGTTGAAGGTCCATTGTGGTTGTGGGCGGGGCCGCGTTCCGTACCGCCTTACGCTTGCGCCTCGGTTTGGGCGCGTCATTCAGTCCGAGCTCATTATGTTGAGGCAATTTCACTTCTTTTATACCGCTGTCTTTGTCTGTGAAAAAATTACTGAATTAGTTCACTTTTTCGGATCTCTATAGACTATATTTAACACACTATATTCAAGCTAAGATAAGCACGTCTTACCTGTACAAGGTAAGGACAAGAACACTTTTAAGGCCACCGCTGCAGTCGTGATGACCAAGTACAAGGGGCGGTGCTGCGTGCGCATGGAGTATACGGTCTTTACTGGGAGTTTGTAGTTTGCAACCAGTTGTTTTGGGGAATAAAATAAATTTTATTTTTGCTTGCAGTTCCTTGATTGACACTGCTGAGCTGGTGATGACTAGGTAGAGTGGTCTGTACTTTGTACGCATAGTGTAAACTGTCTTGACTGGCAGAGCGTATTTGTCCACCAACACGCTCTGGACTTCTGCTGTCGTTGGTTGCGAATCCAACTCACGCACTACGAATGCGTGAGTTTTTTCTTCGGCATCAGTAGGTGTGGTACTGTATTTTCTTCTCGTTTAAGTTTCCCAAGACTTTTGTTTTCTGTTCTTTTGTGTCTAGATAAACATATATGTTGTTACGGGTATAATTTATGTAAAAACCGTTACCTGTTGTGTCTTTAAGCATTTCGGTTAATTCATTGTTGTTTCTTCCTTCTCGCGGAATGACAATAGGTGATGGTGCCTTCCTTCTGGCGGTTTGTGTTTGTGGTGTGTCTTCATCATTCTCGTTCTCATCTTCAGTGTTGTGTTCGCTGTCATCAGTGTTGTCGTTCTTATCAACAATATGTAGTGGTGTATATCTATTTGTGAATTTCATTGTTGGTGTTAGTGTAATCCTCGTCCAAAAAAATCCACGACGCATATTTGGTGGTGTTTTATTACGGTTGGTTGTTAAATTTGATGCACGTTGTGATGTACTAGCCACCGCTAGATGGCTGTTGGTGTCAGTGGCACCTGTGTTGCCGGCCAAGGTCCTGGTTCCGCTACTCTCCGTAGTGGCGGCGCTCGGAGCGGCCGGTATTTCGGGGGTTTGCGTCTGTGCTGTTGCCGTATCGGTAACAAGGGTATTTATTTTATCTTTGTTAAAGCCAAGCTTACGTAAAAGTTTGTAGCGCTCTTTCTGCTCTTGTTGCGGCGTAGTTTTGCTACTGTCCGCTAGATGGCTAGAATGTGAAGTTTGTGTTTTTTGTATTAGTCCTGTGTTGTCGGCCGAGGTACTAGTTCCGCTGCTGTCCGTTGTGGCGGCGCTCGGAGCGGCCGGTATTTCGGTGGTTTGAGTCTGCGGTTTGTTGGTGTCTCTCTTGGATTTGTTTGAATTTTCCAGACTTTCCGTGACTTTTCTTTTTGTGTACACGTTCTCAGATGCACTGGTGGTCGTTATAATGGGAGTCTTGATGAATCCGCTATGTTTTACAGTAATTTCCTCTGAAAACCGAGATTAATTAATTGTTTGTAGCGCTCTTCATTATTAAGCGGTTTAAATATTTCAGTTCTGCTACTGTTACATGTTACGACATTGACAACTTCTGTTGACATATGTCAAGTAAATGTTCAGTTGTTAATTTTAATTTATAAAATAATATTCAGTAGCCAGTGTGTAACTATGTATAAAAAAATGATATAAAATGTTTATGTAATTTACAGTCAAGAGTTTTGGATATTAAAATAAACTTGCACGTTGCACCAAGCTTTATCCTTTATTTAAACAGGCTTCATCACATTTGGCGACCGTGACAGGACCGACATTATTTATTTGATGAATATAGATAAAGTTAAGAAATCTCGGGGTGCAATTAGGACTGCATTTACTCGGTTGTATAATCAGTTATTGAGTATTTTACAAGAAGATAATCCTGATCTAATTAAAATCAAAGCCAATTTCGAAATCCTCGAAAGCAAAATGGCTGAGATTCGTTCAGTAGATAATGAAATATATGACAATTTATTTGATTCAAATATTAGCGAATCTGATTTAAGTAATGAAATTTGTGCTTGTGATGATTATCTGAGTAAATTTTCAAAGGTGAAAGTTATAGTGAATCATTTAGTGAGCAATAAAAATGAGGTAACAAGGACAGTAATGGTATCGGAAATAATTTATCTGTTATGCATTGTAATTCTGATACTTGTAATGGTAGAAGGAAAATTAAACTGCCACAAATCGAATTTAAAAAATTTGGAGGAGAACTGAGAGATTGGCTTCAGTTCTGGTCACAATTTAAAAAACTGGATGAAGATGACACTATAGAAAATTGTGATAAGTTCCAGTATCTCGTGCAGGCTACAATTCAAGGTACTCGAGCAAGAGATATTGTTGAAAGTTTTCCTCCAACTGGAGAAAACTATTTGAAAGCTATACAAGCATTAAAAGCTAGATTTGGAAGAAAAGATTTACTTGTAGAGGTATATGTAAGAGACTTATTAACTATTGTGTTACAGAATACAGTTTCGTCATCTCTGCCTCCTTTATCTGTATTGTATGATAAATTAGAGTGTCATTTAAGAGCGCTTGAGTCTCTAGGTGTAACTAAAATGAAATGTGCATCTATTTTATATCCACTGATAGAATCTTGTCTGCCAGGCCAGAAGATTTATTAAGAGTATGGCAAAGAAGCAACATTGTAAGAACTACATCTGAAACAATGGAAAATAGGGAATCTTCAGCTGAACGTCGATTAGATCAACTAATTAAATTCATTAGATCAGAAGTAGAAAATGAAGAAAGAATTTTCCTTGCTATGGCAGGATTTGGTATCGGAGATAATTCTGCAGAGAAAAAGAAAATAAAAAGGAAACCATTTAATAAACCATTGCAGAAAAATATATACCTACAGCCGCAGGATTACTAGCAATGAAACCACATGAACTTATTGGTTGCATCTTTTGTACAGGTAACCATAAATCTGTTAATTGTTTTAAATGGTCAACAGTGAAAAGAAACAAATATTAAAAGAAAAAAAATGCTGCTACATTTGCTTTAAACCTGGACATTCTGCAAAGAAATGTAAGTTATCTGTTCGATGTATTGTTTGCGGTAAAAACCATCAAGTAATAATGTGTCCTAATCTACCACAAAATGTGGAAAAGGAAAATAAAGTTTCTACACGTTTTTCTAGCAGTACTAACCCTGAAGTATTTCTGCAAACACTTACTGTTACATTAAATGGACATAATAAACAACGTTCGGCACTTGCAATTATTGATACTGGTTCACAGCGTTCATATATTTTAAGAAAAACGTCTTCTAAAAATGAAATTCAATCGAATAAGACAAGAAAATCTTGTTCATTCTTTATTCGGTGGTAAGAATACTAGTCAACAAATGCATAATGTTTTCCAGATTTATGTGAGTAGCTTAGATGGAAAATATAGCTGCAATTTCGAAGTTTTAGATCAATCTGTTATTTGTGATAATGTTCCTTCAATTAAAAATGGGCCATGGTTAAAAGGAATTAGTAATCTTGATATCACATTGACAGATATACAACAGGATGACAAACCTATTGAACTTTTAATCGGTGCTGACGTCGCTGGAAAACTACTAACAGGTAATAAAAAAATATTGTCATCTGGTTTAGTTGCAGTAGAAACATTGTTGGGTTGGACATTAATGGGGAAAGTGTCAATAAAGAACTCAAAAAATATGACAGTTAACTCTTTATTTCTAAAGGATTTAAGCCTCACTGATTTATGGTCTTTAGATACGATAGGAATTACAGATCCAGCAGAGAAGAAATCTAAATTAGAAATACAAAATGAGGTACAAATACATTTTGAAAAAACTGTCACAACTAATTACGAGGGTAGGTATGTAGTACATTTACCTTGGATAGAAGGACATCAACCTTTACCCACATTGCCTTAAAAAGATTAAATAGCACAATTAAAAAATTACAAGCAGATAACTGTTACGATGCTTACCAACAAACTTTCGACGAATGGTTACAAGAAGGTATCGTTAAAGAAGTTCCAGAATCTCAAATTACTTTACCTGGTCACTATTTACCACACAGACATGTCATCAAAGAAGGTAGTACAACCAGAGTTAGGCCGGTATATGATGCATCAACTAGAGAAAATCAAGGTCCATCTTTGAATAGCTGTTTGGAAAAAGGGTTAAATTTAATTGAACAAATTCCTTCTACTTTGTTACGTTTTAGATTACAAAGATTTGGCGTCGTATCAGACATAAGGAGAGCATTCTTTCAAATTAGTCTACATCAACCTGATAGAGACTTTCTAAGATTTTTGTGGAGGACAAAAAGCGATGAATTGAAAGTGTATAGACACTGTCGTGTTGTATTTGGTATAACAAGTAGTACATTTTTATTGGGTGCTACAATTCGGTTTCATCTCCAGAGAATTTTAAACAATAATATAGAGCAAAATTCACAATATTCTGAAAATATTATATCTAGATTAATAAAAAGTTTTAACGTTGATAATTGTGTTACCAGCTTAAACACTAAAGAAGACTTGATTCAATTTATTCAAGAATCAACTGAAGTAATATCAGAAGCTAAATTTGATTTAAGAGGATGGGAATATACGTCAGATTCTACCTCAGAAGAAACTGAATTTTCTAACGTTTTGGGATTGAAATGGAATCGTAAGACAGATATGTTAGGAATAAATTCCGATTGTTTAAAGTTGAGTTATTGCGAAAATTGTAAGAAAGTGGTGGCTGACGCGATATCGTGTCAATCATAGTGATCTAATTAATACTAAAAATCAGTGAGTAATTCTGTGGAATCAAACAAATTTTTAGCTGTGAAATATAAACATATAAATCGATTTAATATTTGGAACAATATTAAAGCGCCAGAGTAAATTTGAAGACAAACGCAAGAATATAACCTAACAAAGAAGGAGGCGAACTGCCAACCGCAGACACTCAACAATAGTACCCAAATGAGGGCCCGTTTGTAAAACCACCAGCAAACACTGACACAAGCTAAGTACATAAGATACATGATCAGCACTAAATATATTCCGTTCAAGATTAACCTAATTAATTATATATTTTAGCTGTCATCCTTTTTGACCTCCAAGTCCCCTCAATATCATATCACTATTTACCGGTACGGTGTCTTCGTGAACCTAAAATACTGTAACCAACATTACAAACAAGTATTACAGAACTCAAGAAGATGGGAGATAATAATGAAGAAAAATTTTACCTTATTCTAAACAAACTGGAAGCCATGAATCAGTCAATAACAAAGGTGGACGAGCGCACCAAACAAATTGATGATAAAATATCCAAAATGACTGGCGAAGTAGACAAGCTAAAAATAGAAAATGAAGAAATCAAAGCCAATATCGAAGCTCAAAACAAAATAATATCAACTCTCTCAAATAAATTAGATAATATGAAAAAAAATAACATAGTCATATTTGTACTACATGACCACCCAGGACATCAAAATACAATAGATGAAATTATAAATAAAGTCGAGAAACAAACCAAAATCAATGTAAAAAAGTTCAGATATAAATTACATTAAGAAACTGGGCTCGAACTTAAACTCTCCAATTCTGCTCTCACTCACTTCATGGTATAAAAAAAGAGAAATCCTACGGAATAAGATAAATCTCAGAGAAACAGGCATCACAATAAAAGAAGATTTCTCGAAAGAAACTAGAGAAGTAAGAGCTCTACTAAGCACATTCTGGAAAAAGAAATCAGAGGAAGGCAAAAAAGTCAAGATCATCTACGATAAACTATTAGTCAACGGAAAAACATATTCCTTAGAAGAACTCACAGCAGAGGAGGAAGAAGATAGAATTAGGAAACGACAACGTAGCGAGGACGAACCGTCACCAAAACCAAAACATGGAAGCGAGTATAAAACTCAACAAATTACCCAAGAAAGGAAAAGAACAAACAGCGTAAACTAAATAATACGTCAACATAATGGAAATGACACTATATTTAAATATCTTACTACAGCGGAGAATAATAAAAACGAAACTCAGCCACCACCAATTAAAAACAATAAATAGCAACTACAGCTCCAGTCCTCAACCCACCTGGTCAGTGAGAGGACTCAAGACCATAACCTTCTAACAACAACACTACCAATACTACCGAAACCACAGAACACAATCATACCAAGCAAAGAAATCACCACAATACCAAATAGAAACGCAAAATACCTGTATATAGGAACTTGGAACATAAGAACATTGATTTCAGAAGACAGACTAGACTATGGACTACAAAACATAAAATGGGATATAATTGGATTGTCAGAAGTCCGTAGACCATGCACAGCCATAGAAGAAAGGAAAAATTACATTTTTTGCTATACGGGAGAAATAAAAGGGCAATACGGAGTAGGGTTCCTTATCAAAAAGAACTTAAAAGATAAAATAGTGGAATTCGTAGGGTATTCAGAAAGAATTGCAGCATTAACAATGGTTATTAACAACTCACTTACGTATTAAACTAATTCAAGTGTACGCACCAACATCAAAGTATACGTCAGAAGCAATAGATCAGTTCTATGATAATCTATCTAACATCATAAAATCACAAGGCAACTCATTTGTGCTGTTAATGGGTGATTTCAACGGAAAGGTTGGAGTTTGTACAGATAAATGGAACCACACAAGGGGCACATTCGGCAGCACAAACTCCAATCAAAACGGTCAGAAAATAATATCCATGTGCAAGGAATCTAATCTGAAGATTTTAAATACGTTTTTTCCAGAAAAATATCAAAAGAAGATGAACCTGGATATCCCCAGATAACCGAACAAAAAATGAAATTGATTACTTTATAGCAAAAGACAAGAGACGAATACACGACATACACGTAGTAAACAATATAAAATTTAACTCGGATCATAGTATGCTAAGATGTAAATACTACATTGGAAAGGTGTAAAAATCAAAAAAATTTATGCAAAATACCCAACAAAATAGCCATGAAATACAACGAAATAATGCAGCAAAATACTCTACCTACCTAAGAGAAAAACTCGAAAGCATTACACCACAGCATGACCTAACACATATTCAAAAGTACTACAATTTAATAGAACAATCAATACAAGAGAGCATAAAACTCACATGTAAAAATAACACTTCACAAACTAACAATTCAAAACTGTCAGGAAAAACCCTACAACTAATAAATAAAAGAGAAACAATGAGAAAAATAGAGAATAAAACAATTGTGGAAAACATCGAATACGCCGAAGTAAAAAAAACTAGCGAAAAAATCTATAAAAGATGATCTCTGCGCACACAAGTCACAGGTTATAGAAGAAGAACTAAAAAATAAATGTACCTTCAAAAAAATGAACAAAAAACTAATGACCCATACAAAATGGATTCCGTGCCTTGAAAAAAACAATATATAAACCAAATAATAGAAAAAAAGTACGGAATACCAGGAACCATTATACTTAGTATTCATAGATTTCTACAAGGCGTTTGACTGTGTTGAACACAGCTACATTTGACATGCATTAAAAATGCAAGGAGTCCCCTAAAATACATCAGATAATTGAGGAACATATATACAAACAGTAAAGCTCAAATAAAATTAGAAAAAACAAGCACCCCATTCTCAATTGGAACAAGGAGACCTGTTATCACCAAAGCTATTCAATGCTGTCTTAGAACAAATCTTCAGAAACATAAACACGGAGGATTACGGTAAAGTATCAACGGTAAAAAAGTATCAAATTTACGCTTCGCAGATGATATAGTCTTACTTTCAAACAACATTGAAGAAATTCAAGAACTACTAAACAAAGTAACAAGCGAAAGCAAGAAGGCAGGCTTAACAATAAATAATAAGAAGACAAAAGCCATGATGAATCACCAACAACAAACCAATATATATATATATATATATATATATATATATATATATATATATATATATATATGGAAGGTGGGAAAATAGAACAGGTTCACGACTTCACCAACCTCGGACAAAATATCTCCTTTAAAAATTCATCCTACCCCATACACCAAAAAAACACTATTCTAGATAAGTGCGTGTTACCGATAATTACCTACGGCGCCCAAACTTGGGCACTATCCAACAAACACTACCTGAAAATACGCTCCTGCCAAAGACGAATGGAACGGTACCTACTAAAATTGACATTAATTGACAAAGTGAACAGCAATATTATGCGCTTACAAGACAGAAGGTGAACCACGGAGACAACTTGCTGGCTTCCAATACAAAATAAAAGAAGAAGAGGCCGTCAGCAAATCAGATGGAGAGACGAACTGACAAAATTTCCAGGACCACAATGGCAATAACAGGCACAGGACAAAACAGAGTGGAGCAAGATGGGAGAATCCTTTAAAATTAATCTAGACTCAACCTAACTAATCACCCTCAGTTTAAGTACAGTGCCACGGTCCACGTTCTATGAGTTATGATTTTTATTTAAAAAATGTGTATGTAATATGTATATATATAGAATATAAGTTTTAAAAAAATACAGGGTTACATATAAGATGTTATAAGATCAATGATTCGTGATTATGACCTAAGATGTATGATATTTAATTTATGTTTTAGTATTTAAGATTCATTATTTAATATTTAGGATACATTGAATATTCCTTAGTTAAGAATTATTTGTTGTTAGAAGAGGTCGATGCCCTCATAAGGGATACCTAGCGGCTATTATTATTATTATTATTATTATTATTATTGCGAAAAGGCAACAAAGAGATTTATACTTTCAACAGCTCAAAAAGTTTTTGATCCCATTGGATATACATGTCCAGTGTCATTGTATCCAAAAACATTACTTCATAAGTTATGGGAATCGAAGAATAGTTGGGATAAAGAAGTGGACAATGATACACAACATAAATTCGATGATTGGGTGTGTCAATTATCTTATTTAACTTCTGTTAAAATTCCTAGGTGGTTACTTGGCATTAGTGATCCAACAAATTTAAGTCTTCATACATTCTGTGATGCGAGCCAAACGTCATACGCAGCAGCAGTTTTTTAAGAGCAGAGTCAACGGATAGAGTACATGTACAACTTATACAAGCCAAAACTAGAGTAACACCGCTCAAGAAAATAACGATCCCACGACTAGAATTACTCGCCGCTACAATTAATAGGTGTAAGACTATATTTAAATATAATTCAAGAGTTTTCAGAATACAACATTGAATCCATTTTCTGGACCGATTCTACAACAGTCCTCTCTTGGATAGAAAGAGATGAACAATGGGGTAGTTTTGTTAAAAACAGAGTAGAAGAAATAAGAATATTATTCATGGCGTCATGTTCCGGGAACAATAAATCCTGCTGATTTGCCTTCCCGAGGATGCAGTGGTAAAAAATTAATGGAGTTAAAATGGTGGGAGGGTCCAGATTGGTTAAGCAATCACCATCACTTTGGCCAGAAAATAAATTTATGTGCAATGAAGAGGAAATTCGTAAAGAAACGAAAACAATAATTTCTTCTATGTTAGGATTACAGGATAAAAACGGTTGGTATTTTAAATAATTTTCAAATTATCAAAAACTTTTACGAATGGTTGCATGGATTTTACGATTTGTAAATAATTGTAGAAAGTAAATGTGTGTGTGGTGAGCTCTTATTGTTTGAAATAGAGAACGCCGAGATAAAAATAATTAAATTCATTCAACATGAAGCTTTTCGTAGTATTCACAATGACAGTATTTTTAGTTTATGCCCGTTTGAAGATGAATATGGTATATATCGTACAAAAACTAAAATATCATAGCGAAAAGACACATATACATTTCGATTTCCCGCAATTTTACCAGCAAATCATCCAGTTGTTCACAGATTGATTATGGATTAACATGTAAAAGCATGACACGTCGGGGTCCAAGGTCTTTGTATTTTGAGGGAAAAATTTTGGATTTTAAGGGGACGTAAAACCGTAAAAACAGTTTTAGAAAAATGTATTACCTGCAGAAAACAGGATGCAAGGAGAGTGGAAGCAAAACCTTCTTCTTTGCCAATAGATCGAGATAATAATGATTCTGCTGCATTTGAAGTTACAGGAATTGACTTGACTGGACCAGTTTTTACCAAGAATGACAGTAAAGTTTGGATATGCTTGTTTACGTGTGCTGTATATCGTGCTATTCATTTAGAATTAATTACGTCATTATCTACTGATATTTTTATCCAATGTTTTCGACGTTTTGTAGCTAGACGTGGACGTCCCAGAATTATATACAGTGATAATGGTACAAACTTCGTTGGAACGGACAATGCTTTTGCAAAAATTGATTGGAAAAAAATATCTCAATACAGCACAACTCAACGTATTATTTGGAAATTTAATCCTCCGCCTACTGCCTGGTGGGGTGGATGGTGGGAACGTTTGATAAGGATGATTAAGCAAATATTGCGTAAAGTTTTAGGAAAAACATAATTAAATTATGAAGAAATGTTGACTGTTTTGACAGAGTGTGAAGCTGTTATAAATTCAAGACCAATAACATATATGTCCGATAATGTTTCAGATTTAATGCCACTTACTCCTGCTATGTACATTCAAGATTTAAAAGAGATAAACGTTCCTGAATGCGACCTTTTATAAATTGATAGTCTTAACAGAAAAATTAAGTATCGCCAAAAATTACGGCCTGATTTAAGAAAACGATTTCGTTCAGAATATCTTGGACAACTTAAACAAAGAGCCAATAAACGAAATATTCGTCTGATTGAAGTTGGGGGAAGTTGTTCTCATTGGTGACGACAACAAAAAACTTCTAGATTGGCCCTTAGCTAGAGTAACACAGTTACTTCCAGGAAACGACGGTGCTACACGACTGGTACGTCAGAATACAGCATCCGGAGAAGTTCTTCGACCAGTGCAGATAATCTACCCTTTGGGAGTAACTTCAGTGACAACAGAGAGACCCAAGAATGAAAATTAATTATTTAATTTATTTATTGTAATTTATTTAAGTTCATTCATTTTTTTATTTAATTGTATTATTTGTCAAGTTAACGACGTATAACTTTCGTTAACTTGAGGTGGGATGATGTTACATGTTACGACATTGACAACTTATGTTGACATATGTCAAGTAAATGTTCAGTTGTTAATTTTAATTTATAAAATAATATTCAGTAGCCAGTGTGTAACTATGTATAAAAAAATGATATAAAATGTTTATGTAATTTACAGTCAAGAGTTTTGGACATTAAAATAAACTTGCACGTTGCACCAAGCTTTATCCGTTATTTAAACAGGCTTCATCACAGCTACCGTCCGCTGGTTTGATTTCGTTTTCTTTGTTACTGTCACATGATTGAATATTTGGTTTTTTAGGATTATTGTTTTTATTTTTATTGTTCTTTTTCTTATTTTTAGGTGCGGTATGCCCTTGGCCCTCTGAATCTTTAACAAGCCCAGGAAATGGCTGTTTTGAAAAAACACCGTATTCGCTGAGGTAATAAGGTTCAATTTTAATAATAATTAAATATTAAAAAGGGTAATTCCAACGGCACGCGGTGTTCCCAAGCGGTCACCCATCCAAAGACTAACCGCGCTCGACATTGCTTGACTACAGTGATCGGACGGGAACTTTTTTTTACTATAGAAAATCTTTATTAATATCCTTTTGTTACAACATATATTTGACGCCGCACATGAGCGAACTGACCAGGCGGACGCCACTGGCACAGAGTGCGAAGCTTAATATTGCGATCTAGCAGATGCGCAATCAGCTGTCCACTATTGTGGTAGACGTTCCGTCTGGCTTCGCTCATGGCCTTGTCTACACTATATTTATAAACATTGACAAACAAACAAAAACATACCCGTCACAAGGCCATAACGTTTTATTTACAATAATATTTATTACTATTTAAGCACTGCTAACTGATGTACAAATTATGTGTGTGTGTGTATGAGATGGGATGATCACGAATGATAGTGTGTTGTGTTTAATTGGTAGAAAAAATATACAAAGACCTCCCTTTAGCAAAAAGTGTACTTACAAACTAACTTTACCTAAACATAGCCACATTTTCATATTAAAATACAAATTTTTCTTACTTACTAATGCATGATAATGGGATATTTACAGTGATGTTATGATATAATTACATTAGAGTTTGAATTTTATGAGTTTGTGTTAGTATGAGGGTGTTATGTATCTGGAATGCGCTGGTGGAATAATGGGAGTGTGGAGTAGGGTAGATTGTGTTTTACTGTGAAGGGTGCATTGTGCTCTCTGACTTGTGTTATGTTTCGTATTAGCGGGTTGTTACTAATTTGTGTTGTGTAAAATTTATGTGATGCTTTATTGGTGAATGTATGGCAGCTGAGCTTGCGCGTGTAAATCTGCGATTCGAGAATAACGATCTCCGTTATGAATTAAACGGAGACTCTTATTCTGCAATCGTTGTAGCGGTTTCAGTGCTGTGTTCGACGCCGAACACCATACTAGATTTGCATATGTGATGATGGGGCGAATGACAGTGGTGTACAGAAGTTGTTTATTTTTGAGAGACATGGAGCTATTTTTATTACGGAGAGGATACAGGGATTTAATAACCATATTTGCTTTTTAATGACGTTATTAATTTGTGGATTGTAATACAGACATGGCTCTAAAACTACTCCTAAATATTTTACTGTTGTTTTTGGTCTTGTTTTATGTCCGTGTAGCGTGAGGGGTGTGTATACTGTGTTGTTTGTGAATTTACGAGTGAAAACTATGGTTTCAGTCTTTGTGTTGTGATTTGAATTTTCCATAAGCGCCAGTTTTAAATGATTTTGGATCTGTTTATTTGCAACTTCTGCTGAGAATGACGACGAATATAGTGCCGTGTCATCTGCATAGAGTGCAGTGTTAGTTTTTTTCAAAAGTTGGAAAATCATGCAGGTACAGGATAAACAAAGTTGGCCCCAGGCAACTCCCCTGCAGGACGCCCGCAAGGATGGAGCGAGGGGTTGACAACTTTAAAATTACGGTTAGTTAAATAAGAATAAATTAATTTTACTAAAATGGGGGGCAAGTTTGCGCGGATAAGTTTATATATGATTCCTTCTATCCATACTTTGTCGAAAGCTTTTTCGACGTCTAGAAGGGCCATCACCGTGACCTTTTTCTTGTTGAACTGTGTCGTTATGTCGGTCACGATCCGCGCAACTTGCTGCACTGTAGAGTGCCTAGGTCTGAAACCGAACTGGAAGGGCGGGGTTATCTTGTGCTTGGAGTCGTGCTTTTGCAAGCGGTAGAGGAGCACTCTCTCGGCGACCTTTGACAGGGTGCTGAGGAGGCTTATAGGGCGGTAACTAAGCGGATGTTGCGGGTCCTTGTTCGGTTTCAGGATCGGGATAACGTTAGCACTTTTCCAGCAAGCTGGAAAGTGACTAAGTTTTATAATAGAATTAATTATTCAAGCTAATTGGCAGAGGGCCTTACGAGAAATATTTTTCAAGACTACATTTTGAATTTCATCGGTACCTGGCGCTTTCTGGTTAGGTAATGATTTTATGATGCTAGCGAATTCGGATGGTGACGTAAGGAGCTTAGCTAGCATTGTTGGGTTAATAGTATGTTGTGCATTTACAAATTCATTGACTGTGGTCGTAATTCGGAATTGTTTGGCTTGGGAATCGGGTTCAATGTGATGAATAGTCTCGAAGGCGTCAGCTATTGCCTCCGTCTTCTGTTCATCGGATAAATGAATGTTGCCGGCGTCCTGCAGCGTAGGGATGGGTTTGTGAGGATTTTGAAGGTTTTTTTGTGAGTTTCCAGAGGAAGTTATCATTTGGATTTAGTGCTTGTAGCAAAAAATTTTATTTCAAATTTAATGTTAGCGTTAAGCGCTTTAAGGGAGTTGTGAAGGGCGGGATCACGTGACCTCTGCCATATTTGGCTTTTAGGATCACACTTTACTTAAAGATTTAAGAACACGATGCTAAGAAGAGAACAAAGCTTAACTCGTTACTTAGCTAAAACCACGTCCGACTTATACGAAATCAATAATTGTCAATAATTAAATTTTAGAAAGGGAAAAAAAATTAAAAAGGGTAATGCCAACGGCACGCGGTGTTCCCAAGCGGTCACCCATCCAAGTTCTAACCGCGCTCGACATTGCTTGACTACAGTGATCGGACGAGAACTTTTTTTTTTTACTAGAAATATCTTTATTTGTTCCAAATATTTTATAACACACTTGGCTCTAAACATGTGTGAAAAGTGATCCGGACGCCACTGTCTCGGAATGGTAAAGTAGATCTCTATCTTGTAGATGAGAGATCTGTTTAGCATTTCCGAGCTAAGCAGTCGCGACTCACTGCACACATGTTATCGCCTACAGATGTTTTGACATTTGAGGTTGAAATAATTGTTCCCGGCGCAAGACCACATCAATTAATATTTTATTTCATAAAATGTTTGAGACAATGCCCTAATAATTTCATATAAAATGTGTATGTGTATGAATGAAGTGTACTGGGTGAGATGAAGCGATCGTGTAGTGTTGGAAAAATTGTACAAAAAACCAACTCAAAATATATGTGCTTAACCTAACTTAGAAACTATACATAGCGACAGTTGTCAATATTTACAAAATTATCTTACTTACTAATGAATGACAATGGAATTTTACAATGCGGTTATGATATTTTACATTAAGATTTGATGAATAGATGAATATTCGACTGGAGAAGTGATGTATATAAGAAATATTCGGGGATACAGTCAACAAATCTTTATTTCCTACAACGCCGACGTTTCGACACCACTTGTGTCTTCTTCAAGGCTCTACACACATTAAAAACAGTTGTTATACAGTCAAATAATAATGAAGCAGTATTTACAGTAGAAATGTTTAGATATTATTATAACATGTGCATATAATTGATGCACCTAAATATAGTTTAAATTCTGTAGAGACAGAATAGTCGTCACAAATATAATAAATAAAACACGTCAGCAAAAATCGCATGTTACTTGTGCAAGCCAAAATCACAGAATAACCGTTAAACCTACAACTTAGCACAGGTGTTGGTGCTGTTTGACGAGGATTTAGTTGCGCTTCTCTGGTGTTCCTTTAATCTCGTTTTTACATAACGCTTTGTCTGTCCAATATAGCATTTTTCGCAGTCTTTACACGGTATTCTGTATACTACTCCTAATTACAACGAGGTGTCTATCGGATCTTTTAATTTACTGTACAATTTGTTCACAGTTTTAATTGGTTTCATAGCTACTTTTATATTTAAATTTTGTTCCAATACCCGCTTTATATTGTAACTAACTCCCTCTATGAACGGAATGGACACATATAGTTTGTTTTGTACCGGCGCATTGTCAAAGTTGTTATTGTCATTATCATGTGCGATTGTTTGGTTAAAGTTTATAATTTTGTTTATAGTTCTTTTAGGCTAGTCATTTCTTTTTAATAATTCCTTTACCGTGTTCAACGTTTCATTTTGGTGCTCAGGTGATGTTAAGGATAGAGCCCGGTGCTTCAGATTTTTGGCTGTATTAATAAGTTCGTTTTTAGGATGTGTTGATTGGTAGCTGATGTACCTAGTAGATGAAGTTGGTTTCCTGTACCACTTGTAACCTATGGTGTTGTCGTCTTTGTGTATCAGCAGGACATCTAGAAAAGGTATAGTTTTATTTTGTTCTGCCTCTATAGTGAACTAAAGATGGTTATTGTAGCTGTTGAATATTTGCAGCATCGTTGGAATATGTGGAAGAGGAACAGCTGTGATCAGATCATCCACGTATTTTCAAAATAATTGCAGACATTGAAACACCACCAACAGCTGTGCTCTAACACAACATTGCAAAGAGCACAAGCACATGTTCGACTTTGAAAATGTCAGCATAATAGACAAAGAAAATAATCTACGTAAGCGTCTTATTTTAGAAATGCTTCACATTCATAAGGAAGAAAACAGCGTTAAGTCTCGTAACGATATACAGGATCTTAGCAACATTTATTATAATCTACTTCAATTATTCACGACATAGCTCTAGTTTATTGTTAGTTTAGTTCTCTTTTACAACCATAAATATTTTCAATGTATTTAGTTACTTATATCAGTACTATGTCACCAAGGATAACATGTATATACATGCTTTCCCTTAAGTTATAGGTTTAACGGTTATTCTGTGATTTTGGCTTGCACAAGTAACATGCGATTTTTGCTGACGTGTTTTATTTATTATATTTGTGACGACTATTCTGTCTCTACAAAATTTAAACTATATTTAGGTGCATTAATTATATGCACATGTTATAATAATATCTAAACCTTTCTACTGTAAGTACTGCTTCATTATTATTTGACTGTATAACAACTGTTTTTACTGTGTGCAGAGCCTTGAAGAAGACACAAGTGGTGTCGAAACGTCGGCGTTGTAGGAAATAAAGATTTGTTGACTGTATCCTCGAATATTTCTTATCCACATCACTTCTCCAGTCGAATATTCATCTTTTCATCAATTTTGCGTTGGGAGAAACACGTCCATCCATTATGACCCTCACACAAGAATTGAGCGATACCTACGGTGAAAACACAAGGTATAACGTAAAAATGTTACTTAACATCAATAAAAAAATGGTGCACGCCACAAATAATAGAACATTTCTAATAAAATGTCGTAGAAGCGACGTTATTCCACGTCATATTAAGCAAAATTTTGGTTGCATAGAAAACTTATTTATAACAGACCACCCTTATGCCAACTTAGTCAATAACACTCTGAATAGTTTCAAAAAGCGAATACTAAACATTGAAATAAAAATCAGTTGTTGGAAAATAACAGAGTTACAAAATAACTACCAAGAATTGTCTAACACGATAAGAAATAGAATTAGTTACATGCATTGGTATAAATAGATTTCAATTATCAACAGGCAGTACGATTATTGGAACAATAAAGTGAAAAACAATCTTATCAAAAAATTCGAAAACCTAACAAATGAATACAACACACATGTCTATGAAAAAGATTGGGTTCTTAATCTCACGGATACTACATTTCCACCACAAGTATCAGAACTGTTAGCACTTGGACCAAAATTCAACTTACCTTTACAAAAAAACGAAATTCCTATTTTCAAAATAACTGCAGACATTGAAAACGCAATCACATCAACAACAAATGACAATTTAAAAACTGATGTTAGGTTACAAGTAACTAACATTCTAACAAACTTCGCCCACAAAAAACAATAATCAAGCGTGCAGCACTATCTCTTCGTCCTTGATAAAAGCATATGATCAAACTAAGAAATTTCTCAAAGAAAACCCAGATGTTCAAATTATTAAGGCGGATAAAACAAACAGAACGGTAGCGTTGCATAAAAATGACTATATAGCAAAAATGAATAACCTTCTAAATGACCCCGACACATATGAGCAGGTAAACAATGATTTAACAACAAAAGTACAAAATAAAAATAACAATTTAACAAAAAACTTGTACAATAACAACTACATTGATCTTTAGGAGCATTACGCTGTCTGATCTCTGTGATTTTACGTATCAGGGGATTATTGTGTAATTGTTCAGAATAGAATTTCTGTGAGGCATTATGAATATAATCGTGTATGTAAGGTAGCTGTGCTTGCTCGTGTAAATCTACGATTCTAGAATAGCGATCTCCGTTATTTATTAAACGAAGACATTTATTCTGTAACCGTTGTAGCGGTTTCAGTGCTGTGTTGGAGGCGGAGCACCAGACTGGGTTTGCATAAGTGATGATGGGGCAAATGATTGAGGTATATAATAGTTTTTTGTTTTTAGGATTCATGGAGCTGTTCTTAGCAAGGAGAGGATACAAGGACTTAATCGCAATATTCGCCTTCTTGATGGAGTTGTTAATTTGTGGATTGTAAAATAATCGCGGTTCTAGGACAACACCTAGATATTTAACCGTTGTCTTTAGCTTTGTGCTGTGTCCGTGGAGTGTGAGAGGCGTGTAAACGGTGTTGTTTGTGAATTTTCGTGTAAAAACGATGGATTCCGTCTTTGTGTGGTTAATTTGGATCTTCCATAAGCGCCAGTAGGGGGTAAGGATATTCAAATGAATTTGAATTTGTTTATTAGCAACTTCTGTCGAGAACGACGACGAATAGAGTGTCGTGTCGTCTGCGTAGAGTGCTGTTTCTGTTTTAGGGAATGTTGGGAAGTCGTGCAAATATAAAATGAACAAAAATGGCCCCAGGCAACTACCCTGCGCCACGCCTGCGAGGATAGAGCGAGGGGTTGAAAAACTATTATTAACTTTGACTCTAAAAAATCTACTACTAAGGTAAGAATAAATTAATTTTACTAAAATTGGAGGAAAGTTCGCACGAATAAGTTTATAAATGATTCCTTCAAGCCAGACTTTGTCAAAAGCCTTCTACACGTCTAGAAGGGCCATCACCGTGACCTTTTTCTTATTGAACTGAGTGGTTATGTCGATCACGATCCGTGCGACTTGTTGGACAGTGGAATGCTTGGGTCTGATGCCGAACTGAAAGGAAGGGAAGATCTTGGACTTCCTGGCATGCCTCTGCAGGCGATGGAGTATGACCTTCTCAGCAACCTTTGACAGTGTACTGAGAAGGCTGATGGGCCCGGTAACTTAAGGGAAGTTGAGGATCTTTGTTCGGCTTCGGGATTGGCATAACATTAGCACTTTTCCAGCAAGCTGGAAAATAACTAAGTTTAATATGTTGGTGAATTGGCAGAGGGCCTTACGAGAAAGATTTTTTTAAACTACATTTTGAATTAAATCGGAACCTGGCGCTATTAAGTTAGGTAAGTATTTAATGATGCTAGCTATTTCGGATGGTGATGTAAGGAGTTTAGCTAGCATTGTTGGGTCCGTTTTATGTTCTAAATTTAAAAAAACTCATGCGTCGTGGTTGCGTGTTGTGTGACTGTTATAAGCCCGTCAAGGGTTTGACGGAACTTATTCCAGTCTGTGTGTAAATTGTATTGTATGTGTGCGTGTTGCTTTGGACGTTCATTTCTGCAATAACGGGACAGTGATCCGAGTTAAGCTCGGCTAATGCAACAGGGTCCGTGATGTTAACCACGTTTTTACATACAAGTATATATAGTGTTGAAGGCGTCATGTTATTAACAGGGAAGTGAGTGGGAGTTGAAGGGTGTAAAATAATGGCATTATGAGATTGTATGTAATTGTGTAGGGTTGTACCGTTCACGTTTACTCTCTGGCAGTTCCAGGCTGGATGATTCGCATTAAAATCTCCAAGTAACAGCACTTTGCCGCTAATACTGAGTAGTGTGTGTATTTCGTGAGATGAGTAGTGGTTTGCTGGTCTGTTGTATGTGCAAACTATGTGTGTGTTATCAGACAGCTTTATGCCTACTGCCTCCAAGGATGTTTGCGGTAAGCGAGTACTCATATGTATGATGTTGTTTTTGACCAGGATGGCGACGCCGCCAGCTGTGTTTGTGTAGGTCTATCTCTGCGGTGCACAGTATAGCCTTTAATGATGAGTTTGTCTGTAGGTGTTAATCGTGTCTCTGTAAGTGTCATAATATGTATGTCATGTGTGTGTAAGAAGTGAATGAGCTCGCCTACACGGGTTTTGACCCCGTTCGCATTCCAAGTGCAAATGTTAGTATTAATGGTGAATTATATATCGTAGTCTGTGATTCTTTGTATGAAGTGGAATGATGTGTATGAACGGTCTGATTTGTTAGAGCATGCTCTTAGTGGTGTGTTAAAATCTTTTATGAATTTGAGTAAATTATCTAAGTTTATTAATGATTTTAGCTCCGTGATTTCCTGAGCTAACTCACTGAACACACTTACACTGGGGGGGGGGGGGGGTCACTGGCGTCCATGTGCGGGGCGTGGGGTGCTGCTGCTTGTCCTGCAGCGTCTGAGTTCCTCGCTGGTGGTGGAGGGGCGTTGTTTGCGGCAGACGGGTCGACGGACTGCTGCTGTTGACTCAGCTGGGCTCTTCGGTCCCTCAGGATGTGCGCTGGCGTCGGTAGTAGCGGGAACTGCGTGCGTCTGGAGGTAACACCAACCTGTGGCTGAGCTCCTGCTAGCCATGGGTTCACTGTGGGCTGAGGAGCAGGAATAAATGTTTTTTCTTTTTCAGGCTCACCTGTCATTTGCTTGAGGCTCCTGGGATTGCGTCTGGCTGCTTCCTTCAGCTTCTTCGTGTAGGCTGGGCACTCCTTGAAGTTCGCCGGGTGGTTGCCGCCGCAGTTGCAGCACTTGGCGTCCTGGGTCCGGTCGGTTTTGGTGCATTCTCGCGTCAGGTGATTTCCGGCGCATTTCACGCATCTTGGTGCGCGGTGGCAGTTGGAGGTAGCGTGTGAGAAGTTCTGGCAACGATGACACTGAGTGATGAGGCGCTTATTCTCGTGTCGTTCCCATTTGATGTTAGTATAAAGCACGTATTTAACTTAACTTAACACCGCTGCGTTGGTGACGACTAGATAGAGCGGTCGATATTTGGTCCGCATGGAATAGACGTTTTTGACTGGCAGGGAGTACGTATCAGCTAACGCTTTCTGGATCTCTGCTGCTGGAGGTGCTGGGTCCAGTCCGCGTAGTACGAAGGCATGTGTTTTCTCTTCTCTCTCCGTGTACGTGTGGAATTGTGTGTTGTCTTCTTTTAGTTTATTTATGACTTGTTCTTTGTCTTCCATCTTGTCGCAGAAGAGATTTACATTATGCCTGGTGAATGTGAGGTGGAAGCCATTCCCTACCATATCTTCGATCATATTTGTGAGCCCTTTGTGATTGGTGACGTTTCCCGGTATAATAATCGGGGCTGGGGCTCGTCTCCGCGGTGTCCGTTGTTGAGTTTGTGTTTTTGTTTGTCTAGTGTCATTCTAATCGCCGCTGTCTCCACTGTCGTTGTCTGTGAGTGGTGTGAATCTATTTTTTATTTCTGTCGGTACAAAGGTTTTACGAGCAATTCTTGTTACTTTGTGTTTATTTTTGTTGTGATTTGTCTTTGTGGCAGTGCCGCTAGGTCCCGCCATTATGTTGTTGGCTGTGTCGGTATCTACCTCTGCTCCGTTTGAAGTATGTCTACTGGCCGCCAGGATCGCCGTGTTGTCATCTGCAATGCCGAGCACTTCTAGCGCGTACCGGTGTTGTGCGTCGGTAAGTTGGTTGGTTGCGCTACTGGCCGCTTGGTCGCTCTGTGTTTCTCCTGCTTGCTCTGTTGTTCTCGCTGTTTTCTTAATAACATTTTCCGGGCTATCTTCTGCCTTCCTTTTGTTATTGCTCTCTTTCTCGCTGTTTTTTCCGTGTTGTTTTTCACTTTCACTGTCACTTATGGTATCATTTTTTACCACGTGTTGGTTTATAAACGTTTGAAATTTCTCTCTCTGTTCTTTTGGTTTTTCTAATTGCTCTGTTTTACTTGCACTGCTATTGTCACTGTCCTCCCCGTGCACACTCTCGTTTTCACTCACACTCACAATATCACTTTCATTGTCACTAAGATTTTCAGTCTTTTTCTTTTTCTTTCTAGATTTGGGTCCGGGTTTAGGGCCCATGCCCTTAACGGAGCGTTTGTATTTGTATACAATTCTGGATGAATGAGACGGTTTTCTTTTAGAAGGTATTCTCATACACTTATTTGATAATTATATGAACTTAAAACTTTTATTTTCTTTCAAGGTTAAGCCACTCTCGCTAAGTCAGAATCTTAGCACAAAAACACTGCACGTCCGACCTGTACAAGGTGATCCGTGCAACTGGGGGCCGAGAACTTTTTTTGAACGAATATTTATTTATTCAAAACTTACATTAGATTTTACATAGAGAGAATAGAGACTATTTTAAATAATTATAATATTATGTGGGTTCCTATTATCAAGTAACTTATACCACTATTTTGTTGATACAAATGAAAAAACTTAAAATAATTGAGTAGGGGGGTGTGTGTGTGTGTATTTGTGTGTTTATGTTGTAACGAAGTGCATTTTTCGTTACGCTAAATTTGTCTAAAGTACTCCTCATCTGTTTGTAACGAATATATTTGCTATTTTCATGGCCATTTGAAGTCATAAATTTCGTTTATACTTTGAACTTTAATGTGTCAGTAGACTCTTGGATCTGAAAAATATTATAAAAGTTGAGCTGAGAATTGACTCAGACCATAACGTACCTATAAACTGTGATGAAATCCAATAAGAAGATTGGATCCACGACATAATGTGATAGTAATCATATTCAGGTGTTATTCAATTAACCCTAAAGGTATATAATCCAGGTTAAGATATTGATATATTTTATTCGGCCAAACATTTGTGTTCGTTACCTGCCAAAGGATTAGAATTAAGTATTTTGTATTATATAGAATCATTTAACCTACCAGACAGAGTTTGGTTTGTGTAACTTCATAACATGCTAAATATTGTTGAAATCAGTTTGAGGTTAACTCTCAAGAAAACACTCTGCAAGCTTAACTTCTACAAGTGTCAAACGAGTTATTCAATTTGTCGCTAGGTGGCAACTGATAGAGTAGAGACGCTGCGCAGTACAGTACTACGCAGGAAACCGTTAAAAAGAGAACCGCAGAATGTTCTCGAATTTAGAGAGAGAACACTGATTCTAGTGACCGTTAGAAAGAGAGTCTCAGAATGTTCTGGAATTTAGAAAAAGAAACTGTCCGTTGCCTAGTAATCTCGGTCAATCACAACATAGTAGAAAAACCGTTAGAAAGAGAGCCTCGGAAGGTTCTAGAATTTAAAGAAAGAGAACAACAGGTTCTGTTGACCGCTAGAATGTTGCCTAGCAATCTCTGTCAATCACAACATTGTAAGACAGAGAAGAGACGAGCTTTTTAGACAAGGCTAGCATGATATTTTTTTCATATAAAAAGGCAAGATTTTTCGATAAGATTATCAGTCAATCCATGCAACTCACGCATGTGGGACTGATAGGGTGGCTCTTCAAGAACTAAAGGTGAGGACTAGGTATGGAGTGAAGTCTAGTAGGCAATTACAGTTAGCGAGTTGATTTGCGTCCTCTTTTATCGAGTGGACCACCGAATCGACCATCCTAGCTTGGCGTCCTTCTCTAATTTACAAGTACTACCAAAATCCTCAACGTTGCATTTACAGGCGGTGTTCTAGGTAGACACATAGTTATAACCGACTCTCAGCAGCGGCCCTCTTTGCAGGACCTATCCTGAAAGTTCTCGTTACCTAGACTATTTACCCTGTAATTGTAACAATCCTTTGTTGCATTTTTGACGGTGGTGTTTAAGTTTGACCATCCGACAAACCGACTTAGCGTGGTCCTCGCTGTAGGGCCCATCCTGAGTTGCGGTCGCGTGTTTTGCTTAGGCCACTCCCCGTTAAAGGTGTCGTAACAACCGTTCTAAAGTCTCCCGCTTTTGTTGTTATTCTTTTTCCGAAACTTTTGCAGTCACGTTTGACTATTTTCAATAAACATAAATTATTACTATTTTTCTAAAAGTTTAAATTAAATTACCACGAGCTTAAAATCAAAAATCGGTTAAACTAGTGAATTTTGTATTTGTCCAAAACGTTGCGCCAGCGCAGTCAACGTTAATTATTTAATTGTCAAATATTTTGCGGACAAAAGTTTGTCGCAAATTATTATTTATTTAAAAAGAAAAATCTAGTAAAGATATTTTCTAATAATTATTATTGTATCCACCGAGGTCGGATATTTATAAACATTTTTGAGTCCTACAATTCACTAGCTATTAAACTCGTAATTATTTTAGCTCAAACTTGGTAAATTTATTTATGCGCGGAGGCCGCAAATTATTTAAACTTAATAGTAACGATATTATTGATTTTTGACACAAAAGCAATTGTTTCAATCCTCAACCTGATTATCATAATCAATCCATTGTCGCCAATATTATTTTTGTACTTTTGTAATCAATCAATTGTAACATGGTTTATTTACATTGTTGACATCACAACGATCATTCTTGTAATCAACACAAATAAATACATTTGATTACGACATTTCAATCCACACCATTCATATGTTTCATGTTTGTATTGTATTGTTTTTCATGTTTTGATGAATAAATCTTGCATGTTGTTAAAATTTCAGTTGAGTTATTATTTATTGATCTTGCCATCACTGTACTGGACCCAAAGATAATAAAGTTCAATACTCTAAAAATAAATTCGATCTAATCAAGTTGTAATTTAGATCTGGCGCCCGAAATTAAATTTGATAACTTCCTGTACCGGCAGAGCCATCTAGAGGTAAATGTGATGAATAAGCTGGAGTAGGAGCTAAAGGCGGGAAATATTTGAAATTATAAATAGACAAGTATTTTCCAAATTTAACCAAATGTACTCGTTTTAACAATTTAATTCTTTCTGAAATTAATTAATTAAAGTTAATAAAAATCTTAGCATTTTAATTAATTTTTATTTTGGACTACTCCCCTTACCATTACAATGTCTAATTTTATTTTGTGGTAGATACATATATTTAAACTATAAGTTTTAATATTTAAAATATTTGAATCTCACCCTAATGAATTAAATTTACATTAAAACATTTAAAACAATATATACAATATATTCAACTTTGAAGTTGTTGCTTATAATTAAATATTTGTTTAATAGCACTACGTCTAAATTAAAACACTTAAACGCTAAATTATTATTTGCATATTTACAACTTATATCTACTTAATTTAAATAAAAACTATTAAACAAATATATAATTAAGTATTTTTATATTTAATGTGTGGTAGGAACTTGTATTAAGTTAGATTTTGTGATTATTTTATGTCTTAATATTCATTCCTGGGATGCATCGTCTATTTCCTTATCATCAGGGTCAAAGTAAGGTTCGTTAAACAAATTTAAAGTTTGGTAAGGCAATTTATGTTTCAAGCGGACGTCGGTATTATCCCTTCTGACTTCTGATATGTGTAATTTGTTTAGCTATGTTGCTGTCAGTGTATTGTTGTTTGTTGTAATATTTGTCTGTTAGTTTTAGAATGTGTTCTTGTATGTACGGAATGTTTGAAATTTCATGTAATTCGTGTAAAACGATCTTGACCAGTCACCAAACGTAAGATTTTGTTCTGAAATATTTGTAGGGGTTTTATTTCTGTTAAAGATAAATGCGCAAAAACTGGAGCTGCATAAGTGAGGATTGGCCGAAGTAATGTTAGGTATAAGTGTCGTTTTGTTTGTTGTGTGAGTGTGCTTCTTCTAGATAAAAGACAGTAGATTTGTTTTAAAGAGTAGTGTGCTTTTTGTATAAGTGTTTGTATGTGGTAAAAATAATTTAGTCTATAATCAAGATGAACTCAAAGATATTTTATTTTTGTTGTAGGTGTGATTTTTACTGTGTTGATTTTAATTGGTGTGTAAATTTTGATGTTTGTGTGTTTTCTGGTAAAGACAATTAATTCTGTTTTAGCTACGTTTAATTTTATATTCCAAGTTTTCCAATAATTATTTAAAATGTTTAAATGTATTTGTAACTGTCGGCCCGCGACCTCAGCGCTGTGACTGTGTGTACGAGTTTATATGGCTGTGTCATCAGTAAATAAAGCTGTTTTCTTGTTGGTATGTCATAAATATATAAAATAAATAATATTGGGCCAAGTATACTTCCCTGGGGTACTCCGGCATGTATTTGTTGCTCATTGGAAAGTGTATTATTAATTTTGACTTGGAATTTTCAGTGTGTTAGATATGAATATAATAATTTAATTAAATCAGTGGGTAAATATAACTTAATAATTTTGAAAAGAAGACCAGAAATCCAAACTTTATCAAATGCTTTTTCGAAATCTAAAAGAATCATGGCAGTTACTTTGTCTTTATTAAAATTTTGAATTACGTCTGTAGTTACCCTAGCCAGCTGTTGTGTTGTATTACGCCCTCTCCTAAATCCGAATTGGGAGTCAGGTAAAATTTTATTTGCTTCAATTGTACTATATAATTTTGAATAAATAACTTTTTCAGTTAATTTTGACAAAGTGTTTAATAAGCTAATTGGCCGAAAATTACATGGAGAAGTTTTTGATTTATTTGGTTTAGGTATTGGAATAATTGTTGCTAGTTTCCAAGCGTTAGGAAAGTAATTTAGTTTCATTGTTGCATTTATTATGTAGTGTAACTGTATTACGGCTTTTCGTGGTAAATTTTTTAATATTTTGTTTTCAATTTGGTCGGGGCCGGGTGCTTTATTGTTTGGGAGTTTACGTATTATATTGTGTAGTTCTGTTGGGTTGGTGCATAATTTGCGTAGTGTTTTATTGTCTGTATAATGCGGGGTGTTCATAAACTCCTCTACTGTGTTTATAACATTAGTGTAGTGTTCATTGTTTGCAGGGCCGTAACCAGAAATAATTTTCGGGGGGGGGTTTTTAAATTTAAAAAAATTGTTTTATATTATTATTTTAATGAAGATTCAACATGAAAAAAATATAAAAATAAAAAATAAAAAGAAACAAAAACGAAAAATATATTACATAAATAAGAATCATAGGTACTTAACTAGGTACATTTCATTTTTGTCATGTTAATATTCAAATTGATTTACAATATAAAATCTATTCTACGGTCTTTTTCAGCGGCAAATCGATTTATTACTTCCTCAGGATCTAAGTATATGTCTCTGTGAATGCTCATAAGAGCCAGGCCGGATAATCTTTCTTGTCCCGTGGAATTCCTTAAATACGTTTTTAAACGTCTAAGGCTAGAAAACGACCTTTCTGGTGTACAGGTTGAAACAGGAAGCGTAGTTAACACTTTTAACAAAAAATGTATATTTGGAAAAAGAGTTTTATTGCAATGTGACAAAGCTTCGATTGCTACACCTGGACGTTCTTCAACTCTAGTATCGCTCCACTTTCTCTTCCATAATTTAATTTCTGCCAAATAAATAGTATCATTGTCAAGGAAATCAGAGTATAAATTGAAACTATGATCTTCAAAATTTGTATCAACACAAATGTTAGGTAACAATTTATGTAAAGAAGATATGCAATCTTTGTGATGGATAAATCTTCTTTGTAACTGATCGATAAACTCATCGAAGAAAGGTATAGCAATAGCAACTCTGAAATATTGTTCTGCACTAGTAGCATTAATGTTATTATCGCAGTGGGAGCGCGGTTTTATACGGAGAATTTTGTAACAGGTACTTGGTACTATGTAGCTTCCCTTCTTGAAATCATTGAATAATGTACTCAAAACTCAAATAATATTTGTTTTCAAAGTATTAGCGTTCGTTAAATAAAATTAAAAAGTTTTCGTTGAAAATTTCGGGGGGGGTTTGAACCCCAAACCCCCCCCCCCCTGGATACGGCCTTGATTGTTTGTGTGTGGGTCTAAACTGTGTACTTCTTCAAAAGTTTTTGCAATAATTTGAGCTTTTTCAAAATCTGTAAAGTATGTTTCATTGTTTTGTGTGAGTGTAGGTATTTGTGTTTCTTTTTGTTTCAGTCTTTTTGTGAATTGCCAAAGAGAATTGTCATATTTGTTAAGTGTTTGTAATTTGTCATTCCACTTTTTATTCATGAATTCTGAAATATCTGTTTTAATTTGTTTGTTTCATTGTGTCATTTGTTGTCTGTATTGTTTGTCACGAGTTCTCTGCCAGTGTATGCGTACATTATTTCTTTGTGTGATTAATTGTGTTATTTCGGGTGGTAGTCTGTCTCTGTGAGCGTTTATTGTTATTTGTTTAGTGAATTTGTTTTTAATTTTTGTGAATGTGTCTGTGATTTTTTGTACTTCTGTGTCAATGTCTTGTGTAGTAAGTATTTTGTTATTTATTACTATTTCTGTATTTAACTGTTTAAGGAATTCTCTCCTGTTTGTGTCTTTGTCTGATGTAAGTTTTTTAATGTGTGTTTCTGTGTGTTGGTTGTCAAGTGTAAATTTTACCGGGGTGTGGTCTGAGCTAAGTTCATTAACACATATAGGATCTGAAATGTAATTAATGTTTTATAAACAACCAAATCAATAGTGTTATGAGTAAAGGGTTATCCTGATAGTAATTTAGTATACAGGAATGGTTAGCATGAAGGCCTTTATTTTAGAATTATTTTAATTTATTTTTCGCCGGACGTTCCGATGTCATTTACGAGCATCATCCTCAGCGGCTACAAAGTACAAAACAGTTATCACAAAGCAGAGCTTAAAAATGTATACAATTACCTTGTACAATACGAAAAATATTTTGCGAGTCATATTAATAAAAAGTTACACAATATAAAAGTAACAAAAGGAGGCATTTAGATGCCTCATGTCAGAAACATTGTAAAACATTTTGTAGGTTAGAGAACCTTGGACAGTCGGAAGTTGGCAGACCATAAAACTAAATCAAACAGCGACACATAGATTAAAGGCGGGAAATACAAACCTAAATTAATTAATGTCTTGTATTATAGGTTTGAAAAGATCTGTTATACGATCATAGTTAGTGATGCTGTTGGCCGTTGGTTCTTTGCAAGAGTTTATGTATAATGTTTCTAGGACTAGACGTTTGTTGCTATTGACCTCTTTGTGGAGTATTTTGACATCAGAGAATTTGAATTTATGACCTGTGTCAAAATGATGTTTACAAAGTCCACTATGGTATTGGTCAAGTAGTCGGCAGTGGTATTCATGCTTGTATATCCTTTTTTTGAGGGTTTGTGTAGATTCACCGATGTAGTGGGTGTCGCATGATCCACATGTGATCTTATACACAGTATTTTTAGTGTCCAAAGGTTCAATTTTATCTTTAGTTTTTGTAAACACATTAGCGATTGTAGTGGCAGTTGAGTTAGCCAGTTTTATATTAGTATCATGTAAGATATTAGTAAGTCCTTTATTCAGAGTGTAGTTGTAAGGAATTTTACAATACTGAAATCGTTGCTGCGGGCCGAATACAGGTAATGTGTTGTGTCTACTCTTAATTTTATTTAACCGTTTGTTAATGTGTTTATTTATATATTTTTCAGGGTAAGAATTGTCTCGAAGAAGCTGTTTAACAATCTTCAGGTTGTCTTCATGGAATACTGGGTCTGATAGCAATATAGCTCTGTCCATTAGTGAGTTGATGACACCAGATTTATAATTGGAGTTCGTATTGCTGTAGAAGTTGAGGAAGCGACCAGAAGCAGTATCTTTGCGGTACTAATTTGTTGTCAAATGGTTATCTTTGCGTATTACGCTTATGTCAAGGAAGTTTAGGAGTCCATGGTCTTCTGGTTCTATAGTAAACTTTAATCTTGGATGGTAGGTATTAACATGATTGAAAATAGAATCAATCTGGTCATCAGGTGCTATGACAAAGCAGTCATCAACATATCTAGTGAAATACTTAATGTTATATGTGGTGTTGTTAATCAATTCTTGTTCTAGTTGTTGGAGAATGAGGTCTGCAAGGCAACCACTAAGGCTTGAACCCATGGGGCACCCTTGGATTTGTTGGTAGTATATCTGGTTATGCGTGAAGAAGGAATCTTCAAAACATAGATTGATGCCTTGTATGAACTCAGATAGTGAGAGGTCTGTAAACGGCGAAATGTCATTCCATCTTGCATTAATGCAGTCGATCACCAGTTCTTGTGGAATTGATGGATAGAGAGCGCAAACATCAAGCGAGAAAAGCCTGTCATGTTGGTGCAGTTTAACAATTTTAAGTTGGTCGATAAGATGGAAAGAATTTTTAACATTGTTATTTGTGACATCGATAGCTTGTTGTAATGTAGTGGCCAGATGTTTGGCTAATTTATATGTTGATGTATCAATTGTCGAAGTTATTTGTCGTAATGGAATATCCTTTTTATGAATTTTTGGTTGAAAATACATTTTCCCTGCATTAGGGTTCTGTATAATGAGCTGGGTTAGATTAGATTTGTTTAGATACGCTCTAATTTTTTTATCAAATTTCATAATTGGATTTCTTTTGAGTATTTGATACGTGGATGTGTCGTTTAGTATATCATTGGCTTTTTTATCGTAGTCTGATCGATACATAATAACTGTTTTATTTCCTTTGTCGGCTTTTGTTATTATAAGATGTTTATTATTATTAATAAATCGTTGTGTAAGTTTTATCCATGTAAGAAATTCTTGGTCTACACATGTTAACTTATAGTTCTTGTTCTTGATGTGGAATGTAGTTAGAAAGTTGGATATCTTATCTTTAAGTTCTTGTTTATTGGGTAATGTGATATATTTTATTGTAGTCATAAGACTACTTATAGTCTCAAATATTAACCTTTTGTGATCCTTGATTTCATTAGATTTATAAGAAAAATCCTTACCAAGAGCCAGGATCGACAGTATTCTATCATCAATTGCGATATCAGTAAGATTGATTATCCATTTATGGTAATTTTTCTTTATATCAGTACATAATGAGTGTTGAAGTTCATCATGTTTCAGTTTATCAATTTGTTTAATTGATTTAAGACGTACTGCATTAGAGAGTTTATGATAATGCATGTCATTAGTGACTACAATATAATAATATATCTCCATGGGGAAGTAGTCCATGAGGAGACTGATAGTAGCATATTTATCCTTATTAAGTTGTTTAAGGCAATAGTGTGCTTCATCCAAATGACAATTGAGTAGAGCAGAATTGTATTTAGTGTTAACATTGTTAAATTTGTTAGATACTCTGTTACTTGAAAAGTTGTTACGTTTCTTGTCTTGTTGGTGACGTATGAATGTAGGCTTGAGGTTCATTTCTTTACATTTGTGTAGAAAGAATATTTTGTTTTCTATACACAAACCCTCAAAAAAGGATATACCAGCATGAATATCACTGCCGACTACTTGATCAATACCATAGTGGACTTTGTAAACATCATTTTGACACAGGTCATAAATTCAAATTCTCTGACGTCAAAATACTCCACAAAGAGGTCAATAGAAACATTATACATAAACTCTTGCAAAGAACCAACGGCCAACAGCATCACTAACTGATCGTATAACAGATCTTTTCAAACCTATAATACAAGACATTAATTAATTTAGGTTTGTATTTCCCGCCTTTAATCTATGTGTCGCTGTTTGATTTAGTTTTATGGTCTGCCAACTTCCGACTGTCCAAGGTTCTCTAACCTACAAAATGTTTTACAATGTTTCTGACATGAGGCATCTAAATGCCTCATTTTGTTACTTTTATATTGTGTAACTTTTTATTAATATGACTCGCAAAATATTTTTCGTATTGTACAAGGTAATTGTATACATTTTTAAGCTCTGCTTTGTGATAACTGTTTTGTACTTTGTAGCCGCTGAGGATGATGCTCGTAAATGACATCGAAACGTCCGGCGAAAAATAATTCTAAAATAAAGGCCTTCATGCTAACCATTCCTGTATACCAAATCAATAGTGGTTGGTGACATACCATTCTGTGGGTAGTGTGTATGTGTAGGTGTGTGTAGTAATTGTGCATTAAATGAATTTAAGAAAGCCTCGAGTGTCCTGCCATTTGCAATGTTTCTATTGTTGTTCCACGTTTGGTGTACTGCGTTCAGATCGCCAACTAAAATGATTTTGTGTGATGTGTTAAAGAGTGTCGTGAGTTCATTTAATGAAAGAACGGGAAGAGAAGGAAAAGCATCAAAATCTAACTGCGTAGTTTCTTCCTTCTTGTTTTGAAGAAAACTTATCTTATTTAGGTAAACCGGGCATTTTGTATAATTGGCCGGATGCGGTCCTTAGCAATGGAAGCATTTTGCTGGAGTATCTTTGCTCTTCGTGCACAGTCTTGTGAGGTGCTGACCTGTACATTTTAGGCAGTTTCGGAGTGTGAAGCAATTTGCTGTTGCATGACCCCATGCTTTGTCAATTATGACATTGAATTAGCACTTTTTTATTAATGTACCTCTCCCAAGATATCTTAGTGTATGCTAAACATTTTATGTTATTTTGGAGGACTGTGAGAGTTATGTCATTTGTAGTTATAACTAAGTACAGAGGTCTTAAAGTATTTTTCATTTTATAGATATTGTAAATATAAAGTACGCCACTGTGCCTGTGAGCTGTGTCTTTTCTGCTCTGTGTTTTTACTTATTTTTAACATGGAAACTTTAGTGTATTTATTTTCAATTTTGCATCAGATTGTGTATTTTTAAACAGTGAAGTGATTTTTGTGCTTCTTATACTCTTTGAGTGCATTGTATGTGAGTTTTTATCATTTAAACTTTAAACTGACTTAACCGTATGACTTGTCACCTTAATTAAACCAACGTATTTCGGCAGCTCACTGTCTGTCAGTCAAGGCCGCTGTATGTGTGATGTTATTCAGTGTCAGTTCAAATCAATTTTAGCGCTCTTTTATTATTTTATCAGTGGTTCAGTTAAACTTTTTGTTTTTAAGTTTCGATGGTTCCTCTAAAACGCAGTTATGACTGAGTGCGGGAAATGTCGAAAAACTAAACGTGACCCTCAAGTTGGTTGTGAGGGTTCATGCCAAAAATGGTATCACATATCATGCATTGGTATGGCTGAAGCTGAATTTAAATTACTAGAGCAATGTAAACAACTATTCTTTTTATGTCCTACGTGTAAAATTAATTGTGAAATAATTGATAAAACTAAAATCTTAAACACCGACAAAATTTTAAATGAAGTGAATACTAATATAACCAGTTTTTCAAATCAATTTAACTCTGACGCTTTATCAAAATTATTTGCCAATCTTAAGGATGATCTCAGTAAATTTATTGTGAATACCGTCGATTCAGCAAAAAATGAACTTTTGAACTGTATGGAAACTAAAGTCAGTGCTGCTGTGGACCTAATTCCTTCATCGCTGCCCACCGCTACGTCTATCACATCGTCTTTTGCTACTGTGGTTCATCGTTCTCATCCCCCCGTACTCATCAAATCAAAAAACAATGCCCAATCTAGTCATATTACTAAGTCTGACATATTAAAAAGTGTTGATCCAGTTACTTCACAAATATCTATCTCTAATGTGAAGAAAGCTAGTAATGGTGGACTTATTGTTACGTGTGACAATGAAATTGATCCAGAAAAACTTGAGACTCTTATAAACACAAATTTAGTTGATAAGTATGATGCCAAACAATTATCTGTCTTGTATCCTCGTATTCGTATAGTCGGTTTAACTGAAAACCTAACCAAAGAGCAATTTTTAAATTATTTTAGTAACCAAAATAAATCATGTTTTACTGCTTCTTCTAAGTATGATTTAATTAGTATAACACCTTTAAGGAAAAATAATAAAATTTATCAAGCTCTTGTTCAATTAGATCGTATATCATATAACAAAGTAATGGAGTCAGGAAAACTATGTATTGGTTATGATTATTGTGCAGTGTATGATGCTATTGATTTGAGACGTTGTTTCAACTGTTGTGGTTTCCATCATTTTGCTAAAAGCTGTACTAATAAAGCGTCTTGTCCAAACTGTGCTGGAAGCCATACTTTGAAAAATTGTCCCCCAGCTTCTGAAACTAAATGTGCAAACTGTCTCAGATATAATCTTACCAATGCTAATAAACATGATACAAGTCATAAGGCATGGGACTTGGACTGTCCAGTCTACACTGCGACTCTAAATAAATTCAGATCAAATATCTTAGGTAAATAGCAATTACAGCAAAATAATCGTGTCCAATCTCATGGTTCAAAATTACAGTTTTATTACCAAAACATTCAAAGTCTTAATAATAAAATAACTTTTACATCTAGTTGTAGTTTACACTTTGATGTTATTGCTTTTACTGAAACGTGGCTGAACAGCAGTGTTAGCAATTCTGAACTTTGTGATAATAATTTTAATGTGTATCGTTGTGATCGTAATTTCAATGACTGTAATTTAACTCGTGGTGGTGGAGTTCTTCTTATGGTTAATAAAAATATCACATCAGTCAGAATTGATCTTGCTGAATACACCCCTATTCTCCCTACAAATGTCGATATTTTATGTACGAAATTATCTGTTGCTAATAAACCTTATTATGTTTTTGTTATCTATATTCCACCTGGCACTAGTACTGCCAGTTACAATGTTATTTTGGAATTTTTTGAGCATTTACCATTCTTATATGATAATAATTTTGTTTTATTGGGTGACTTTAATATTAGTGAATTTAGTTCTGATTTAAATTCACCCAAAGTATCCATTATGAAGAACTTCTTTAATTTTTACAATTGCTCACAGTACAATAATATATACAATAAATATAATCGCTTGCTTGATCTTATAATATCTAATGTTGAATGCTCAGTGTCACACTGTCATACTGATATATTTGATATTGAATATGATCATCATCCAGCTTTGGAATTTACTCTTGACACATGTTCTAATGTTAATCGATGTAAAGATCGTTTTAGGATGAATAATTTTCAGTACAACTTCAAGAAAGCGGATTTTCATAAATTATATAACCTTATAGGAGAGTTTGATTGGTCTTTTTTAAAACAATTTGATGATGTTAACATTGCTTGTCAAAAATTTTATGATGTACTATACGATATGTTTGATCAATGTGTTCCAATGAAACGCTCATATAATTGTAGCTATCCACCGTGGTTTACCAAAGATATTATTCATGATGTCAAGTTAAAAGACAAGCTAAGGAAACTCTGTAACAAATTTCCGGACAATAATTCTCATTCAGTTTCTTTAAAAAAAAATTAGATACAAACTTAAAACTAACATTAGAAAAGCTTACTCTGAATATGTCCGGAAATGTGAATCTTCACTTAAAGATGATCCTAAAAAAATTTGGAATTTTGTTAATAGTAAACGAAAAACATCTTCAGTTCCTAACGTAATGTCCTTTAATAATAAAGAAATTTCTTCACCTATTAATATAGCTAATGCTTTTGCTACGTTTTTTAAATCCGTCTTTCATTCTTCCTCTTCTATTTGTTCAGATTTTCCACCTGTTTCTGATAATATAATTTCCCTTAAATATATTTCTAGAGAAGATATTGAACTATCTATTAGTAAATTAAAATCTAATCTTTCTTGTGGTCCTGATCTCATTCCCAGTCTGTTAGGCAAAGATTGTTCTTATCATCTGTCCATTGCACTCTGTCACATCTTAAATTTGTCAATTAAGACCAATACTTTCCCTGATGCCTGGAAATCTACCAAAGTAACTCCGATACATAAATCTGGTTCAACTTCTGATATTAATAATTACAGACCAATAGCTATTCTCTCCAATTTCAGCAAAATTTTTGAAACCATAATATATTCCAAAATATATCCTAACATTAAAAATCTAATTTCTATTTCTCAACATGGATTTATGCAAAAAAGATCTACTTCCAGTAATCTCACCTATTTTACTCATTATTTATCATCTATTTTAGATAATAAGGGCTAGGTAGATTGTATTTACACAGATTTTTGTAAAGCCTTTGACAGAATTGACCATAATATTTTAGTAAGTAAACTACATTCGTTTTCTTTGTCTCCTTCTCTTGTTTCTCTTCTGTCTTCCTATATATCTCAACGCAAACTTTTTGTTCAGATTCATGGTTTTAATTCTTCTACATACGTTTCATCTTCTGGTGTTCCTCAAGGCTCGAACCTAGGTTCACTTTTATTTCTTTTGTTCATCAACGATCTCCCCTTTACATTAAATCGTGATAAACTTGTATTTGCTGATGACCTGAAAATTTTCTACTCCATTTCATCTATTAGCGACTGCCTTAAATTACAAGATGATCTAAATAACCTATCACAATGGTGCATAAAGAACAATCTTAGTCTTAATATAAAAAAATGTAACGTTATGACCTTTACAAAAAAATCTATACCTCTCACATTTGATTATAGAATTGATAATATCATATTAAACCGTTTGAGTTCAATTAAAGATCTAGGTGTTACTTTCGATCCCAAATTGACTTTTAATCAACATATCAACAACATATACAATGAATCTGTACGTATGCTTGGGTTCATAATTCGTAATACTCGCCTTTTCACCGATATATCTTCTATCTTTATTCTCTATTATACTTTTGTTCGATCTAAACTAGATTATTGTTCTATTATATGGAATCCTATACATGAATGTCATCAAGATCACATTGAAAAGATTCAGAAAAATTTTTTACGTTACATTTATTTTCGTATTAACAATGTTTATGATAGTTCAATATCTTACTTAATTTTACTTGAAATGTTCCAAATGCCTAGTCTCCTCGAACGACGTGAACTTAACTCAGCCCTCTATCTCAGCAAGCTGTTATGTGGTGATATTGATGATCCCTTTTGTCTCAGTGTAATAAATTTCCACGCTCATACTGTATGTACTCGTTCCAGTAATACCTTCTATCTTCCCACAGCTCGCTCCAATATTCTTTTCGTGTCACCAATATATAGAATGTGCCATACTTATAACTTACGTTATTCAACTGTTGACGTTTTTCAATTTAAACCAAAGATGTTCTATGCTATTATTGCTAAAATTTAAGTCACTTTGTTATATCTCTGTACATATTTTTTACTTTTTTGTCTTTCTGTGTTTCTTCCCATCCTCTTATTGGGAGTTATCCTGTTGGATGGTGTATTCAAATAAATAAATAAATAAATAAATAGTTACATTCAAGTCTTCTAATTCCTGTTTAATATCATCAATTGGTGGCTCGCTGTCCAACCCGCGGATAACAAAAGCATGGGATTTCTTATTTTTCTCTGTAAATGTATAAAAATTTATGTTGTCCTTTTTAATTGATTTTTAATTTTGTCTTTGTCTGTCACATTATGGATAAATAAATTTGTAGCATTTTTTGAAAATTTCATGTGAAATCCATTTGGGGCATTTGCTTTTAAGTTTTTAATTAAGAGTTTATGGTCATTGAATAATTTGTCAATAATAATTGGAGTGGGTATAAAATTTGTCACACTTTCTTCAATGGGCAGTTTTTCAAATTTATTTGATAATTCTATTGGTTTCGATACATTATTATTTTTCAATTTATCTTTCTTTTGCGCTTTTCTGTCACTGACCAGTTGAAATGACAGCTCTTCACTGTCACTCATGACTTCTTCATTTATTTCAATTTGATTTAAGGAAGCCATGGCTTCAATTTTTTCTTTCTTTTCGGCAAATGTCAAACTAACACGCCGCCGTTTTCGGTTTTCTTCGTCTGAGTCGCTCGTTTTAGACTAAGCACTTAACTATGACACAACAAAAAACACTAAACTTTCTCACTACAAACACAATACTATTTAAAACTGCAAAAACCAGCAAAACTAATATTTTTCTGGAGCTCCAGAGAAAACGTATTTGTAAAACAAATCGTAACAATGGGAATGGACGAGAACTGGTACTTTCAATGTGATATGGCCGTTGACACAATATTTATTTTCATTAAAAAATATCAAAAATATTTTAACTAAATACCCCTTTATCAATGAAAACTTCAACACCCCCTCCCTCCTCCACCGGGGGGATAGTACATGATAGTCACTTCCATACGGAATAAAATAATAATACAAATATACCTTTCATACTATGATGGTTATAATAATTATCCCCCAAGATAATTGTTGTTGTTTCTTTCAATCTTTGGAATCCTCGTCACACCAAATTGTCTAAGGAATCATCTTATATGTCTTATGGTTCCTCACTATACTCCATCCATTCATGTCCATTTGAAAGCCGTTGTGTCGTTCCTTTCATTCTTCGGAATCCACACCACACCAAATGGTCTAAGGAATCACCTTATATGTCTTATTGTTCCGCACTATACTCCACAATATCCATTTGTTTGAAATGATAAGACTGGTTGAGTTTAGAGTCAATTATTATTTACTCTGCAAATAAACAAACAAACAATGTCTATATTATACTTTATACAAAATATTCCACTACGTAAGTACCTACATCTATTACCCTAAATCTAATTTTATCTTGCCCTCATAGTCCAGGAATTATAAAAAAAATAGGGGAAAAAAATGATAGACAGCTGAATTTTGGTATATACGCTCATAATGGCTTCTAGTTTAACATACTAAAAGTCCTAAACGATATCGCGTGTGCTTCCATTGCTACGACCTTGTAAAGACCTTGAAAATGAGATTTTTGCGTATAACTCACGAACGGTGACACCAATTAAAAACTTTTTTTACGAAAATGTTGGTAATTTAATGTAATACAAAAAGGCCCTTACCAATTTTATCGTCAGTTTATTTATTTCTCTCAAAATCGGGAAAAGGCTAATCACCGTTTTGGAATCGTTGAGAGCCCGTGAATTAGACTTCCGGTTTCAGAAAAATAGCTGCCATTTATGAATGGAATATACTATCGACTTCCGGTTTGCGGCATTTAATTCCTTTTATATTTTTCTATTAGACGTATATATTTTTTAACTTCATCAGGCTTTGGTTTAGCCGGAATTTTAAGTTATTTTAATTTTAGTATATTACTAATTTTTTCATTTATTATGTTTAATCGAGTGTTATTTCTGAACAAATAAAAATACTGACTTCCGGTTTTCGGCATTAGATTCCTTGAACATTTCTCTATCGAATACATTATACTAAAAATGTTGAAACATCTTCGTTTAGCCGAAATATAATGATATTCTTTAAGAGAACACAGCGATATTATGGATTTTTTTAAAATTTGTTGTGTTTAAACAAGTCTAATTTCTGAACGAATAAAAATACCGACTTCCGGTTTTCAGCATTCGATTCCTTGAACATTTCTCTATTAAATACATAATACCAAAAATGTTGAAACATCTTCGTTTAGCCGAAATCTAATGATTTTCTTTAAGAGAGCACAGTAAAATTATAGAAATATTTTTTATTTGTCATGTTTGAACAAGTGTAATTCGGCTAAACGAAGATGTTTCAACATTTTTGGTATAATGTATTTAATAGAGAAATGTTCAAGGAATCGAATGCTGAAAACCGGAAGTCGGTATTTTTATTCGTTCAGAAATTAGACTTGTTTAAACACAACAAATTTTAAAAAATCCATAATATCGCTGTGTTCTCTTAAAGAATATCATTATATTTCGGCTAAACGAAGATGTTTCAACATTTTTAGTATAATGTATTCGATAGAGAAATGTTCAAGGAATCGAATGCTGAAAACCGGAAGTCGGTATTTTTATTCGTTCAGAAATTAGACTTGTTTAAACACAACAAATTTTTAAAAAATCCATAATATCGCTGTGTTCTCTTAAAGAATATCATTATATTTCGGCTAAACGAAGATGTTTCAACATTTTTAGTATAATGTATTCGATAGAGAAATGTTCAAGGAATCGAATGCTGAAAACCGGAAGTCGGTATTTTTATTAGTTCAGAAATTAGACTTGTTTAAACACAACAAATTTGAAAAAAATCCATAATATCGCTGTGTTCTCTTAAAGAATATCATTATATTTCGGTTAAACGAAGATGTTTCAACATTTTTAGTATAATGTATTCGATAGATAAATGTTCAAGGAATCTAATGCCGAAAACCGGAAGTCAGTATTTTTATTTGTTCAGAAATAACACTCGATTAAACATAATAAATGAAAAAATTAGTAATATACTAAAATTAAAATAACTTAAAATTCCGACTAAACCAAAGCCTGATGAAGTTAAAAAATATATACGTCTAATAGAAAAATATAAAAGGAATTAAATGCCGCAAACCGGAAGTCGATAGTATATTCCATTCATAAATGGCAGCTATTTTTCTGAAACCGAAAGTCTAATTCTCGGGCGCTCAACGATTCCAAAACGGTGATTAGCCTTTTCCCGATTTTGAGGGAAATAAATAAACTGACGATAAAATTGGTAAGGGCCTATTTGTAGTACATTAAATTACCAACATTTTCGTAAAAAAAGTTTTTAATTGGTGTCACCGTTCGTGAGTTATACGCAAAAATCTCATTTTCAAGGTCTTTACAAGGTCGTAGCAATGGAAGCACACGCGATATCGTTTAGGACTTTTAGTATGTTAAACTAGAAGCCATTATGAGCGTATATACCAAAATTCAGCTGTCTATCATTTTTTTCCCCTATTTGCCAAAACATTATCTAAAATGCCTGGACTATCATTACAAGATTTCGTTGATTCTTAAGTAATCCCTAAATCTTGCAAACATAATTCGATACATTAAAAATTGTGACAAACATTATTTTATATTATATCTTTATTAATTTATATACACTGAAAAAACAATATAATTGTCGCAAGGCTTATAGATTGAGGTATAATATATGCTGAATTTGGATACGGCGAAATATATATATATATATATATATATATATATATATATATATATATATATATATATATATATATATAAATTAACGATCGATCTTTATAAAATTACTTTTTAAAAAAGAATTTTATTTGTCAACTACAAGATATGTTGCTTCTACAAAGCTTAACTACTGACTAACTTATTCTATCTATTCTAATTTACAAGAAAACTTATTATCTACGAGATTTCGGAATCTAGTTACAGCAGAGCATGTTTCTCACGGGGAGAAACATGCGACACAGCATAATTTTATCTATGTTGCATTTTTTCAATAATATAACTCCTCCCTTCTCAGAATGGAGCCCCTTCAGGTAGGCGGACATCATCATGTTGTGGCGGTAGGGTTGAAGTTCTACGTTGAGTGTATAGATTCCTAATTCGTTTAAATGCTATACAAATAATTATAATTAAAAGTCCAATATAAAGTATTAGTGTTTGTGCTAGGTTTGTTTATTTTTGTAACTTTATGATTAATTAAAATTTTAAATTGTTTTGTTATGCTTACTTAACTTGCTTGCAGTTGCTCAGTGGGGATGTGAGCAACTGCTACCTCATCTGGTTTGGATTTTTAAGGCGTGTTTAACCCTCACATATGTACCTCTACAATGGAGGGAAGTGAAAGTAGTGTACATTCCTAAACCAGGACGGTCAGACTACTCATCACCTAAATCTTATCGCCCAATAAGTCTAACCTCAGTTCTTCTTAAAACTCTGGAAAGACTGTGCGACAGATACATTAGAGAGTCTGCGCTTTCTCGCCATCGTCTTCACCCTAATCAACATGCCTACATCCAGGGTAGATCAACCGAGACTGCACTTCACGCTGTAGTTAGTAGGATCGAGAGATCGATGGAATGTAAAAATTCCACCCTGGGTGCTTTCATTGATATAGAAGGAGCTTTTGACAAAGCGACTTTTAACTCCATAGTCAACGCTCTAAGTGAACATGGCGTTGAACAACCACTAATTATGTGGATTAAGTTCATGCTTGAACATAGAGCCGTTAAGTTTTCGTCAGAAAACTCAACCATAAGGGGTTACGTTACCAAAGGTTGTCCTCAAGGAGGAGTCCTTTCACCTCTCCTTTGTGTCATTGTAGTTGACAGCCTTTTACAGCTACTCAATAGCAATGGTTTCTACACCGTTGGTTATGCAGATGATATTACAATTCTGCTAAATGGCAAATTTGAGAACACACTTTGTGAAGTGGCCAACAATGCTCTCAAACTTCTTGAATCTTGGTGCGAGGAACACTCTTTTTCAGTTAACCCAACCAAAACTGAGATGGTCTTTTTTACCAGAAAAGTTAAAATCGGCAGACTCAACATGCCGAAACTCTTCAATTAAACTCTAGGCTTTTCAGATACAGTTAAGTATCTGGGAGTTACACTTGACTGTAAATTGACCTGGGGTCAACATCTAAACCAAAAAGTTGAAAAAGCCTGCATTGCCTTCTGGCAATGCCGTCGTGTTATGGGTCGAACTTGGGGGCTAACTCCCAAGCTCTCACTTTGGCTCTACACAGCGATCATTAGGCCAATGATTACGTATGGTGCTCTGGTCTGGTGGCCTAAAGTCAGGCAATCAACAGTATCTTCGAAATTAGAACATGTACAGAGACTGGCATGTTTAGCAATTACTAGTGCAATGCGCACTACACCGACAGCGGCTATGGAGGTCCTTCTGTGTCTCACTCCTCTTAATCTTTATATAGAGGAGGTGGCACTAAAGACTGCTCTACGCCTCTCACATTCAGGTTGCAGATTAATGCGGACTGCATACCTCCCAAATTTAACTTTGATAAACCCTATCGTGTTATACTAGATGGTCAGGGAGCCTCCAGACCTGACATCTTCATCTTTACAGATGGCTCCAAAACGTCCACAGGCTCAGGCTCGGGAATCTTCTCCGAAGAACTGAACCTTAACGTTAGCATACCCCTTGGTGTCCACACCACTGTCTTCCAGGCTGAGATTATGGGGATTATGCAGAGCGCAATACTTGTGTATGAACTTCAGGTTCAAAGCAAGTCAATTAGGATAACAACAGACAGCAAGGCAACTCTTCAAGCTGTCAATGGCTGCAAAGTCACTTCAAAGCTTGTCGAGCTATGTCAACAAGCACTGTCCGTCATATCCAAGAACAATGCCGTAGAACTCACTTGGGTTAAAGGGCATAGCGGTAATGAAGGTAACGCTAAGGCTGATGAACTTGCTAGGCAAGGCTCGTCTTCCCTGCCTTGTGGCCCGGAACCAATACTTCCGTTGGCAACTTCAACTCTTCATGACTTTGTCAAAAACTTAAGCTTTGAAAAATTTTCAGTCCACTGGACTACCACACCTCAATGCAGACATGCAAAGAGACTAATTGCGAAGCCAACTATTAAACTGGCAAACTATCTCACTCGACTCTTTCGAAATAACCTTCAACTTCTTGTCGGCATTTTGACGGGACACAGTCGTTTAAACAAACACATGCACCGCATGAAAATCGTCAACAGTCCTTTATGTAGAGGCTGCGAAGAAGAAGATGAAACTGTGGAGCACATCCTATGTGAATGCCCTGCTTTGTCTTCAAAAAGAGGATCCATACTAGGGGAATTCTGGCCGGACATGGCCACCCTAAGCACAACTCCCGCTGCTGACCTGTTGGCTTTCTTCCTGAGTGTGGAATGGCTTCAGGATCTGTAGCAAGGAGCTGTGCTACCCGGAGGATGTACAATGGGCCCGTCTGAGCGGCCTAAGTGCATGTGGAGTTTCCACTCCACCCTCCCTTTTATATCCAAGATCCAAAAGATGACTTAACTTATAATAATTATAATTGGTATTGTTTGGGATTGTTTAATTAGTATTATTTGAAATCTGGTTATTTCAATAATTTGTTGGTTTTACAATTATAGACTTATCTTAGTAAGTTAGTTTTTTTATTTTTGGAAAACATCTTCACTGGGATTTTCCTTTTTGAAATTATTTTCACTGATATGACCACGTAACACTTTTCACTTGTGTTCTTTGATGACACTTTATCTTCTACGGGAATATGAAGTTTGTACGCAGGGTTGTAATGAACATTTTGGAACACTGATACTATTTACTTGGAGCACAAATGTCATGTAGAGGTCCGATTTCATTGTTTTCTGATTGTTACGAACTCTGTTTTTAGTTTTGTGGATAGTTAATGTAAATAATAGGATTTGAATTTCTTGGGAATAGCATAAAATAATTATTTATTGTTACAAGTCACAGAGTTTTCGATATCTTGAGATATGTTTAATATTTCATTATACGATGTTATTTTATTAGTCGATTAAATAGGTCTTTAATCAACCAACATATAGTTCGATTTTGCTATGTTAGGATCGTGAGTCGTGCCACTAATTGTTAATAACAATAATATAATATAATAATAATAAATTGATAGTTCACACAATATGCCATGTTCTAATAGGTTTTGTTAATACTGAGTTCTGCTTGTGATAGTAATTCTGAGTTAAATCTTTTTGCGATTCCTCCAAACATTGCAAGATCTTTACTCACACCATGTGCTAAGCTGCTGTCGGGAGGTGCATTAAATAAATCATCTTGTATTTCTTTTATGTTGGTCAATTTAGGATGTGTTTGCTTATAGTTTAAGTAATTTTGGTATTCTGCTAACTGATAATTTTCAATTAATGAATTTGAATTTTGAATATCGTATGGAATACGACTAAGTGCATCTGCGTTTGTATTGGCTTTTCCTTTTTTATAAATTATGTCGTAATCAAATTCTTCCAATTTTAAGCGCCATCTGACAAGTTTTTGACTGCATTGTTTTGGGTTTAGTGAGAATAACCATTGGAGAGGTCTATGGTCTGTTAGTATGGTAAATTTTCGTCCGTATAGGTATGGTCGGAAATACTGTGTTGCCCAAATAATGGCTAGTAATTATTTTTCAATTGTTGAATAATTTGTTTCAGCAGTGTTCAAGGTTCTGCTAGCGTAAGCTACTGGTTTATCGCTACCGATAGGTCCTTGTGATAGTACTGCACCTATGGCTACGTTGCTTGCGTCACATGTCAAGTTAAAAGGTTTTGAAAAGTCAGGGTATTGAAGCAAGGGTTCATTGATTAATAGATTTTTACATAATTCAAAACATTCGACATACTCGGGATCGTCAATTTTTATTTCTGCGTCTTTCTTTAAGCATTTAGTTAATGGTTTTGTGATTTTTGCAAAGTCTTTAATACATTTTCTGTAATATCCTAAGAGGCCTAGAAATCCTTTTATTTGTTTTGTATTTCTCGGGATAGGGTAATTTTGGATAGCGGTTATCTTGTCAGGGTTTGGTCTAACACCGTCGGGGGTTACAATATGTCCGAGGTACGCGACCTCTTTCTTTAAAAACTCGGATTTGTCTAATTGAATTTTGAAGTTAGCTTTTCTTAGCCTGTCAAATACTAGTCGTAAGTTTTCTAAATGTTCTTGTAGTCTTGTACTGAATATGATTATGTCGTCTAAGTATACGAGACATTTGTTGTTATTAAGTCCTCTTAAAATATTGTCCATGACGCGTTGAAAGGTTGCCGGGGCATTTTTCAATCCGAATGGCATTCGTAGGAATTCGTAGTGTCCATTTTCCGTATTGAATGCTGTTTTTGAAATATCGTCAGTTGACATATCAATCTGATGAAACCCGGATGCTAAGTCAAGAGTGGTAAAATAATGACAGCGTCCTAATTTGTCTAGTAAGTCTGTTATGTTGGGTAGTGGATATTTGTCACCGATAGTTTTTTCGTTGAGTTTACGGTAGTCTACTACGATTCTCCATTTCCGTTTACCGGAGGTATCTAATTTCTTAGGAACTATCCAGATTGGTGATGACCAAGGAGAATTTGAAGGTCTTATAATATCTTGTTCCAACATTTTACTAATTTGTTTGTTTACTTCCTGCTTATGAAATTTATAAAATTACTTTTTAAAAAAGAATTTTATTTGTCAACTACATGATATGTTGCTTCTACAAAGCTTAACTACTGACTAACTTATTCTATCTATTCTAATTTACAAGAAAACTTATTATCTACGAGATTTAGGAATCTAGTTACAGCAGAGCATGTTTCTCACGGGGAGAAACATGCGACACAGCATAATTGTATCTATGTTGCATTTTTTCAATAATATAACTTATATATATATATATATATATATATATATATATATATATATATATATATATATATATATATATATATATATATATATATACTCACCGGCACGGAAAACGGGTCACTTTTTCTTTTTTAAAAATTTTTGTTATCCCTTGATTATTTTATATAACTATGATATATTTTATTAAAGGGTATTATAGTCAAGTATTTCGTATTATGAAATTAATGTTTTGAAGATTTACTAATTGTTTATTATCAAAAGAAAAAATTATGGACATAAAAACAATAAAAAATAACTTGAAAAAAATTTTCAAACACATAAATAAACACAATTCGTTGATACTTATAACGCGTGTTCCCTCTGCGTACTTTATGACCTTGGTCAATCGTAGAGGCATACTCAAAATGAGGTTCCTGATGCAATCTTGAAGGATATTATTATATGCTTCTAACAGTGCATCTCTGAGTTATTCCAGCGTACTAAGCCTACTGGGACCGGGTACGCGACTTCGAATCTTTATATCGAGCATATACTACCCAAATTATATTGGATTCAGACCTGTACTCCGCGCTGGACACATCATACGATTGATGTTAACAACATTTATGAAACCGTTTAAGATTGCAGCAGCATGAGGGCTCGCATTATCGTGCATCAAGATAAATTTATCATCTTAAAATTGTGCATAAGGGACAACATTGTCGGTCAGAATATCTTTTATGTACCTATCGGCATTGAATATTACCATAGAACAAGGAATAGATCTATCCGCAAAATCACTGATATCCCAGTTCACACCATTACTGATCCTCCCAAGAATCTTACAGTATTGCTGAATGCACAAGTTTCTCAATTGGTCGTCACACTTTTACACATCCATATGGTGACATTAAAAAATATCGGGATTCGATAGTGACTAAAACACGAGTCTAATCACCGTAATCCCAATTTACATGCTTTCCAAAAAAATACAATCGAGCTACTCGGTAATGTTGGAGGACGTGTGGTCGCATGGCAGGCCATCGTGCCAGAAAATCTACTTCTATTACTCTTCTTCGTACAATACGTTCACTATTATTCACAGTAAGCAATTGTAGTAATGATTTATGGACCTGCACGACAATTATAGTGCGATTTCGACGCGATGTCAAAACAAAAAATCGAGCATTTCTGTTGCTTTTGCGTCTTCTCAGGCCTATTCCAGGTCTTCTGGTGTACAAATCTGTCGCCAGAAAACGTGTATAAACGCGTTAAATACTACTAAGTGATACATTGTACCGTTTAGCTACGAAAAGTTGACTTCTTTTGTCTTCGATGAAAGTGATGATGGAAACTACAATTTCTGCATTCTGTGCCATTTTGAAAACATAGACCACATCACACCACATCAAAATGACAAATAAACAATAAAACAAATGATGAAAAGAAATAATACCAGCATAATCAATAACTATGCATTTTATAAATTTCGTGATTTCGGTATAATGCGCATAATAAAACTAATATTTAAGTAAATTGTTAATGTTAAGAGTTGATAATGGAAGCGACTTCGAGAATGTCTAGTTAACATATAGCAATAATAATATTTCGGCATTCGTCCTCAACATTAATGTTATTAGCATTTTTTCTTAAATAAAATAAATGACCCGTTTTCCGTGCCGGTGAGTGTATATATATATATATATATATATATATATATATATATATATATATATGTATATGACAGTCTGTAAATCTATGTAAGTCTGATGTTACACTATAAATTGTGTAAAATTTGTATTATAATATCAATATTGTTACAGCGTCCTGATGAAGATTTAAAATAAAATCGAAAGCTTGACAAATTTTAAAGAGTCTACCTTAATTTTTTGGCCAATTTACTGACTGTCACACCCACTACTGTTGCTTGCATATATATATATATATATATATATATATATATATATATATATATATATATATATATATATATATATATATATATATATATATATATATATATATATATATATATTGTTTGATGGGGCGGATTTGGGTAAACACTTTTGTTAACGTATTTTAAAGTAAACACAGTATGAATTTATTCAATGGACGTTAATAACATGAATAATGATAATGGTAAAGAGAACACTTCTTAAAGGAATTACTTTAAAACTAGCACTGTAAACACAAACGTATCTGTTTATTGCTTGACAGCCATGTTGTTCACCTCGTGTACACGCACTCCTTCAATATATATATATATATATATATATATATATATATATATATATATATATATATATATATATATATATAGGATTTGTAGTGGTATATATGGTATATTCGACAGAAATTTAATATGTTTCGAGGAATTATACACATATTTCTTATAAATATATCTGTTTATTTAACAGAAATTTATTATGTCTCAAGGAATTATACACATATTTCTTATAAATATATCTGTTTATTCGACAGAAATGTAATATGTTTTAAGGAATTATACACATATTTCTTACAAATATATCTGTTTATTCTACAGAAATTTAATATAATTGTTAAAAATATATTGTATTTATTTTTATTTTATTGCTATATTTATATGAAACATGTCTATATTTTGTAATGGTAAGCGGAGTTCTAAAATTAATAATTAATTAAAATGGTAATTAATTAATAATTAAATTGTGAAAATGGGTAGATTTGGTTAAATTTGGAAAATACCCGTCTATTTATAATTTAAAATATTTCTCGCCTTTAACGTCTACTCCTGCTTATTCATCACATTTACCTCTAGATGGCTCTGCCGGTACAGGAAGTTATCAAATTTAAATTTCGGGCGCCAGATCTAAATTACAACTTGATTAGATCAAATTTATTGTTAGAGTATTGAACTTTATTATCTTCGGATCCAGTACAGTGATGGCAAGATCAATAAATAATAACTCAACTGAAAGTTTAACAACATGCAAGATTTATTCATCAAAACATGAAAAACAATACTATACAAAACAAACATATGAGTGGTGTGGATTGAAATGTCGTAATCAATTATATTTATTTGTGTTGTAAATAAACCATGTTACAATTGATTGATTACAAAAGTACAAAAATAATATCGGCGACAATGGAATGATTATGATAATCAGGTTGAGGATTGAAACAATTGCTTTTTGTGTCAAAAATCAATAATATCGTTACTATTTAATATGTTTCGAGGAATTATACACATATTTCTTATAAATATATCTGTTTATTTGACAGAAATTTTGCGGCCTGTGCGCATAAATAAATTTACCAAGTTTGAGCTAAAATAATTATGAGTTTAATAGCTAGTGAATTGTAGGACTCAATATGTTTATAAATATCCGACCTCGGTGGATACAATAATAAATTATTAGAAAATATCTTTGCTAGATTTTCCTGGCGCAACGTTTTGGACAAATACAAAATTCACTAGTTTAACCGATTTTCGATTTTAAGCTCGTGGTAATTGAATTTAAACTTTTGGAAAAATAATAATAATTTATATTTATTGAAAATAGTCAAAATTGACTGCAAAAGTTTTGGATAAAGAATAACAACAAAAGCGGGAGTCTTTAGAATGGTTGTTACGACACCTTAACGGATAAATTGGTCTAAGCAAAACACTCAACCGCAACTCAGGTTGGGCCCTACAGCGAGGACCACGCTAAGTTGGTTCGGTTAAACACCACCGTCAAAAATGCAACAAAGGATTGTTACAATTACAGGATAATTGGTCTAGGTAACGAGAACTTTCAGGATAGGTCCTGCAGAGAGGGCCGCGGCTGAGAGTCGGTTATAATTATGTGTCTACCTAGAACACCACCTATAAATGCAACTTTGAGGGTTTCGGTAATATTAGTAAAATAGAGAAGGACGCCAGGCTAGGATTGGTCGATTCGTTTGTCCCCTCGATAAAAGAGGAGGACGCTAATCAACTCTTTAACTTTATTTGCCTACAAGATCTCACTCCATACCGAGTTCCTCACCTTTTGTTCTAGAAGAGCCGCTTTGTTAGTCCCGAATGCGTGAGTTGCATTGATCGACTGATAATCTTATCGAAAAATCTGGCCTTTTTATATGAAAATAAATCATGCTAGCCTTGTCTAAAAAGCTCGTCTTTTCTCTCTCTTACAATGTTGTGATTGACAGAGATTGCTAGGCAAAATTCTAACGGTCACCAGAATCTGTTGTTCTCTTTCTTTAAATTCTAGAACCTTCCGAGGCTCTCTTTCTAACGGTTTTTCTACTATGTTGTGATTGACCGAGATTACGAGGCAACGGACAGTTTCTTTTTCTAAATTCCACAACATTCTGAGACTCTCTTTCTAACGGTCACGAGAATCAGTGTTCTCTCTCTAAACTCGAGAACATTCTGCGGTTCTCTTTCTAACGGTTTTCTGCGTGGTACTGTACTGCGCAGCGTCTCTACTCTATCAGTTGCCACCTAGCGACAAATTGAACAACTCGTTTGACACTTGTAGAAGTTAAGCTTGCAGAGTGGTTTCTAGAGAGTTTTAGCATGTTATCTAATTACATAAACCAAACTCTGTCTGGTAAGTCAAATGATTCTATACAATACAAAATACTTAATTCTAATCCTTTGGCAGGTTAATGAACACAAATGTTTGGCCGAATAAAATATATCAATATCTTAATCTGGATTATAAATACCTTTAGGGTTAATTGAATAACACCTGAATATGATTACTATCACATTATGTCGTGAATCCAATCTTCTTATTGGATTTCATCACAGTTTATAGGTACTTTATGGTCTGAGTCAATTTTCAGCTCAACTTTTATAATATTTTTCAGATCAAAGAGTCTACTGACAATAAAGTGCGAAATATAACCGAAATTTATAATTTCAAATGGCCATGAAAATAGCAAATAGCAAGTATATTTATTACAAACAGATGAGGAGTATTTTAGACAAATTTATAGTAACGAAAAATTCACTTCGTTACATCCCCCTCTTTCTTCCTAAAAAAAAATAAAAGTGAAGCTTTTATTTTTTCAGAAAAACTAAAGCCAACACATACATATAGATTACGAATTAAATAAATAAGAATAAATAAATAAATATTAACTACGTTACGGACTAGGAAGTTAAAACTAATCTTTAAAACTACTTATTTTAGTCACCTACTGGTGTTTTTCAGGAGAGAGGCATCGCAGCACTTTTTTCTTTTTGGGGGGTAATAAGTGTAACTTTCACTGGGGGAGGGGTACTGTGTCACTTTCACCGGGGGGACCGTGTACCATTTCCCCCTTACACCTGTACCGGAACCTCTTGTTCGCTGGGAAGTGGCTCGGGCGTCGCTGGCACAAGTACCCACTACTGCTGTAGTGGCGCAGGTGGCGTCCTCGGGACGACCGTGATAGGCTCTGGAGTGGGCCTCGGGACGACCGTGACGCGCTTTGGAATCGGCCTCGGGACGACCGTGACAGCTTCTGGAGTCGGCCTCGGGACGGCCGTGACAACTGTAGAATCGGCCTCGGGACGACCGTGACGAGTTGTATCGAGTGATGATTTCTTCATTGAGATTTCTCGCATCTTGGAATTTAATGGTCGGTATCGCTGCTTAATGGGTAACATGGTGGGATCCTTCAATCGAATGCAGTGATTTATTTCGGTCGTCGGTCCAATTATTTTGTCAAGCAAGGCAACTTCGTGGTCTATAAATTCTTGAAGTCGTTGGTCCCGAGTCTTCACATCAATGCTACCTAAGACAACTTCATCGGTCTTCATGTCAATATAAACTTGCAGCTTCTTCAGTGTGTCCATCCCGAAAATTATGTCCGAACTCAAATTTGGAATTTTTCTGGCAATAAAATCTTGAGCCCGTTCTTGGATGAGACATGAGATCTGATAAGTTTCATTGATAGCGCTAACGGTTCTGTCAGCTAGCCTGATATGCGTGACTTCTTTGGAGACAAGTCTTCCTTCAGATTTTAAACTTTGTTCCACCACTTTCTTATTGATGAACGTGGAATCTGAGCCAGTGTCGATCAATGCTTGGAAAGTGTGCGTGCCAATTTTTACTGGCAAAAATGGACGATTTTCTTGGTTAACACCTTCTACGTTGGAGAACCCAGTGGTTATAGATGAGCCGTGTATCTCTCCCGACTCGTCATGATTAGTTTCCCTGGTTCTTTTTTACAGCATTGTTGCGTAGAAACCCCTTCCTTCTTGCAGACGAAGCAGAAGATTTTCCTAGGGTTCTCACAAAATCTGGCGATGTGGCCTGTTGTGTTGCAGCGACCACAATACTGACTAATCCACGGGGATGTTCCTTCCGCGGGACCTCTTCGTTCTGCCTTGTTGCTTCTGGATGGACCCGTTGGGTTCGCTGTATTTTTCGGTGGTTGAGAATTATTATTTCTTGGCGTGAAATAATTTGAAATTAGTTCTTGTTCTAATTCTTCCTGCAGTTTTTTATACTCTTTTACTTCTTGAATTAGGTCGTTGACGCTGTTCAGTGTACTCCGACGAAGAGAATTTGGGATTTAGTGTAACCCCCATGTCGGCGAAACAAATTTTGTAATTCGGTGACGTAATTTCTTCCTGTCTCACCGACTCGCTGTCTTCGATTGTTTATTTCTTCTTCTATGTTAAATATGAACTATTTGGAAGATAGAAATGTGTAAATTGTTGTCGAAAATAATCCCAAGTATGAATGGATGATTTGTTGTTTCTATACCATAATAGCGCGCTTTCCCGTAGCATTTCTGGAAGGGCGGTATGTAATTGTTTATTGGAAAATCCGTGCGTTTCTCTTAATTCTTCCAGTCTTTCTAAGAAAGCACCGGCGTCGGTTTTCCCGTAGAAAACGTGGTTCCATTGTTGGACGTAGCGACCAATTGGAGGCTCGCTTTGCTCCGTAGGTTTCTGAGTGTCCGTGTTGTGTAGTGTGTTATTTGTTTTACCATTTAGTGGTTCAAACTTGTTTGGACTCGCGAGTGATTCATGTGTGTCGTCTACCGTTTTGCCCCTACGTGTTTTCCGTTTCATTTTGTATTGTTAAAATAATAAACAAGCTTTTATTTATTGTAATACGTTAACAACTATTGTTTTTAATATCTTGCCCTCACAAGTCCCTGTTTTAGGGTGCCATTTGTAATGGTAAGACTTTTATTAACTTTAATTAATTAATTTCAGAAATAATTAAATTGTTAAAATGGGTAGATTTTGTTAAATTTGGAAAATACCCGTCTATTTATAATTTAAAATATTTCCCGCCTTTAACTTCTACTCCTGCTTATTCATCACATTTACCTCTACGTGGCTCTGCCGGTACAGGAAGTTATCAAATTTAAATTAGATCAAATTTATTGTTAGAGTATTGAACTTTATTATCTTCGGGTCCAGTACAGTGATGGCAAGATCAATAAGTAATAACTCAACTGAAAGTTTAACAACATGCAAGATTTATTCATCGAAACATGAAAAACAATACAATACAAAACAAACATATGAATGGTGTGGATTGTTATTTCCGTAATCAAATATATTTATTTGTGTTGATTACAAGAATGATCGTTGTGATGTCAACAATGTAAATAAACCTTGTTACAATAACTGATTGATTACAAAAGTACAAAAATAATATCGGCGACAATGGATTGATTATGATAATCAGGTTGAGGATTGAAACAATTGCTTTTTGTGTCAAAAATCAATAATATCGTTACTATTAAAGTTTAAACAATTTGCGGCCTCTGCGCATAAATAAATTTACCAAGTTTGAGAAAATAATTATGAGTTACATAGCTAGTGAATTGTAGGACTCAATATGATTATAAATATCCGACCTCGGTGGATACAATAATAAATTATTAGAAAATATCTTTACTAGATTTTCCTTTTAAAGAAATAATAATTTGCGACAAACTTTTGTCCGCAAAATAATTGACAATTAAATAATTAACTTTTTCAAAAGTAGGTATACCCAAAGTGTGACAATATTAATCAAGGAGTAGAAAGGAATATATAAATAAATAAAATATCCTTATGTCTTTATCACACTGTTCTTTAATGAATATATTTTACCGACCGGTTTCGATCATTTAAATGATAATTTTCAATATAAAAAACCGGGGAGACTACAAAGACAAATAAAATTAGAAAGGCGCAACATTTAAAACTTTTTTACAGATACTTTTTAAAATTTAACTTACACAAAAACTACATGAGATGTTGGCAGGAAATGAAAAAATATAAAATCATTTTATATTAGTCTTAGATTTAGAATTTTAAAAACGAAAAAACCAAACTTTGCGAATGCGAAATTTTATGAAAACTAACGATCCTGCTGAATCGTGAAATATTAATGTGTCAAATGATCAATAGATCGAGCAGTGGGCTGTGTTTTAGGTCGTTAAGTCAGAGATCTTTATTCCGTTTAATAGATTTCTTTATTTCTAGATTTTCAAGGAAATCTAGAGATTTGCCGTTACGTTTCAGATGGAGTATTTCAAAATTGCAATTAATATTAAAATCGTGTCCTGTTTCGATTAGATGTTCCGCAAAAGTGGAGGTTTTGTTGTTGTATATTTGACTTCGTTTATGTTCTTTAAACCGTGTAGCAAATTGCCGCCCTGTCTTACCGACATAGTTACTGTAACATGTGCCGCAGTTTAATTTATACACACCGGATTGATCTGTCAATAATGGCCTGTCAATCTTTTTACAAAGTTCAGTTTTCAGGTTACTTAATGGTTTAAATGCTATATCAATATTATGCTTACCTATGCGATCTTTAAGCTTATAGCTAATATTACCTAAGAAAGGTAAACTAATCCTAATAATGTCATTATCAATCGTTAGTTTTTTGTTAGCATTGTATGCGTTTTTAAGTTGTAACTTATATTTCTTTCTCTGAATGAGTTTGTCGATTATTTTAGGATGATAGCAGGCACGTAGCCAGGGGGGGGGCTTCTGCCCCTCAAGCCCCCCCCCCCCCGAGACAAAATCCTGGCTACGGGCCTGGATGATAGTTGTTCGCTATAGCAATAAATGTTTAATAGTAAGGGTTTCTTTGTGAACCTCCTGTTCGCTAAGTTCGTAGGTAAGCATTCTATGAATATACGCATTGAAAGCGGCTACTTTGTGCTGAAAACAGTGATTGGATTCATCATTGATGGAATCAATAGTTTGTGTCGGCTTTCTGAAAATTCTGTGACTGATGGTATTTGAAGTTCTAGTTAACGATAAGTCAAGGAAGTTTAATGATTTGTTCTGTTCGATTTCCAGAGTAAAGCTAATATTCTCGTGAATATTGTTTAAATATTCGTGAAAAGCGTCTAGTTCACTTTTGGAACCCGCCCAGTAACAAATGATGTCATCTACATAACGATGCCAAAAACTAATATTGTTAATGTGTTTATTGCAACTTTGGAATAATTGTTGTTCGAAATGTTTCATAAATAATTCTGCCAACGTACCAGATAGAGGTGAGCCCATAGCAAGTCCATCTGTTAGTCTATAAATTTTATTGTTAAATTTAAAGAAATTCTGTTCTAGGCATAGTTCTAAAAGTTCAAGAAAACTGACACACATATCATCAGACCAAGCAGATTCGTTTAGCAAATTTTTGACTAGTATAACAGTTTCGTTAACCGGCGCGTTCATAAACAAATTGGTTACATCAAATGAAATTAAGATTCCGTCTTCTACAAAAATTGTTTCTTTAATTTTCTCAATCAGATCAGTAGTATTTCTTAGTGCGTATTTAGATTTAACATTGAAATTGTTGACTAAAATGTTGTTAATACTTTAGTTTATAGGATGGTGAATCAATGAAAGATACTACTGGTCTAATTGGAATTTCATTTTTATGTAATTTCGGAAGACCGTACAGAATCGGTATTCTAGGGTTCATGGGAATTGCGATATTTACATTAAAAAAGTTGAGAAAATCTTTATGTTCTTTAATTTTTCCTTTTAGTTTAGTTGTAAAACTTTTTAACGGGTTATTTTTGGTTAGTTTAAAATTGTCACTGTTTAAGAAGTCCTCGACTTTATCAATGTAAATATTTGTATGCATTATTGTGATGCAATTACCTTTATCAGCTTTTGTTAGTATTAGGTCGTTATCATTTATTTTCTTTTTTATAGAATTTAAGGGTCTAGTATGTCGATCCTGTATTGTACTTCCTTCATTATGAACAATTTTTTTCCTATAGTTTTTAACTAAATGTGTAAGATCTGTTGTTAATTCATTATTCTTAGCTATATTTAATACGTCGTCCAGGTCTGCAACGAAATGTTCAAGTTGTTTTTCGGTAGGTGTTGTTATAGGATTAAATTTAAGTCCTTTTTGAAGGAGATTGATTTCGTCGCGTTCGAGATCAATTTCAGTAAGATTCATGATGTTATTATGAAAATTGTGAGCCCACTGCTCGATCTATTGATCATTTGACACATTAATATTTCACGATTCAGCAGGATCGTTAGTTTTCAAAAAATTTCGCATTCGCAAAGTTTGGTTTTTTCGTTTTTAAAATTCTAAGTCTAAGACTAATATAAAATGATTTTATATTTTTTCATTTCCTGTCAACATCTCCTGTAGTTTTTGTGTAAGTTATTTTTTTTAAAGTATCTGTAAAAAAAAAATTTCCTAATTTTATTTGTCGTTGTAGTCTCCCCGGTTTTTTACCTTGAAAATGATCATTTAAATGATCGAAACCGGTCGGTAAAATATATTCATTAAAGAACAGTGTGATAAAGACATAAGGATATTTTATTTATTTATATATTCCTTTCTACTCCTTGATAAATAATTAACGTTGACTGCGCTGGCGCAACGTTTTGGACAAATACAAAATTCACTAGTTTAACCGATTTTTGATTTTAAGCTTGTGGTAATTGAATTTAAACTTTTGGAAAAATAATAATAATTTATATTTATTGAAAATAGTCAAAATTGACTGCAAAAGTTTTGGAAAAAGAATAACAACAAAAGCGGGAGGCTTTAGAACGGTTGTTACGACACCTTAATGGATAATTGGTCTAAGCAAAACACTCAACTGCAACTCAGGTTGGGCCCTACAGCGAGGACCACGCTAAGTTGGTTCGTCGGATTGGTCAAACTTAATCACCACCGTCAAAAATGCAACAAAGGATTGTTACAATTACAGGATAATTGGTCTAGGTAACGAGAACTTTCAGGATAGGTCCTGCAAAGAGGGCCGCTGCTGAGAGTCGGTTATAATTATGCGTCTACCTAGAACACCACCTATAAATGCAACTTTGAGGGTTTCGGTAATATTGGTAAAATAGAGAAGGACGCCAGGCTAGGATTGGTCGATTCGTTTGTCCCCTCGATAAAAGAGGACGCTAATCAACCCTTTAACTTTATTTGCCTACAAGATCTCACTCCATACCGAGTTCCTCACCTTTTGTTCTAGAAGAGCCGCTTTGTTAGTCCCGAATGCGTGAGTTGCATTGATCGACTGATAATCTTATCGAAAAATCTGGCCTTTTTATATGAAAATAAATCATGCTAGCCTTGTCTAAAAAGCTCGTCTTTTCTCTCTCTTACAATGTTGTGATTGACAGAGATTGCTAGGCAAAATTCTAACGGTCACCAGAATCTGTTGTTCTCTTTCTTTAAATTCTAGAACCTTCCGAGGATCTCTTTCTAACGGTTTTTCTACTATGTTGTGATTGACCGAGATTACGAGGCAACGGACAGTTTCTTTTTCTAAATTCCACAACATTCTGAGACTCTCTTTCTAACGGTCACGAGAATCAGTGTTCTCTCTCTAAACTCGAGAACATTCTGCGGTTCTCTTTCTAACGGTTTTCTGCGTGGTACTGTACTGCGCAGCGTCTCTACTCTATCAGTTGCCACCTAGCGACAAATTGAACAACTCGTTTGACACTTGTAGAAGTTAAGCTTGCAGAGTGGTTTCTAGAGAGTTTTAGCATGTTATCTAATTACTAGTGATGGGTCGTTCATGAACGAGTCGTTCAAAATGAACGACTCATTTTAGTGTGCCGTGAACGAACGACTCTTTAGTTCGTTCAGCACGGCACACCAGTTCACACTAGCACCGTGCTACTATTTAGCCTCCGCTCACCGCTCCGCTCGCTGAACGCAGAAAGACGAACGAGTGCGAGTGGAATGAACGAAACGAACGAAACATACATACAGTGCTGTGTATTCTGAGAAGCGTGGCGTTTCTGTTGTACGGACAACAATGAAAATAATCAACAATATGGGAAGTGGAAACAATGTAGGACTGGAAAGTAAATGCAAAAAATACATTAATGTAAAAGTAATAGTAACATTTTGCTAAATTTGTTGAACATTCTTCAAAATGTTGCCAGACAATAGGTACTCCTTTTTGCAGAATTTTTATTTTGTTTATTTTCCATTGTCAATATACATATACAACTACAATAAGCAACGTTCAATAATCTATTGTTTGCAGCAACGAGTAATCAAGACGAGAACACAACTATCAACTAACTAAAATGCTAGGTTCATGCAGTTTGGCACATGCCACATCGCTGCGCATCGCACATGCACACAAGGCGAGCGGAGCGCACAGTGCTGTGAGCATGAGCACATGAGCAAAGCAGCTCAGCTGAGCAGCACACTAGCACGGTAGCACGGTGTCATTTGAAACGCACAGTGCTGTTTTACAGAGTCGTTCAAATGAACGACTCAGTGTGAACGACTCACTTTACTGAGCGGAGCGAAATGAACTGACTCACTAAAAATGAACGAAAGACCCATCACTACTAATTACATAAACCAAACTCTGTCTGGTAAGTCAAATGATTCTATACAATACAAAATACTTAATTCTAATCCTTTGGCAGGTAATGAACACAAATGTTTGGCCGAATAAAACATAAAATATCAGTATCTTAACCTGGATTATAAATACCTTTAGGGTTAATTGAATAGCACCTGTATATGATTACTATCACATTATGTCGTGAATCCAATCTTCTTATTGGATTTCATCACAGTTTATAGGTACGTTATGGTCTGAGTCAATTCTCAGCTCAACTTTTATAATATTTTTCAGATCAAAGAGTCTACTGACATATTAAAGTGCGAAGTATAAACGAAATTTATAACTTCAAATGGCCATGAAAATAGCAAGTATATTTATTACAAACAGATGAGGAGTATTTTAGACATATAGTAACGAAAAATTCACTTCGTTACAATTTTAATTAAGTAGATTCTGATTTGGTTTAAATTTAATATATATTTAATAGAAAATAACTTTTTATTCTGTAATATACAATATTGTAACAATTAGGTCTGGTGTTCAATAATAAATTGCCTTTTACCTATAACAAAAACATAATTTCTTATAAAAAAGAGACTTATCTATACTTAACCTAATCCTATAAATATAGTTAATATATTCCATAAATAAGCACGCATGCTATACCGCTACATACCACGTTTAAATTAAAGGTATATTATTATTTGGGAAAAAAGAATAATAAAACTGCAGTCAAAAATAATTCTTGTTTATATACCGTTATAACTGCTTGCCCATTTCCCAATCTGTGTATTTTTCTAGGTGGAATGAATTTATCAGGTATTATTTGAATATAATGATATTTTTCACAAGTTTCATTAATGTAATAAATTTTATAATGTGAATGAAGACCGTTGTTACAGCAGGATTAACTACTAAGTAAACTTGTTTATTTGGACCACAAACAATATATTTGATAACACCAAAGATTGGATCACAAACTATATCTTCCCGTATTTGTACTACATAGCCTGGTCTATAAGTAACCCCATTTAATCTAAACCAAGAAATTATCACACTATAATTAGTGTTATTTGGTACAATTTGTATCAGATTGCCATTTTCAGTATTATTTACTGTTGAAAGTATTCGACCACATTCAAAAGAATCTGTCAAACCATTATTACACATCAATTTGTGACAGTATTTAAGCTGGTGTTTTAATGCTAATGTGTAACAAATATTTTTTCTAGATGTTACAACATGTGCATTGGATTTTCCTACTTTATGATATGCTTCAAATCTTATTGATGATAGCTTGCATAAAGGACCTACTGATTTTATAATTCTAGGATAATGGGCCAAAAATGAAATTTTGGTTTTAAATCGCAGTTAAATAATTTAATGTATAAATAATTATGTTCTTGAATAACAGCTTCTAGATGTATTATTTCCGAAGATGTAATAACATTTTTCATTGATATGTGTAGAATATCAATCAATAATAAATAAAAAAAACCCTGTATCGTCATAGTCATCTACCATATCTCCAACTAGAATATTGAAGAAAATAACAAATGCCAGCATTTCCGATGCCGACATAATAATGCACTCTTTTATAATATGATTGTAATTTATTATAGGTATAGAATTTCCTGGATCTGCATATGTATGGTTAAAATATTTAATTATCGTATTCAAATGTTCCAGCGTAAAACATTTTTTTGACAGAATTAATTTTTTGTAATATTACGGCCATATCATAACGGCAAACTCCTTCCAACAAATCATGCATTATATCACAAGAAACAATAACTGTATTATGAAAATATTTTAAATCATTCCATACACACTCTTCCTTCACACCTCTGGATAATGTTTCAACGTCATTTTTATAATTAACTGCATTTCTTATTGTATCTGAATTTTCTCTGCATAGTGATTGAGTTTCAAGTTTGTGAGATCGACATATCCGACAGAAAAAATTTGATGAGAAATTTTCAGTAAATCCGGTTACTGAATTTATTCCTAAATTATCACCAAGTATTAAAAGAAGTGAAAAATAAATTTGATATTGAGTATTATTAATGTTGATGCATATACCACTTGTTTCTAAATATTTTAAATCTTCAATTATTGGATGAAATACGGCTTCATTACCGTGTAATGTGCGATAACTAGAATAGAACAAAGCACCTAGAAATATATTATTTAGTGAGGAAGAAAACTGTGGAGGGATTCCAGCTAGTGTATAATGCAATGCGCCAATCTTATGAATGCCAGCTCTGGAACCTAATGGGTTACCAGTTTCATAATCATCGAAATAGAGTAATAATGGTAACATAATTTTGCCGTCGTACATATTTGAAAGTTTTTTAAACAAATCTGTATTAAAAACACTAGATAAATTTGGATTTGACATCTCTGCTTTAATGTAATGCATAATTTGTTGGAAGGTGTTTGGTAATTGTAAAAATGATTTTAAAGTTTCTTTGATTGATACAAATTGCCCAACACATTTTTTCATATTCAAAACAGTGTCCTGATTTTCCCTTTGATTATCTCTTATGACACCAATATAATAAGACTGGGGTTTAAATAAATATTTAGATTCTTCGAAAAATTTCATTCTTTTATATTCAGTGTCAAAATCAGAAAAAGGATTAGATAGTAAAATATTTGAAATATTTTCTTGGTTTACATTATTTGAAGTTTCTTGTTTCATTTTATCAATTTCGGTTTTAATTAGTGTAAGCATATCTGAAATTAATTCTTTTTGATCTTCTATTATATTCTGAACTAATTTTCTAGGCACAGAATTATTATTATACAGTTTAGAAATAAAGGCGATAGCGCAATCATTTAGAGATAAAGAAGTTTCGCTGGGGGTATTAATCGTGGTATTAACACACGAATCACTATGATCTACGTTTAAAATATGAAAACTATTTGTATTTTATCCAGTAATTTTTGTATTTATTGGACTACTATTGAAATTTGTTTTGCTGGATTCAGCGATGAAATCACTTGAATGTTGAGACCGTACATGCTTATTTAAGGAATATATATTGTGAAATATTCTACAACAATTTGTTTTTCCACAGTTGTACTTTTGAAGTATTTTATGAAAAAATTTCATATGTAATAAATATTTACATGGTCTTGTAAAAGATTCTTTACAAATAGAACATAAATACATTTTAAAATAATATATTTTAAATTAGTTTATATCTGATTTTTTAGCAACTCAATTTTTTGAGTTAAGTCTATAACATTTGGAATTTTATTATCGTATTTTGTTTTTATTTCGTATACAACATATTGAATTAACAGCCATAAATGTTCAAATTCTTTGGGATAATGTGCTTGTAACACATAGAAAGTTTTAAAACAAATATCGATAACCTTTAAAACCGATGGGACGCAATACAAAGTATTATCTATACTTACGTATGCTTTTTTTATTTCGGTGATGGACGGACCCTCTATAATGATAAACGGTTGTACGGTTTTATGTTTTTCTCTCATTTTATTTCTTTTGTTTTCAATATGTTTCTCAATGTCTCCCGGTAGCTACACAAAACAATATTTTGGTTATACTTCTATTTAAATATTTATTAACGACGATATTTCAATAGCGCAAAGTTTCCTTCTTTTCATATCACATACGGGTGTCTACTTTCCAAACATAGGAAATTCAATGTTATAATTTTGATTTCGCTATTATCTCTTGAAACGAAACACCCACGTGCCCCGTCTTGTTTTGTTTGTTACAGATCAAACCACATAGCAGCCAAACCAATCACAGTCAATCATAGCTCCGCCGGTTCAGAATTAAAAACTGTACCCAACAAGCCCGTATTTATTAATATAAAACGTTCTGTTCACAAAATAAACGTAAATTAAAATATTATACATTTTTAAGCTGTTTACAGAGTGCCATTAGAACTGTTTTGTATTGCATCAGTTTGACAGTTTACTGGAGTTATCAAATTTCCAGAAAAATACCGATTTACAGACTGAACCTTTTCATTTGTGTAAGTAGTTAATTCTATCCATTCTAACTCGATTTTTAATCATAATGACATCAAGGTAACAATTATTTTAAAATTATATTATCTAACCCAAACTGTCAGACTGAAGCAATACAAAACAAATCGCATGGCACTCTTCAAAATGTACATTTTAATTTTATTACGTGAACAGAACGTTTAACCCTTATGTTACCAACTCGGGTACCCGGTACCTTTTTTGACTTTAGCAGAACGTAACTCTTTTTGTGTATTTTGTTTGGACCTGGGCCTCTACGAGAGCTCCTAAAATTTATTTCTTATCATAATTAGGAAACATTTGCTGTAATTGGAATTTTGGAAACATGTTTTGTTTTTAAATTATAAAAACAACTCTTCTGTCTCCCAAGTGAGGTACCGGGTACCACATCTATAAAAGTGTATATTATGATTAAAGTAAGCTTATATTTCAATTTATATATGAAATATTTATTATAAAATTTGTTACAAAATATAAAATATTTATTATTTTTTATAAACAATAATTATTTAAAAAAAACATATAAATGTAAAAGTTACACACGGCTACCCGAAGAATCTGAATCAATTTTGTTTTCGTCGCAATCTTTACAAATTGTTTCAATTTTGATAACGTGCTGATCGCATATTGGTTTATTGCACGTCGCGCAGCATTTTCTTGTTTTCCGTTTTCTATTATCATCAGTGAAACATTATGACATATGCCCTTATGTTTGGATCTACCTGATGCATCCTTGTTTTGTATTTTTGGTTGTTGTTTTTGTTGTGCTGCTGCCGGTGTTAATTTTTGCTCAAGAACTGACTCCTCACAGGGAACTTCAGTCTCTTTTTCAGATTGAAATAATTCATCATTTTCAATATCAGTCAATCTACAGAAATTTTATTATCCAATGAATGTAACGGCAATTAAAAGAAATCATAATTTTACCTATCCAAATTATTATAATTTTTAGCGTCCCACTTATTTGTTATATTTCGTTTTGTAGACCTAGAACACAAAAATATTAAATATTAATAATTTCAAAATTACAAATATGTAAAGTAAACAAAAACTCACAAGTTTGATTTAGTTGAATTAACTCCAGAAGCAATTATCAATACGGAGAATTAACTATACGTCTTCATGCGAGCAAGCTCAAGCCTGAAATAAACTAATTTGTGCTTGGAAACATACACCAATACATCTGGGTACCGGGTACCCTATTTGGGAGACAGAAGGTTAAAATTTTGCTGGTAACATAAGGGTTAATAGCAATAAAAAAGAGCTCATTGGATTAAATTTTTAATTCTGAACACGTTATGTATTTACACTTTTGCTCTAAATGTAATAAGTAAAGATATATATTCAAATCAAAATTTTAACATTGAATTTCCTATGTTCGGAAAACAAAGTAGACACCCGGTATAAATAAATTTACAACAAAGATTATTTTAAACAAGAAAACAAGTAGTAAATAAAAATGGTAACGTTGATTTACGAACGTCAGAGATTTAAGCCTAGATTTCATGATGATAGTATTTTCATCGTGAAATCTTGTGTTAATGTTTAAAACAATGTTTATTTTAATTTATTTGTGAGTTATTTATCTAAAAATATTATTATTGTCTTTGATTTTGAAATATTATTGATTACATTATTATGCCATATAATTAATAAGTTATTTACCAATGCATGTACTATAATCCCTTCACGACTTTCGGTAGTTGAAGGTTTCCACGATTTGCCTTTCTTTGTGATTTTAGGGGCACTAACACGGGTAAAAGTGTCAACATTAATAAATATTTGGTATCTGGAATTAATATGAAATAAATATTAATACAATAACGTAATTTCACAAATTATTAAACATCCTTACCATCTTTTACTGGGATATTTTTCGTTTGTAAAATGTCAAGCAACATTAAGTCATTTGGTTGTAAATTTTTCTTTTTTAATTTCAAAACACTTTGAAAAAAAGTATCAAAATGATTAAATAGAAGTTCATTTTTTCCGGATATAATTATTTGAAGTCTACATCGATCTATAACCAAATAAACAATTTTTTTTTAAATACTGCAACAAAATAATGCAATATTTACAATCAACTTACCAATGTATATCCCAAAGGTGTTTTCAGGACACTTCTGGAACGAATGGGTAGGTTATCCTGCCCTTGTCCGAGGCGTCCCATCTGTCTTGCCAGGCCTCTAGAGCCTTCTCACCCACTAATGGTTTCACCTGCCCAAGGGTTAGGTTACGGACTTCATCATCTGTGACTAAGTCATGTCTACTCATACCCACACCATGCCTAAACTTGTACAAACATGCACGACGTTTCGCCTCGAGACACCACGGCAGTTCTCCGGAGAGTACCTGCATGGCCTCGGTCGAAACCGTCCTACACACACGCAAACAAGCATACAACGCCACCCGCTCTACTCTGTCAAGAATATCCCGTGCATATCTAAACTCAAGCACCTCGTACCATGCACTACATGCATACAGTACACACGCTCTAAACAACCCCGTGAAAAGAATTCTGCATGCATTACGTCGTAACCCCCAATCCCTCTTAAGAACCCGCCGCATCATCCCAACTACTCGACCCATTTTTGCATGCATTAACTCAAGATGCGGCCTAAAGGTCATGCCTAACCCTATGGTAACCCCCTGGTACCTAACCCGTGACACATGGCGTAAGCTAATATCCCTGACCCTAACTACTGGTGGCCTGTTAGCCGACAACCGTCCCTTCAGCAGCATGGTCACAGACTTGGTTCCGGAAACGGGAACGCCTGCCCAGTCTCCCCACTCGTAAACGAGGGATAGGAAACGGGAGGCTTCCCTCTCCAGTTCCAGTCTGCTCCCACCCTCCACCAAAAGGAGCAGGTCGTCAGCGTAGGCCACAAACCTACACCCTACTTGCTCCAGCTGCCACAACAGGACATCCATGCAGAGGTTCCAGAAAACTGGACCACTGATGGAGCCCTGCGGACAACCTTTGCTTACCCCCCTCCATCTAATACCACTATTCCCAGTTATGCAAACCATTCTCTCCCTGAAAAAACTCATCCATACCGGTACTTCTATGCAACCAACCTCATTCAAACGCTCAATTATCCTACTCCATAACAAATTGTCAAATGCTCCCTTAAAATCTACAAACACTCCCAGCACATACTTTCCATTACTGCCATGCACAACCTGCTTGACGTCTGCCCGTCTTCAATTGACTTCCCCGCACGGAACCCGTATTGCTTCCCGTGAAGCCCGTCGAGCAATGGCATCAGACGCCCAACAAGCATCCATTCCAACACCTTACCCAGCACGCTCAGCAATGTAATTGGCCGATACGAGCTGGGGTCATCACGTGCCTTGTCTTCAGACTTGAACAGGACGACAACACGACCCTGCTTCCACAACGTGGAAAAGAAGCCAACCTTCAGACAAGCATCGTACAGAGTCTTCAGGTACACACTACACACATGCACAGACATAACTACTTCTATTCCATCTGGCCCAGGAGCTTTGCCCACTGTCAATCGCTTGACAGCCGACTCAATCTCCCCCCAGCTGAAATCGCTATCATGCAACTCTCCGCGTACATGCACCGCATCGTTAACCTCTGAGAAAAAGTGTTCCAGCAGAGCGTCAGCACTGTCTTCCCACGATTCGGTAACTCGGTCCCCTATCCTAAGTCGCGGTAAGTCAACGTTTCGTTTTGTCCCCCTGCAAATCCGATAGAGCGCATCCCACGGATCCCCACCCTGATCACTAGCAAATTCCCTCCAGTGCCTGTCCTTCTCCTGTCTTAGTCTCGTCTTGTAGGTACGTTTCGCACTTCTGTACTTGTCATGCTTGTGTTGGAGATCCTAAAGTTGGTCGCGGCGAGCTATTTGGAATAGCCTCCGTTTCCTTCTCGATTCTCTCCTCAAAGCCGTCAGTTCGTCAGTCCACCATCTCACCTGTCTCTGTCTTGTCGGTCCCCGTCTCTTCAATGTCATGTCGTTGGCATTGTGAACCCACCCGGTCAACTTGTTAGCCATTACGTCTATGTCAAGTTCCGCGAAGTCAGCTACGTCTACGTCAATCACGTCACCGAGAACCTCCTCATAGTACACCTAGTCGGCGTCTCGCACAGACCACTTATGCAAACTGTCGGTTACGCGTTCCCCTTGCCGTGTGAACGCTACATCAACTCTGATCAGGTTGTGGTCCGACGTGCCGTAAGGCAGTACGTCCCACTTCCAATCGAATCGTGTCCATGCTCGGTTACACAGCGTTATATCTATGTCACTCGATCCACCAGGTCCGCTAAAGGTGTAAAACGAACTCCAGCAGTTCATGACAAGTAAGTCCCTCTCACTGATGAGGTCCTCAAGGAGGTTGCCTCGTTCTACTCTATCACCATATCGCATCTCCCCCTTGCTAAACCACGCGGGCGATACTGCATTGACATCTAATCCAACAATAACCGGACAATCCCGTGCAACATCCAAAACTCTAGCTACATAATTTAAGTCATGCATTATATCTTCCCCAAACGTGCAATACAGAGAACACACAAACAGCTTACCTGCAGGACCGGTGACCGAAACGCAGACACCTGTGCTTGTGGTCAGCTCGGGAATAACAAGAACGTCGAGATCATCATCAGCGACGGCTATCGCCGCCTTTGCCACTCCCTCGTCAGTATGCGCGTAAACGCGCATAGCCGACGGCAGTCCACAAACACGCCCACGCACGGTGTACGGCTCCTGAATCAAGGCTACACTAACATGCATTTCTAATACACACTGTCCCAGATCATGCATGCTACTCATACCCCGACCACAGTTCAACTGCAGGAACCGGAAGGAAGCCATCAGTCTTCGGTGATCCTCCGACGGGCTCGGGCCACCGCATCCCTATTCATAGGGCACTCTTTCAAAAACACCGAATGGCTACTAGGTTTACCCGCGACTTTACAGTTCCGACATTCCTCCGGATCCGTGCAGTCCTTCCCTAGATGTCCAGCTTTCCCACACTTTCTACATAAATTACCCTTTTCCTTGCAATCCTTCGCCATGTGTCCTACCCCATAACACCGGAAGCAACTCTGTACGGAGTCTGTTTCTTTCACCCGGCAACCACTCCATCCTAGATAGAGCCTTCCCTCTTCCGTCGCAAACTCTCTAACCTTAAGCGGGACCTCCAAGATCATTGTTGTCTTTCTCCTACTTATGATCTTTACCCGTTCCTGAAACTCCTTTTTACCAATAATCCCCACAAGGTTCTTTTCAAACATATCCTCCATCAGCTCGTTATCCGTTATCCAACGGTTTTTCCCCTAACTATGACAGCGTCGTCGCCTTCCTAAATTCCTCCTTCTTCCTAGGAGCCTCGCTCTTAGGTTTTTTAACCGCCGCCCGATAGGGCTGCTCCACCATAGGCTCGGCAGTCCTACCTATCCCTACATCCTCCATGATGTCTAATAAGCGTTCCTGGGTACCTAGTCTAATTCATAGCGACAGTCGCTAGCGAAGTTCAGTTGATAACTTCGTGACGTCATTCCGGTTGTAACTATATCAAGGGTTAGGGATATGTGGCCTCCAGTTGATAACGACTGATAGAGATTTTACATTTACTTGGAAATTTGGCAAGAAAAACTGCTAAACCACCATTTTACCTGTCACCTATCATAAACGTATTATTTGTTTTAAAATAAGCCATTTTTTGATTTTGATAATAAATTATTTTTTCAAGAAAAATGTCAATTTCTTATTTTTTACAATTTGTAATTTGGATTATTTAATAAAGTTAAATAATAAAAAATATTGAATACCTAATAGGTAATGAACTCATAATTTATTGGTATTTTATGGTTGTACAAATTGACGTACAGAAATAACAACTGTAACAAAAATATTTACAAAAAATAACATAAATGTGCAATACTAAAAACAGAATTGTTGACTCTTCTGTATTAATAAAATTAACATACATAAATTTATGAAATAAATATTTTAACCATAACGAAGTTAGCAATCAAGGCGCAACGCGCAAGTCTACCGTAGCGAGGGTAGCTAAGTCGTAGCGACAGTCGCTTGGCTACTACGTCACACATGGTGGGGGTTATCAAGACAACCCAACTTATCAACGTTGATAAGTGAAATAGAATAGGACCCCTGCTCAATAAGCCGACCCGTCATATGCTCCCTTTCCGTGCAGAGGTCCATGAAGGACATCTTTAACTCTCTGATCTTTAATACGAATCGCTCGAATTCCCCTCTGTTAATTTTTGATCCCCAGCTCGTGAGCATATCCAACGACTCGCTCATTCTCTCCCTGAACGTATCGAGGATCGCGGCGTTCTCCTCCTCCGTGCTAGCCCCCCTCTTACGCTTGCAGCGCGCACCATCCTCATCCATGGGGCTCGAGCCAGGGCTCGACCCAACCATGTCGCGGCCTTTGACAACCGCAGTCCTAAAAACCCCGTCTCCAACCGCGGCAGCAGACGCTCCCCACCGAGTTCCTCGGGCCAATCGAAGACCCGAGTTCGCTACGCCCCCTGGAACGCGGGAAAATCACCCCTGAAAATTTTATACTCTTAACTGGTAGTCCGCAGGCCCAGCTATCTAGCCCACCCGGAAAAATCCCGGAAAATTCGAGGTTGAAGTTTTTATCGACTAAACGTAAACCTGATGCTCAGGTGGGTTGATCCCACTCGGAAAATTCCTGATTTTCCGACTGAAAGGCCGGAAAAACTAACTCTAAAAAACTAACCTAGGCAAACTAAACTACAAGATATCACACCCCTGTGGATACCAAAAAATCAAAAAAAAAACTAAAACTAGCCCGGAAAAACCAACAAAGAAAATCTAACCCCCTAAATTGGTAGCTCTAAGGCCCAGCTACCTAGCCTGCCCGGAAGAACCCCGGAAAATTCGGATAAAAACCCGGAAAATTCGGGATCGAAACTTTTTATACACTAAATAAAAACTACACCACTATGTGGGTTAAACCCACTTGAAAAACTACGAATTTTCCGGCTGAAAGGCCGGAAAAACTATGAACGAAAAATGACCCCCTCTAAAAAGAAAATTAACAGGTACCCCAATAGGCGTTACTTACCAAAAACCCCAAAAGCCTGCGTGCAACCAAGATCCCCAGGGATTTCCCGGGAAAGGAAAAACACTATCTTTCGGCACCCCGGAAAACCGTTCGCGCACGAAAATCCACAAAAAAAACTAAACCGGTCTAAATCCGAAAAACGTAGGACTTCGCCCCTTTGAGACTCTGCCCCAGAGAGACTACGCCCAAAACGATAGAATAAGTCAAGCTCGATAACACGTCCTCTCGGTACGACGGCCAACAGACAAGTGGCGAGCTATGACAGTGGAGATAGGGTGTGAGTCTAAAATTCTCCAAACAGTATTATAGAGATAATTATTAAAAGCTTAAAATGAGATTTGGGCGCCAGCCGACCAAACGTTTAACAAAAGGTTGGTCGGCGAACCAAGTTCGGGACGGGAACGAAGCAGACAATCACAATATATAAAAAAAATAAAGCTCAGATTGATCTTAACTAAGAGATATATTATTTAACTTTCCTTGAAGATATCAATATACAAGTATTAATAAATCTTATGGTAACGTTTAACAAGTTTACTATGAAAGCGTCAGACAGAAAATACGGTCGTCGAAATCTGACCTGACCACACAGTGACACTACTAAAATAATTATTTGACTGACAGACGACCGCGTAGGGGTTGGTGACATACACCGAATTAGTATCGAGGACCGCGAGCGTATCAAAATAGGTATTGACAATAATGGCGCAACAATAACGCACGGAGTCGCGATGGTACCAACGGAACTATATGCGAGCGCTTAAAACTAAACTAGCAAGTCCTACAACCTAGACGGCCCGTACTACGCCCTACTCGGGTGCCTATGTAATCTACGGCAATTGCCGGAAACAAACATAGACTAGATAAGCACGCAGCGGGATCAGGTCTTACATGTGTAAGTAAACTACGTCGGTGCGACCTAACGTAAACGTTAACCACGAAAATAAGTAATAAATATATAATTACGAACAACACTAATGAAAATTACTTATCATAAGTTTTTAGAGAATAAGAAAAATAACTAAGAGGGCTTATCTCCAGTGACGGTGAGCGGCGATCCAGCAAAATTGATTTTGACCTCATTTAATTCCAAAGATTCCAAATTGTCATCAGCTGGACCGATGTTGACGCGGAGTGGTTCCAAATTCCGACACTAGGCAGTGGGCAGTGGCGTCACACGTTAGATTTCTGGCGGGTGGACGAGCGTCAAAATTTTGCAGAAGCTCGGTCTAAATTCCCTCGAGATATAGTTTATGATCTCCGATCTGTCACTTTCTCGGTTTGTAAAACCCAGCGTAACAATTACAAGCCTACGAGAAATTAAAAATTGAGTATCGCTGATGCGAAAGGCCATGTGGCTCAAGTGTGCCACTGGTTAGTTAGCAAACAGAATAATTACTTATTATAAAAAAAATATGAAATCGAATAAAATAAATTTAATATAAACTGAACATTTTATTTAATAAAGTTACTAAATGAAAATATACTTGACCCAATTTAACTAATAGAATTGTTTTGGGCGTTACCTTCGTTGATGTGCGGCTTGGAAGTAGTTCTAACGAATGTTTGTTCAAATCCGGGATTCTCCCGAGGATATAATATTCCAAATAGAATTGAATGGTCGTAAACTCCAAATTAAATTGTACTTAGACTCCAATATTTCAATCACAATATTCACAATCGACCAACAACTTCAAAAGTTCGTTAAAGATTGTATGACTCGCAAAACCAAATCTTAATTAAATTAAACAACTGCGCCAAGATTCGTACCGTCTTCAACCTTCAATACAGGGGTTGCGTCTAGAAGGCGCAACTTGTGAAAAAAACCCGTAACACAGTTTTCAATTGCTTATTAAATATTTCTATGAAACCATGACTTTGTGGATGGTATCTTGTTCTAATTCTAGTTGCACCCAAAAATTTTGTCAATTCTTTGAATAATTTCGACTCAAAAGGAGTGCCTTGATCAGTTGTTATAATGTGTGGAATGCCGACTCGGGGAACGTATTGTTCAAAAAATACTTTAGCAATCTCTGTTGCAGAAGCTTCTGTTAATGGAAAAGCCTCTGGCCAACGAGAGTAGCGATCAACAATCGATAAAATATATTTAAAACCAGCAATGTATGGAATCATTTAAAATCACTGTAGAGTCCAAAAATTACGAGGAAGCAATCAATCCAGAGCTATGGCCTCAAGGAGCTAAACTCAACAGATTTTTTTACAGACGAGCCAAAGTGAACAACATACAATAACAAATAATGTAATATATAATACACAGGTCACATTGTTCCATATTAATATACAATGTTTATCTAATAAAATTAATGAAATTATCTTATTTTTAGACAAATTCAAGTTTGACTTATTATGTTTTACTGAGCATTGGCTTAACGCGAAGCACTTAATGACTATTAATATCCCTGGATATATTTTAGCAAATTATTACAGCAGAGTTGTCAACATGCATGGAGGAGTTGCAATATTTGCAAAATCTGAACTTAAACTAAAAAGGTTATGCTTACAGAGATTTTGTATTGAGTTTCAAGCTGAATTTAGTGGAATAATTTTAAATGAAACTAATACTGCTGTTGTTGGAATATATAGATCTTGTAGTGGTGACTTTAGCATATTCCTGGACAAATTAGAATCAGTTCTCACGTATGTGGCAGGTATGCATGATAATATTATCTTGATGGGTGACTTTCATATAAATTTTTTAGTGAAATCTCCTTCTCTTAATGACTTTAAGTGTCTTCTTAAAATGTTTAATCTAAATATTACAATATTTCAAAATACCAGAATTACTGCACGATCTGCTTCATGTATTGATAATATCATTACAAATCTAAATTCGGATACATTTGTGTGTGAAGTCATTGATCCCAGTTTGTCTGATCATTGTGGGCAAAGTATCACGAGAAAAGGAGAAAAATTTCTGGGATGCAGTCACTAATAATTTTATTTCTCAGTCGACTAGTTTCGACGTCACATACGTCATCATCAGGAGCTACATTAAAGGAATAACAATTACAAGTTTTTCCTATATAAATTAATTTGTACAATATAATTACTTACATGAGAAATTTAAATTTGTGTAAAAAATATGAAAAAAACATTTACTGTATAAAGTAAAACATTAGGAATTAATGTCTAAAAGTTTTTATATTTTGAAAATTGGAATATTTCAAAAATTGTCAATAAAAATTAATCTTAAAAAACGTTGTCACACCTTCAACGAAAACTACTTAAGTAAGTTAAATCCTGTTGCAATTCCGAAGGTCAACCGATGCAAAAACCGCGCCAACAAAATAATTTAAATGCTGCAATTATCCCTACTATTCTAGTTAATTCAACTAGTATTAGTGTTTAACTTCAGTAAATTATTGTAAATTTTGCTAATATATAGCGTATCCGTTTTCAAATTTACATTGTTCTTATCATTGTTGATGTGTAGCATTTCTAATGTTAGGCGTTTGTGTAGTGTGTGTTCAGTGTCTATAATTTTGGTATCCTCAAAATTGAAAGTGTGTTTATTTGTTTGTGCATGATGCACCAACGCACATGTGCCACCTGCATTTTTATTACATATATTGTTGCAGTTTCGTTTGTGTTCCTTCAATCTAGTTTGTAAATACCTTTTAGTCTGACCTGTATAAGTTGCTGAACAATCCTTGCACGGTATTTTGTATATGACACATGATTGCAGGTTTTTATTGATCTTAGATTTTAATTGTGAAAATAACCTGCCTACCGTTTTTATTGGTTTGAAACCTATGCCTATATTTAAATGTTCCATAAATAATTTCTTCATTTTGTCCGCAATGCCATCTATGTAAAATAATGAGAAGTATTTTTTATTATCCATGACCTTGATTTGTTTATTCGAACTGTCAGTGTTATTTTCAACTTCATTATTATTTATTACATTTGGGCGTAATGCTTTTTTGTTTTTATTTTGTTCATATTTATTTATCAGACCATTAATTATGCCTTTTGGATAACGGTTAACTTTTAAAAGATGTTTAATAATAGTTAGTATCTGTTCTTTAAATTGTTCTGAGGTAAGTGTCATCGCTCTACTAATTAAATTTTTAGCATTGTTAATTATTTGTGTTTTAGGATGCTTTGTATGATAGTTTAAGTACCGTGTGCTGGAACTTGGTTTCTTGTACCATTTTGTGGTGATAAATCCATTGTTAGACCGGTGTAGTGTCATGTCAAGAAACGCTATACTGCCATGTTCTTGTAGTTCAATCGTAAATTGTAGATGTTCATTGTATTCATTGAAAATTTGTAAAGTATTTTCTACTTGGTCTTTAGGAATTGCTAAAATGAGATCATCTACATATTTTTTGATAAATGGTAGTTCAAAAGGCAACCGTTGACATACGCAGTTGAGTAACTCATCCATTACCATATTGGCTATAATCGGTGATAATGATGACCCCATTGCTACCCCCCACATTTGTTTGTAGATCTCATCATTAAATTGGAAGTAGCATTCTTCTAGGCAAAATCGTATCACCTCAACGAAATCAGAGAAAGATATGTTAGTTCTTAAAGTGATGACATTCCAATTATTTTCTACAGCTTTGATGACTAATTCTGTGGGTATGTTGGTGAACAAGGAGACGACATCAAGGGACACTAAGATGTAATTCTCGTCCAGTCTAACATTGGTGATGTACTCTTGGAATTCAAAAGAATTTCTCACATAGTAGGTGTCATTTTCCAATCCTTTTAGGTTATTCGCTACAAATTTAGCTAGTTTGTCAGTGGGTGAATTAGTACCTGATACTATAGGACGAAGAGGATGATTTTCTTTATGTAGTTTCACTAATCCGTATATTCTAGACGTTACCGCATTTTCAACTGTTAAATTCTTTTTTGTTGTTTAACAGTTGAAAATGCGGTAACGTCTAGAATATACGGATTAGTGAAACTACATAAAGAAAATCATCCTCTTCGTCCTATAGTATCAGGTACTAATTCACCCACTGACAAACTAGCTAAATTTGTAGCGAATAACCTAAAAGGATTGGAAAATGACACCTACTATGTGAGAAATTCTTTTGAATTCCAAGAGTACATCACCAATGTTAGACTGGACGAGAATTACATCTTAGTGTCCCTTGATGTCGTCTCCTTGTTCACCAACATACCCACAGAATTAGTCATCAAAGCTGTAGAAAATAATTGGAATGTCATCACTTTAAGAACTAACATATCTTTCTCTGATTTCGTTGAGGTGATACGATTTTGCCTAGAAGAATGCTACTTCCAATTTAATGATGAGATCTACAAACAAATGTGGGGGGTAGCAATGGGGTCATCATTATCACCGATTATAGCCAATATGGTAATGGATGAGTTACTCAACTGCGTATGTCAACGGTTGCCTTTTGAACTACCATTTATCAAAAAATATGTAGATGATCTCATTTTAGCAATTCCTAAAGACCAAGTAGAAAATACTTTACAAATTTTCAATGAATACAATGAACATCTACAATTTACGATTGAACTACAAGAACATGGCAGTATAGCGTTTCTTGACATGACACTACACCGGTCTAACAATGGATTTATCACCACAAAATGGTACAAGAAACCAAATTCCAGCACACGGTACTTAAACTATCATTCAAAGCATCCTAAAACACAAATAATTAACAATGCTAAAAATTTAATTAGTAGAGCGATGACACTTACCTCAGAACAATTTAAAGAACAGATACTAACTATTATTAAACATCTTTTAAAAGTTAACCGTTATCCAAAAGGCATAATTAATGGTCTGATAAATAAATATGAACAAAATAAAAACAAAAAAGCATTACGCCCAAATGTAATAAATAATAATGAAGTTGAAAATAACACTGACAGTTCGAATAAACAAATCAAGGTCATGGATAATAAAAAATACTTCTCATTATTTTACATAGATGGCATTGCGGACAAAATGAAGAAATTATTTATGGAACATTTAAATATAGGCATAGGTTTCAAACCAATAAAAACGGTAGGCAGGTTATTTTCACAATTAAAATCTAAGATCAATAAAAACCTGCAATCATGTGTCATATACAAAATACCGTGCAAGGATTGTTCAGCAACTTATACAGGTCAGACTAAAAGGTATTTACAAACTAGATTGAAGGAACACAAACGAAACTGCAACAATATATGTAATAAAAATGCAGGTGGCACATGTGCGTTGGTGCATCATGCACAAACAAATAAACACACTTTCAATTTTGAGGATACCAAAATTATAGACACTGAACACACACTACACAAACGCCTAACATTAGAAATGCTACACATCAACAATGATAAGAACAATGTAAATTTGAAAACGGATACGCTATATATTAGCAAAATTTACAATAATTTACTGAAGTTAAACACTAATACTAGTTGAATTAACTAGAATAGTAGGGATAATTGCAGCATTTAAATTATTTTGTTGGCGCGGTTTTTGCATCGGTTGACCTTCGGAATTGCAACAGGATTTAACTTACTTAAGTAGTTTTCGTTGAAGGTGTGACAAAGTTTTTTAAGATTAATTTTTATTGACAATTTTTGAAATATTCCAATTTTCAAAATATAAAAACTTTTAGACATTAATTCCTAATGTTTTACTTTATACAGTAAATGTTTTTTTCATATTTTTTACACAAATTTAAATTTCTCATGTAAGTAATTATATTGTACAAATTAATTTATATAGGAAAAACTTGTAATTGTTATTCCTTTAATGTAGCTCCTGATGATGACGTATGTGACGTCGAAACTAGTCGACTGAGAAATAAAATTATTAGTGACTGCATCCCAGAAATTTTTCTCCTTTTCTCATTAACTACCACCAGTCAAGTAAATTACAACATCCGCAAAGTATCACCTTTTGTCAAAATTCAAAATTGCCAAAATTCAGTTTTAAAAGAGTCATAACAAAAAAGAGTATTTTCGATTTAAGGGAATCTTTGAATACATTTAACTGGAGTATTTTTGATGACGCAAATATTGATATAAATATATCCACAAATATTCTACTACAGACTATAGAAAATTATGTCATAAACTATTTTCCTAAGAAAAAGTTTCAAGAGAATACTGCAATTCCGGTAAATTGGTTTAACGATTCACTTCCTAAATTTAGAGACTTTCTGCTTGACGTAAAACATAGATTTAATATTACTAAGCATCCTGAGATTTTTTCTGCGTATAAACGTCTAAAAATGTCTATAAAAATGAAATATTGTATGCAAAGAAACATGCATATGATAATTTTATTTTAAATTCTACTAACAAGTCCAGAGATTGTTGGAAATTAATTAACTTCGAAAGAAATAATAACAAACCTTCAAATAACTCTGCTGTTACGCCAGATGAATTTAATGATTTTTTTTGTACTATTGCTGAAAATATTATTAATTCACTTCCTTCGTCCAGTAGTAGTGTAATCTCATTAATCTCAATGATATCTTCTCCACCTAATTTTTTGTTTTTATTTCCAACAACCCCGGAAGAAGTAATAAACACTATCTTCAAATTAAATAATTCTACTTCTTTTGATATATGTGAATTAAACAGTAGAATTATTAAAGAAATAGCTGATATTATTGCTGCACCTTTAAGTAATTTATTTATTCGATGTTTTGTGGAAGGTTAAAATTGCGACAGTTAATCCGGTATTTAAAAAAGATGATGACACTAATCCTAATAATTACAGACCCATCTCAATAATACCAATAATTGGGAAAATATGCGATATACTTGTCAAAGATAGAATAACATATTTCTTAGAAAAATCAAATGTATTAAATGCAGAACAATTCGGTTTTAGAAAATCTCATTCAACGTCGTTGGCATTGCAAGAACTTATTAATAACGTAGTTAATAACCTTGAGGCAGGGCACCATTCTGCTCTTAAATTATGCGATCTGTCAAAAGCTTTTGACTGTGTCTCGCATGAGCTTTTACTCAAAAAACTACATGCTAATGGAATCAGAGGCAAAGCTTTAGATTTTTTTGAATCATACTTAACAAATCGACAACAATGTGTCGTTTCTAATGGCTCTGTTTCAAATTTATGGCCTATTGTTCATGGTGTGCCCCAGGGACCAGTCCTGGGGCCCATACTTTTCATAGTTTATATAAACGATCTTAGTGATTTTGTAAAACCCCAGAAATGCGTTCTATATGCAGATGATACTACTCTGATAACTTCACACACAAATCCAGAGACCCTGAATCAACTTTCAAATTCGATTTTGAAACAGACTAAAGACTGGTTTGCGGCTAATAAATTGAGTTTAAATGAGGATAAAACCCAAAATTTAATTATAAGTTCAAATCGTAATGTAGCGGAAGGTAACTCTGTAAAAATTCTTGGCGCTTTTGTTGATGAAAATTTAACTTGGGTAATACAAGTCGTCAGATTGTGTAGTAAGCTCTCTAGTTTAATATATGTTTTTAGGAATCTGAAAACAGTACTATCTCTGAACCTTCTAAGAAGCACCTATATGGTATTATTTCACAGTCACTTGCTTTACGCAGTAATTTTGTGGGGTAACTCTTCTAACGCCATTAAAGTATTTCGTTTACAAAAGAAAGTTGTACGATTGATAGCCAATGTTGGCTCTAGATACCCTTGTCGAAAATCTTAATATTTTGCCTCTGCCATGTATTTTCATTTTAGAAACTTTATTATATATTCACAAAAACAAAAATTTGTTTGTTAGGAATGGTGAAGTTCATGAACACAATACCAGATCTATTAATGTTTTCAGAAAGAGACGTTTTCGACTTGAAACTTCAGCTACCAGTTTCATTAATTACATTAGACATTAAAACATTTAAATCTAAAATTAAAAACATTTTGCAAAATTATTGCTTCTACTCCGTGCAAGACTTTCTGAATACTACACTTAATCTCGATTAAGCCGCATGCTCGGAAATTTTAACTACTTATTATGAATTATTATTTTTTCTTTGTATCTGATCTGTCATTAATTGCACTAATTCAATATGTGATTAATAAATTTTATTATTATTATTATAACATCTAAATGAATATGTTCGAATCGATTAGAAATAGGTTTGAATGATTGCAATTGTGATTTAGTATGTCTAAAAATTTTTGATTTTTGACATGTAATACAGTTTTTGCACCAGTAAGAAATATTTTTCGACATTTTAGGCCAAAAATATCTATCTGAAATTAATTTAGCACATGGTCTATATCCTGCATGTGTTAAATTGTGAAACTTATTACAAATAATTTGACACAGATTTGTAGTTGCATAGGGTCTAAATTTATCTTTGCTTGTTTCACAATAAAGCTTGAAGTTATGATTAGGTAAACTAATTTGTTCAAGATTGAATTTTGATTGTGGCAAATTAGAGGTTAGGTGTTGCAGCTCAACATCCGTCATTAGTGCTTCTTTTATTATTTTAGCTGAGATATCTTTTTCGGTCAATGCTTCAATTCTAGACAAAGTGTCAGCAACGATATTGTCTTTTCCATTAATGTAACGAATATTAACCTCTGCATTTGATATTTTTTTTGAGAAAAATGACAACGGTTGCCAACTGTTATTTAAAAATTGTTCTAACACGCACCAACACTTGTGTCTGATGCGTCTACCGCAATAGATAATTGAAGCGAATCATCTGGGAAAACTAACAGAGATACCGTTGATAATTGTTGTTTAACCTTTGTAAATGTATTGAAATCATTTTCAGACCAAGTTAAAATGTCATTAGGTTTTCTGTCTAAAACCATCAGATGTAGCGGTTGTAACATTGCTGTGATATTGGGGAGAAATCTATGGTAATAATTGATCATGCCAAGGAATCTCTGTAAGCCTTTGCATGTAACTGGAGGTGGAATACTAGTAATAACTTCGACTCTAACTTTTGCAGGTTTGATTCCGTGTTGCGATATGTTATGTCCCAGAAAAGTTAAAGTATGAACTGAAAATTCACATTTCTCTGATTTAATTTAATTCCGAATTGTTTTAGTCTTTCAAAAATAATTTGTAGGTGTTCCTGATGTTTAGCGTAATATTTGCTGCCTACCAAAATATCATTTATATAAATTAAAAGAAAATTTAAATCTTGGAAAATTTCATTCATAAAACGTTGAAACGTTTGTGCTGCATTTTTCAAACCAAATGGTAATCTTGTGAATTCATATAAACCGAATGGTGTTGTTATAGCCGTTAAATTAATATCCTCATCTGCCACCGGAACCTGGTGATACGCGCGTATCAAATCTATTTTTGAGAAAATTTTACATCCTACAAATCGGTAATGAAATGACTGTATATGAGGCAGCGGATAACGGCCTGGGACTGTAACAAGATTTAATGCTCTGTAATCTCCACAAACCCTCCAATTACGATCTTTTTTAGCTACTATATGAAGCGGAAAGGAAACTGAAGATGAAGATGGTCTACAAATTCCTAATTTTACTAGCCTGTCAAATTCTGCTTTAGCAATCTCGAATTTTTATTGATTTAGTTTCCTTGGCTTTGCAAATGGAAGTGCTCCATTAACTATAAAATGATGTCGAACTGAATGAAGTGCAGTTTTATGAAAATTTAATGGAGCAGTTACGTCTGGAAATTTTTTTACAACAGCTGTTTCAGTTTCACTGTTTTAATCGTTAACTGAGTTTATATTATGTGACTGTTGTTTTATCAATTTATTGTTTTTTAAATCTATTAATAAACCATATTTAGAAATGAAATCTGCCCCTAAAATTGGTTGATTAATATTTGTAATAGTGAAAGAGAAAGTAAATGTTTTATTTAATCCCAAATCTAGTTTTAATTCTTTAGTACCGAAAGTTTTAATTATTGAACCGTTTACTGCTGTTAATGAACGTGAACTATTCGTACTTCTAGCTGTAGAGTTTGGAATTATTGAAATTTCTGCTCCTGTATCTACAAAAAAATTTAAATTGTTGATTTTTTCTTGTGCAAATAAGCGACCTCCCTGATTAGTTACAGTACTCGTCGCTATAGTAGGTAACCTTACTAGTTTAAATTATTGCTAACTGATATATTTTCAGCACTGGTAAATGTACGGGGTTGGATGCATTTATGAGCTTTGCTTCCAAAATTATTGTGATACCAGCAAAAGGTAGGTGTATTGCAAGTTGACTTTTTTTTTGGTTTCATCATGTTTTAAAGGTTTATTTAAAAATTTGTGACAATTTTTGGTAGCTGTTCAACTTCAATTTGCAATTTAGTTAAATTTTCATAGATATTATGATTTGCTGGTACGGAAGTACTTGCTGAAATATTGGTTTGATTAAGTTCCAAATTCTGTCTGCTATTTGTAACCATTCGACTATTGACTTATCACTAATTGGAATGAGAGTTGAATGTAAATATGAAGGTAGCTTTCTTAACCAACATTTGAACAACAAGTTATCATTAAAGTGTAGATCATTTCCAGCTAGAGCAATAAATTTACGATGGGAAACAGATGGTGATTCAGAATCTAAAATAACACTAGAGAAAATTTCATCCAAACGGCGATTCTCACTAATTGAATTACGTGCAATGAGAGCGTTTTTAATAGAAATATATTTGTTTACCAATGATGGTGAGTGTAAAATGTCTGTAATTGTCAGTATACTTTCCTGAGATAGCGCCGATAAAACATAATTGGGCTTCTATGCAGGTAAACCAGGCTGTTGGGCTTTGATTCAAAAAAATCGGCAGTTTGACGGCGAAAGCGTGCACTGGGTTGTCTACTTCAGGTTGCTGATCATTCAACAAATCAGCTGCTGCTTGTACTTGCGCCATGGAGCTGTAGTGTAATATCTTCTGTTGCTGAATACAAATCTCTACGAAGGTTGTCGTCTTATATTTACCGTTTATTATTAATGGTATTAATAATTTTAATTAAGAAGACAATATTATGTAGAAATAACTTATAATTATTTATTTTATTATAAGAGAAAACGAATACAACTTGTCTTGTGAAAAATATTGTATGTTGTTATTTTTATTGTTACTATCTTGTTTTTTTTTTTGTTTTTCTTGGCCTTGGTTACGTTGGCAACGATGTTGGCACAGATATATCCCTGAGATCTTCATTCGTCAATGGGCTACAATCATATAAAAATTGTAAGAAGACAATTTCGAATAAAAAGCTTTTCTAATGTACCTGTAGTTACTGTTTAAAATGTGATCTACGATTATGTCAACCAAATATCCTTGATATCTACTTTCCAATTTTTGTTCAGCTTCGTATATTGATATTAAAGCTCGTCCTGTACAAGATTCCATTAAAACTGATTTAATATCAAATAATTTCATTTTTTTCGGTGTTGGTCCTAGTTCATCAGCTGGTTGCTTAATTATTAAAGTTAAAGTTAGTGGTCACTTGTTTCCAATGCCCACAGACTGTATATCTGGTGCTGGTGTAGATGTAGTTAATGATCTAACCGAAAGATCTGACCACGAATCGTTTTTCACGTTTGCCGAGGGTGTAAGTATTAAAATATCTTGCTAGTGTTAGAAACGTATGAGATAATAAGTTGTTTTGCTTAATTTATTACTTGAAGTTGTATGTAATCATGTTAATTATTGAAGCATTTCTGAAATCCCGAACTTTATGTAAGTTGTTTTTCGTTATATTTAATTGATGTTATGTTGTTACAAATACGAACCGCTGGCAGTCGGGATGGTGTGACCGAGAGTCAGTATCCATCGCGCTTGCGATCGAAACAGCCGTTCATTGTCTTAGTTTTCTTTAAATAAAGCGTGTGTTACGATTATTCAGGTTTCTTTATTTCTGGTTCCTTTTTCCTCGTTGTAAATACCAGAAGTGAAGTTTTGTGTGTTTTTTTGTGGTTTTCTAAATTAGTTTCTAACATCAGAAGTGGGATTACAATCCATAACCACAGAAGCGGTTTTACTGACGACCCCATGATGGATGCTCTGGATACAGAGTTAAAAAACTTCATCAAATCACTGAAGACGACATCCGAGTATGTAGTTCTGCCTGTTTTCCGATAAGATGTCATTGCAGTGAGGTAATGGTTTGCTTTAGTAAGTAATGATGCTGAATTTGAGTGAACAGACCGTCAGATCTGGTAAGATAAGGTTGATTTTAATTCGTGTTTCAAATATGATTTTATACGTAATCAGTAACGTCAGAAATTAGGAGACCTTTTAACGTAAATTTGTAGATGTTTGTCACAAAAGAAATTTTGAGCGGTTATTCTCAAAGCCCAGAGGGCGCTGTTAAAAAACGCGAATTAGGTACAGACTACCGCCAGCGATTTTCAAAAAAAAAAAAGTATGCCCGGTTTAATTTGTTTTTTTGTTCGATTACGGAATGTCAACACGATGGAAGCAATCATGCAAACATTCTCAAACTTAATGAATCCGTAACAACAATAGTCGCGATAGTTCTGAAATTTATTATGAAAACAATAAATGTTAGGAGTGTCAAACTAGGTCGTATTATAACTAGAAGTCTCTGCCGAATACAATTTACGCGAAACAATCGTAATTTGAAAAAGTGCCGCAAGAATGTTAACAATTATTGTCAAACTGGAAAATCTTTAAAAATTGAATAATGTAGTAATTATTGATGATTCAAATGATCTTTAATCATTAATACAGGACCTGTCGTCTCTAATGTGTAATTGCTATTTCTTTAGGCTTCAACATAAAATTAAACCGTTCTTTGCAAGTTATTCAGTACACCAGAGTTAAAGCAGTCGATTATATTTTTGATGAAGTTACCAACCTCATTTTTGTTATTGTCCAAAATGCTTTTCTTGATTGCGATGTAATAATTTGATGCAATCTATGTGCCGACACCGAGCTTAGATAAATCACTGACCACTCAGGTACCCATGTTGTACGTAATAATATTGCAGAATTTCTTGCTTTTGCTGAATAATTAATTGATGTATTTGACCAACATCTATCTGTATTTATAGCTTTTATTCCGTCTTTCCGATACAAAAGCAGTAGTGGTTTATTCACAGTAAATAACAATTCTACCTCCCCTTCATATCTGTTACACTAACGATTTGATTGTTACCTCCGTACCACCTATCAGACCATGAACGCGAGGTAGTCCGCAGTATTATAAAATACTTCTTTATGGTACTATTCGTGGAAGCGAATCCTTTTGTCAGCCTTATTCTCCGTGTGCGTAAAAGGAAAGGGCACGTACCGAATGTACTTTGACTACCGCAAGACCAACACATTAGTAAAGATTGTTATCCGCTTTCACGCACAGAAAACCAACTATATCTTTTAAAAGCCAAACCACCTTTTCACTTACGCGATATGTTTTTGAGTTTTAACCAGATATGTCTCATCAAGAATCAATTTACAAAAACGTTTTACCTTTTTACTTGTTTTAAAAACATGATGGAACTAAGGAATTAATTATTTTAGTAAAAGAAAAAGTACTGAAGAAAATTCCATTAAAATAAATTCTTGCAGTTGTGAACTATTTCAAAAAGATTTTTACGAATATTTACTTTAATGTTACAATCCACAGTTACTAAGAAAGATATCCTGCCCAGTATAGCACGTTAGTGGACATTATGGAAGATTTCGATATCACCATCGTTTATATCACAGGCAGCCCACTGCCAAATGTTGATTTTCTTATTTGCAACCTAGTTGTTGTACGACATGTTACTGCTATTAAGATACAAAAAAGGGTCGACTACACTTGTCGCGTTATATTGTCCAAAACGGTATTTTACATTACGTTAAAATAACCCCCGAGAGCAGTTCCCTAAACCACTTTGTGTCTTGTCAAAGTCGACTAGAATTATTACAGATATTCCATAATGAACAATGTTATAACGAGTTCGCGAAGATAGTTGATTTAACTCAGAAAATTTTTGTTCCCCGTTTATGCAATTTTGTTGAAAAGTTATATTAAATACTGTCTCATTTGTGCTATTAAGGCAATGTCGACGGTCTGCTGCCACGGAGTTAGGGTGTTTTCAATTATTGTCAACATAAGATTAATCATTCCAGATTGATTCATTAGATTCTTTAGTCATAGGAGAATGTATTGCAATAAACAAAAATTATTTTTATAACCAATTGTGGACGTAGCGAGGGAACTCGCATTTTCGCCACCTCGCAAACGCGTTCCCTAACAGTACCCACAATACTTTGCAAATTTTAACCTGCCCAAGTTCAAAAGATGCTTTGAAAGTGAGAAAATGTAATGAATGAGTTGCAGCAGTTGATTTAGTTTTCCAACCGAAATATTTGCAAAACTGCAAATGTCGGTAATCACGCCGCCGACTCCACTTTAAGGAGATACGTACTGGCCAGCTACAAGTTTAACTTACGTACGTGCTGCCGCGGATTATTTAAATCCACTAACCCCGGCTCCTAAACGGGATAAACACATTCTTATTTTTAATCGATGCATATACGAAATATTGTTACTCACTTGGTGTATCATATCACCATAAAACACCTGATATGTATCGTTCGAATGGAATTCAAGCGATGTGCACAATCATAAACCTAATTAGAACCGATATAAAAATTCAGTCAGAATGGTCGAGCGGTTTGTGGAAAATTCTGTTATTGTTGGAACCTCGATTACTCAATCTTTGCTAAAGAATTTAAGCTCAGACTTTAAGCTTTTACGTTGCTAAGAACTTGATCATAAAATAGTAAACAAACTACTCGCGGTGCAATAAACACTCACATTTGAATCATAAATAACGCGATAAGATGCAATTTTTAACTAATGACTTTATTTTGTAGAACAGATATATAAAACGATGCAAAATAAGAACTTCAACATGAACTGCAAGGTCTATTTGAAGTGATGGCAATTTTACCAAAACAATGTTATGAACCCAGACGAATTGGCGGAGAAATCTAAACACCAAAGTTATCAAAGGACAATTGCCAGTTTGGTCAACTCAACTAGTCGCTTTCACTGTACGTGATTGAACTACCAGACCAATAATACGAGTAAAAAAAAATGGTGCAGCTCTATCTTTTATAGCTATATCTTTTAAAAGCCAAACCACCTTTTCACTTACGCGATATGTTTTTGAGTTTTAACCAGATATGTCTCATCAAGAATCAATTTACAAAAACGTTTTACCTTTTTACTTGTTTTAAAAACATGATGGAACTAAGGAATTAATTATTTTAGTAAAAGAAAAAGTACTGAAGAAAATTCCATTAAAATAAATTCTTGCAGTTGTGAACTATTTCAAAAAGATTTTTACGAATATTTACTTTAATGTTACAATCCACAGTTACTAAGAAAGATATCCTGCCCAGTATAGCACGTTAGTGGACATTATGGAAGATTTCGATATCACCATCGTTTATATCACAGGCAGCCCACTGCCAAATGTTGATTTTCTTATTTGCAACCTAGTTGTTGTACGACATGTTACTGCTATTAAGATACAAAAAAGGGTCGACTACACTTGTCGCGTTATATTGTCCAAAACGGTATTTTACATTACGTTAAAATAACCCCCGAGAGCAGTTCCCTAAACCACTTTGTGTCTTGTCAAAGTCGACTAGAATTATTACAGATATTCCATAATGAACAATGTTATAACGAGTTCGCGAAGATAGTTGATTTAACTCAGAAAATTTTTGTTCCCCGTTTATGCAATTTTGTTGAAAAGTTATATTAAATACTGTCTCATTTGTGCTATTAAGGCAATGTCGACGGTCAGCTGCCACGGAGTTAGGGTGTTTTCAATTATTGTCAACATAAGATTAATCATTCCAGATTGATTCATTAGATTCTTTAGTCATAGGAGAATGTATTGCAATAAACAAAAATTATTTTTATAACCAATTGTGGACGTAGCGAGGGAACTCGCATTTTCGCCACCTCGCAAACGCGTTCCCTAACAGTACCCACAATACTTTGCAAATTTTAACCTGCCCAAGTTCAAAAGATGTTTTGAAAGTGAGAAAATGTAATGAATGAGTTCCAGCAGTTGATTTAGTTTTCCAACCGAAATATTTGCAAAACTGCAAATGTCGGTAATCACGCCGCCGACTCCACTTTAAGGAGATACGTACTGGCCAGCTACAAGTTTAACTTACGTACGTGCTGCCGCGGATTATTTAAATCCACTAACCCCGGCTAAACGGGATAAACACATTCTTATTTTTAATCGATGCATATACGAAATATTGTTACTTACTTGGTGTATCATATCACCATAAAACACCTGATATGTATCGTTCGAATGGAATTCAAGCGATGTGCACAATCATAAACCTAATTAGAACCGATATAAAAATTCAGTCAGAATGGTCGAGCGGTTTGTGGAAAATTCTGTTATTGTTGGAACCTCGCTTACTCAATCTTTGCTAAAGAATTTAAGCTCAGACTTTAAGCTTTTACGTTGCTAAGAACTTGATCATAAAATAGTAAACAAACTACTCGCGGTGCAATAAACACTCACATTTGAATCATAAATAACGCGATAAGATGCAATTTTTAACTAATGACTTTATTTTGTAGAACAGATATATAAAACGATGCAAAATAAGAACTTCAACATGAACTGCAAGGTCTATTTGAAGTGATGGCAATTTTACCAAAACAATGTTATGAACCCAGACGAATTGGCGGAGAAATCTAAACACCAAAGTTATCAAAGGACAATTGCCAGTTTGGTCAACTCAACTAGTCGCTTTCACTGTACGTGATTGAACTACCAGACCAATAATACGAGTAAAAAAAAATGGTGCAGCTCTCACCCTTTAGTGGAAGAGTTTGCGGACGCTTTGCGTTCAACATTGAAAGCTGTGTGTGACGCTTTGTGTTGACGTTGAAAGATGTAAAAATGGTGCAGCTCTCACCCTTTAGTGGAAGAGTTTGCGGACGCTTTGCGTTCAACATTGAAAGCTGTGTGTGACGCTTTGTGTTGACGTTGAAAGATGTAAAAATGGTGCAGCTCTCACCCTTTAGTGGAGGAGTTTGCGGACGCTTTGCGTTCAACATTGAAAGCTGTGTGTGACGCTTTGTGTTGACGTTGAAAGATGTAAAAATGGTGCAGCTCTCACCCTTTAGTGGAGGAGTTTGCGGACGCTTTGCGTTCAACATTGAAAGCTGTGTGTGACGCTTTGTGTTGACGTTGAAAGATGTAAAAATGGTGCAGCTCTCACCCTTTAGTGGAGGAGTTTGCGGACGCTTTGCGTTCAACATTGAAAGCTGTGTGTGATGCTTTGTGTTGACGTTGAAAGCTGTACAGTGGTACAGTTTGTGGAGTGTTGAAAGCTTAGCGCTTTACAGAGTTATTGTAACTGTCGCCCTTTTTGGTACAGTTGTGGACTGTTGAAAGCTATGCGCTTTGCAATGTTTAACTTATTTGCTTCTTTTTTATGTTATTAGGAGCGACTCGGAGAGGTGTGAGAATACATGCAATGGTACGCTCATCTAATGGTATGCAGTGGTGTATCCGCTAGCGAAATAAATAATGGAAGTTGACACAGATGGTACAAAGCAGAGTCCAAGGAACGACGAAAATGTTTGACACTTGGTGTTCTGCGATGTGGAGGACCGTAGTTTCGCCTTGCATTGAAGCAGTGTTGAGGAAATGTTATGATGACGATGAATCTACTCGGTCCTTAGCAATCACTTGTTCCCTTTCCGAATTGGAAGAATCGCTTCGAGAGCGAAGCGAATGTCAGAATTGGCCGTATTAGAAACGTATGAGATAATAAGTTGTTTTGCTTAATTTATTACTTGAAGTTGTATGTAATCATGTTAATTATTGAAGCATTTCTGAAATCCCGAACTTTATGTAAGTTGTTTTTCGTTATATTTAATTGATGTTATGTTGTTACAAATACGAACCGCTGGCAGTCGGGATGGTGTGACCGAGAGTCAGTATCCATCGCGCTTGCGATCGAAACAGCCGTTCATTGTCTTAGTTTTCTTTAAATAAAGCGTGTGTTACGATTATTCAGGTTTCTTTATTTCTGGTTCCTTTTTCCTCGTTGTAAATACCAGAAGTGAAGTTTTGTGTGTTTTTTTGTGGTTTTCTAAATTAGTTTCTAACACTAGGTTGACGTTGCAGGAACTGGTTCAATTAATTTGTTTATATAACTACAAAAATTTAAAGTTGACAGGTAATAAATAATGGCGCTGTGCGATTGAATGTAAGTGTATAGGGTAGTACCGTTTACATTTACTCTCTGGCAATTCCATGCTGGATGATTCGCATTGAGATCTCCTATTAACAGAACTTTCCCGCTTATGTTGAGTAGTGTGTGTATCTCGTGTTGTGAATACTTATTAGCTGGCCTGTTGTATGTGCATACTACATGTGTATTATCAGACAGCTTAATGCCTACTGCTTCCAAGGATGTTTGTGGTAGGCGAATCCTCATATGTGTGATGTTGTTTTGTACAAGAAGAGCGCAGCCGCCCCCTTGTACGTGTGATGTGATGGGCCTTTCAGTGCGGTACACTGAAAAGCCCTTGATGGTGAATTTGTCTGTAGGTGTGAGGCGTGTCTCTGTAATTGTCATAATATGTATGTTGTGTGAGTGTAAGAAGTGTATGAGTTCGCCTACACGGGTTTTCACCCCGTTCGCGTTCCAGGTGCAAATGTTAATATCCATGAATGAATTAAATGTTGTATGAATTGATTTTTTGTATGAAGGTGAATGATTCGTATGCGCGTGATTGTGTAGGACATACTCTTAGGACTGCGTTAAAGTCTTTAGCAAATTTAATTAGGTTATCTAAATTTATCATGCTATCACTGTGTAACTCACCAATAACACTGATGTTGTTCACAGGTGCGTCCGTGCGCGGGGCGGGGGGTCTGGACGCGTCACTGGGGCGTAGCGTTCTGTATTCGGGCCTGGGGGGGGATTGTGTTCACTCAGGGGGGGATTGAGAGCGGTGTGGGGGCGTTGTCCTCGCTGGTCCTGGTCCTGCTGTCGTCTCTGCCTCTCTCTGGCGTCACGAAGGTGGTGCGCTGGCGAATGTAGCGGCGAAAAGTTGTTGTCGCTATCCATAGCTACCTTTTGTGGACGTTGTGAACGCTGTAGCCATGGATTGTATATGTCTGGCTCTAACATGCCTTTTATTTTAGGGTTTCTCCTCGCTGTCTCGTCGAGCTTCTTCAGATATTCTCTGCACTCTCTGAAGTTGGCAGGATGATTTCCACCATAGTTGCAGCACTTCGCGTCAGTTGTCTTGCCCAGTTTGGTGCATGCGGAGGTGAGATGGTTGGCTGCACATTTCACGCATCTCGGCTGTCTGTTGCAGTTGGACGTAGCATGTCCCCAGTTTTGTTCATCGGTGACACTGGGTTATTATTTTCCAGTTCTGATGTCTTTTCCATTTTACTCTGGTATACATCAGAACACAGACACGGGTTTGAACTTCCCTCAGTGTCACCTCTGCCTTAGTTACTACCAGGTAGAGCGGACGGTGTTGAGTGCGCATACGATATACTTTTTTTATTGGTAGGGTGTTGGCGTTTAATTCTGCTTCCACTTCCTCTGGGGTCGGCTCCGAGTCGAGCCCACGCAGGACGAATGCGTGGGTCTTCTCATTGCCCTTCGAGTAGGTGTGGAATGGCGTATTGTCCTCTCTAAACCTTTTGACTACGTTATCTTTATCCTCTTTTGTATCGAAGAATAAATTCATGTTGTTACTCCCTACCAATCCTGTCATAAGTTCAGTAATACCTTTCTGGTTTTCCGCCCTACCTGGTATTATGATGGGTGCTGGGGCTTGCCTTCTGCCTGACTTCCGTGCTGTCTGTGTTTGTGTTGGTGTCTGTTCGTCTCCTTCTTTGTCATTATTTTCATTTTCCAAGTTCTGTAACGGGGTATATCTATTATTAATAGGTGTTTGGAATATTCTTTTTTGTTGCAGCTCTCACCCTTTAGTGGAGGAGTTTGCGGACGCTTTGCGTTCAACATTGAAAGCTATGTGTGATGCTTTGTGTTGACGTTGAAAGCTGTACAGTGGTACAGTTTGTGGAGTGTTGAAAGCTTAGCGCTTTACAGAGTTATTGTAACTGTCGCCCTTTTTGGTACAGTTGTGGACTGTTGAAAGCTATGCGCTTTGCAATGTTTAACTTATTTGCTTCTTTTTTATGTTATTAGGAGCGACTCGGAGAGGTGTGAGAATACATGCAATGGTACGCTCATCTAATGGTATGCAGTGGTGTATCCGCTAGCGAAATAAATAATGGAAGTTGACACAGATGGTACAAAGCAGAGTCCAAGGAACGACGAAAATGTTTGACACTTGGTGTTCTGCGATGTGGAGGACCGTAGTTTCGCCTTGCATTGAAGCAGTGTTGAGGAAATGTTATGATGACGATGAATCTACTCGGTCCTTAGCAATCACTTGTTCCCTTTCCGAATTGGAAGAATCGCTTCGAGAGCGAAGCGAATGTCAGAATTGGCCGTATTAGAAACGTATGAGATAATAAGTTGTTTTGCTTAATTTATTACTTGAAGTTGTATGTAATCATGTTAATTATTGAAGCATTTCTGAAATCCCGAACTTTATGTAAGTTGTTTTTCGTTATATTTAATTGATGTTATGTTGTTACAAATACGAACCGCTGGCAGTCGGGATGGTGTGACCGAGAGTCAGTATCCATCGCGCTTGCGATCGAAACAGCCGTTCATTGTCTTAGTTTTCTTTAAATAAAGCGTGTGTTACGATTATTCAGGTTTCTTTATTTCTGGTTCCTTTTTCCTCGTTGTAAATACCAGAAGTGAAGTTTTGTGTGTTTTTTTGTGGTTTTCTAAATTAGTTTCTAACACTAGGTTGACGTTGCAGGAACTGGTTCAATTAATTTGTTTATATAACTACAAAAATTTAAAGTTGACAGGTAATAAATAATGGCGCTGTGCGATTGAATGTAAGTGTATAGGGTAGTACCGTTTACATTTACTCTCTGGCAATTCCATGCTGGATGATTCGCATTGAGATCTCCTATTAACAGAACTTTCCCGCTTATGTTGAGTAGTGTGTGTATCTCGTGTTGTGAATACTTATTAGCTGGCCTGTTGTATGTGCATACTACATGTGTATTATCAGACAGCTTAATGCCTACTGCTTCCAAGGATGTTTGTGGTAGGCGAATCCTCATATGTGTGATGTTGTTTTGTACAAGAAGAGCGCAGCCGCCCCCTTGTACGTGTGATGTGATGGGCCTTTCAGTGCGGTACACTGAAAAGCCCTTGATGGTGAATTTGTCTGTAGGTGTGAGGCGTGTCTCTGTAATTGTCATAATATGTATGTTGTGTGAGTGTAAGAAGTGTATGAGTTCGCCTACACGGGTTTTCACCCCGTTCGCGTTCCAGGTGCAAATGTTAATATCCATGAATGAATTAAATGTTGTATGAATTGATTTTTTGTATGAAGGTGAATGATTCGTATGCGCGTGATTGTGTAGGACATACTCTTAGGACTGCGTTAAAGTCTTTAGCAAATTTAATTAGGTTATCTAAATTTATCATGCTATCACTGTGTAACTCACCAATAACACTGATGTTGTTCACAGGTGCGTCCGTGCGCGGGGCGGGGGGTCTGGACGCGTCACTGGGGCGTAGCGTTCTGTATTCGGGCCTGGGGGGGGATTGTGTTCACTCAGGGGGGGATTGAGAGCGGTGTGGGGGCGTTGTCCTCGCTGGTCCTGGTCCTGCTGTCGTCTCTGCCTCTCTCTGGCGTCACGAAGGTGGTGCGCTGGCGAATGTAGCGGCGAAAAGTTGTTGTCGCTATCCATAGCTACCTTTTGTGGACGTTGTGAACGCTGTAGCCATGGATTGTATATGTCTGGCTCTAACATGCCTTTTATTTTAGGGTTTCTCCTCGCTGTCTCGTCGAGCTTCTTCAGATATTCTCTGCACTCTCTGAAGTTGGCAGGATGATTTCCACCATAGTTGCAGCACTTCGCGTCAGTTGTCTTGCCCAGTTTGGTGCATGCGGAGGTGAGATGGTTGGCTGCACATTTCACGCATCTCGGCTGTCTGTTGCAGTTGGACGTAGCATGTCCCCAGTTTTGTTCATCGGTGACACTGGGTTATTATTTTCCAGTTCTGATGTCTTTTCCATTTTACTCTGGTATACATCAGAACACAGACACGGGTTTGAACTTCCCTCAGTGTCACCTCTGCCTTAGTTACTACCAGGTAGAGCGGACGGTGTTGAGTGCGCATACGATATACTTTTTTTATTGGTAGGGTGTTGGCGTTTAATTCTGCTTCCACTTCCTCTGGGGTCGGCTCCGAGTCGAGCCCACGCAGGACGAATGCGTGGGTCTTCTCATTGCCCTTCGAGTAGGTGTGGAATGGCGTATTGTCCTCTCTAAACCTTTTGACTACGTTATCTTTATCCTCTTTTGTATCGAAGAATAAATTCATGTTGTTACTCCCTACCAATCCTGTCATAAGTTCAGTAATACCTTTCTGGTTTTCCGCCCTACCTGGTATTATGATGGGTGCTGGGGCTTGCCTTCTGCCTGACTTCCGTGCTGTCTGTGTTTGTGTTGGTGTCTGTTCGTCTCCTTCTTTGTCATTATTTTCATTTTCCAAGTTCTGTAACGGGGTATATCTATTATTAATAGGTGTTTGGAATATTCTTTTTTGTTTTTGTTGTTGTTGTTTCATGTTTAGGTTTTTTGTATGTTTATTTGTATTTGAATTTTGGTTTGTTTGTTTTTGTGTAGAGCTTCATCTACCACCCGCGCATATGTCGATTAGCTTGACGGTAATGCCGAGCTCCTGTAACAGCAGCCTCTCCATCTCCTGCTGCGTTAGTACAGTTCCGCTACCCGCCGCTAGAGGGCCGCTGGCTGCACGTTCTGTCGCTGTTCCTGGGGTTGTCCTGGCGGTCCTTTTGGAGGGATCCTGTTCCGGGCTGGTGTCAGCTTTGCGCTTATTTGTGACACTAGCACTCGCGTTTTCACTGTCACTTGTACCACCACGTGTTTGTTTTATAAAGTCTTGAAATTTATATCTTGTTTTATTGATATTTAAATCTAAATCACTATGTACACTTTCATTGTCACTGACACTCATCACTGACTTAACACTTTCACTATCACTGTCCTTGTCACTTTCACTATCGCTGTGCTTTTCATTTTCAGTCTTTGCTTTTAGTTTTTTCGGACGGGCCTTCGGGGCATGCCCCTAACTCTACCCGAGAATTTGTATACACATTTATTAGTTGAATAAGGGTTTTTACGTTTAAGTGGTATCGTCATACACAATATAAACTAAAATAGTGAATAACGGGCGTTTTCATTTTTCACACTGCACTTAACTCAAGGTTATTTCGTTAAGTAAGGTCAACACACGTCTTACCTGTACGAGATAAGCCGCGCAACGAGGACGAGAACTGCTACTTTAAATGTGATATGGCCGTTGACACAATATTTATTTTGATTAAAAAATATCAAAAATATTTTAACTAAATACCCCTTTATCAATGAAAACTTCAACCCCCCCTCCCTCCTCCTCCGGGGGAGATAGTACATGCACAGTAAAAAATATAACACAATATTTAACACATATTTGAGTCCTATTTGGGATACACCAATATTAGTGTTAAAATGACACCAAGCGACAGTGTGAATAAAATACACTATAAGTGTTGAAAAATTGACACAATATATTGTTTTAGATAACACATTATTTAGTGTTATATTATTAACAATATTTAGTGTTTCATCATCAACAATATTCATTGTTAAATATTTACCTTTTTTAGTGTTAGTATACTGACACTATTTCATGTTAATTTTATTATAAAGAAGTATTTGTGGTATAAATAAATATGTATAGTGTATGTATTGTAAAAATTTATTATAAATAATAATATACATGTAAGTTTGACGTCTTAGTAAACTTAACCACCTAGACGTTGGCATCATTGACGTAAAGGTGGCTGAGAAATACTCTAGAAAACAGCAGGGCGCGAGTAGCGGATATTTTTTGTTGGTTAACTGTCATTTTATGTAAAACTGTTAGAATAGAACATTTAGAACGAAACACCGACAATTGTGTTGATTCAGGTGCGGTATTTGAAATAATATTATGTTATAAGTTTGTAAGTGTCATTTTGATTATTTGTGGGTTTAATTACAGTTATTACTTTCTGCTACTACACGTGTTGGTTATTTCTCCACCATTCCTTGATTTTATTAAGTCTCTGAATTCGAGACTTATAAATCAACACAATATGGATGACATTAAGGCAAGATTCCACTTCGCATCTGAGGCAATAGATGCAAAATCTACGACGGTTAAAGTCAAAACCATCCAATTGGAGGGACAATCAGAAATTTTTCAATTTCCTCACGATAAGCAAACGAGTGCTCTACACACAGAACTATTTGAAAACGCTGTTACAAAGGGGTAGTACGAGTCTCTCGGGATACGGTGTGGCTAGAACCGTGACTCAGCCAAACACATGATACTAGAGTTACAAATATAATAACAACTCGAGTGAAAGAAACGACGATAAACACAAAACCCAAAACAAACACACTCCGTGTTCGTTCTGCGAAAATTTAGGTTTCCCTAATAGATTTCATCCAGAACACATGTACCGCACGAAAATAGCACATCGAAAAGTAAATAAAAACGACAAAATTAAAGTAGCTAATAATATAGAAATTTAAGACGCGATCGCTTGCATGAAAGAAGCAAACAACGAATAGTGACCCCACTTATAAAATTAAAATTTTTGATAAATAATACAAAAGCCATCCGTCTTTATGACTCGGGGGCCAATATTTCTCTAATAAATTATAATTTTTGTTTTTGGAAACAACTAAATTTGAATAAAAACATAAGTGGGGATAGAAATATAGAGACGATTTCAGGAACTGCAAAGACAGAAGGTGTAATTACTTTATTAGTAACGATTTTTAACATAACAAAACAATTTACATTTTTCATAATAAAAAGTGAGTCATTCAGAGATGATGTATTGTTAGGTTTAGACGTTATAAAAGAATTCAAACTTTGTCAAGATGAAAATTTGAAAATATGTCAAAAAACAATTTAGATACGTAAAACCATACAACATTGAACACTTTCCAGATATTATTGGTTATATCTCAAAATCTGCCGCACATAAAGAGAAATAAAAAATACTGTCATATGGGCTCCAGTATAGAGTATGACTCTGACACAAAATAAATATAAATTTTGAATTCTTTATAATAATAAAAAAATAAAATGTGTAGTGTTCAAAGTTGATCTCAAATTGGACAACTTTGAACACCCATGTTTTAACTACAGTTTTCAAAGCTATTTCGTTTTAAATACATCATTGAATATTGTTATTCTTAAAAAAAAATTTATCCACGAACTCGTCCACGAATGAATCTATTTTTAGGGCTTCTAACAAGGAAAACAGCATTTTATATTATGAAATGATTTATTTTACCGTTGTAAATCTTATAAATTAAGAAACAAGTAACATTATGTATAAAAAATAGCATAAATAGATAGTATGAACTATTTAAAGTTGAATAACAATTCAGTCTCATCTTTAGTAGATATATACTTATAATTATAGGCATATATTTCAATCGAATTAAAACATTTGAATGCAGTGATTTAAGATATCTTTTCTTGTTTTTTTTTTTTTGTTAAAAGCGATAAAAAGTTACCACCACGCTTATCAATTTCAGGATCTAATATAGCCATTTTTGGCCAAAAAATTTAAATGGCGTGTTTCCTGATATTCTATCAAAAAAGACAGATACTATCGTCATCTATTGTTTTAGTAATTTTGCCAACAAAGGTCAGTTATAGCTTTTGACTTGAAATTCACTACGAAAATAATACTAGTGTGTATTTCATTGCTAAAACAACAATAAACCGGCATTTAAATTTTTAACTACACCTTTGAACTGTCCTCGAAACAGTGTTCAAAGTTGTCGAATTTTGACCTAAAAAGCACCGACTTTAAACAAAAAATTATATCTCTGGTAAATATAATTCTAATTAACTACATTAGGTCTCAAAATTATCTCAACACATAAGGTTACTGGAAATCAATTACTTTGATACAGCGAGAAATTATTTTACTGTACTGGCAAGTAGAAGTTTGTACACATTGAAAAACAATGTTTTTTTGACTTTTGAAAACACCGGTAAACTGAAGTTGGTCATAAAATAAATTCAAATGATGCCTACCTACTTCAAAAAATATTATTAATTTCATATTTACGTTGAAAATGGGGTAAAATTAAAAACTACTGATGCCTTATACGAAATAAACAAAATGCAAAAAATGTTCAAAGTTGTATTCGAGTTCAAAGTTGTATAGTTTTACGTATTCCAAAAGCAAATAAAAATATAATAAATGATATCGATTTAGAGAATAATAGTTTGAAATACCTAATGACTAAACATAAAAAAGTTTTTGCAAAAGACAAATTTGACATTGGCATAGTAAAAAATTATGAAGCAACGATAAAACTAACAGAAAATAAATATATAGCGAAAAAACCATATAAATGTTCGATTCAAGATAAAATTGAAATAGAAAGCCAGATTAAACAATTATTAGAGGCGGGGTTGATTGAGGAATCATGCAGTCCCTACGCCGCGCCGGTTACATTAGTATACAAAAAGGAAGAAGCGAGAAAATCTCGTTTATGTACCGATTATAGAGATCTGAACAAAATAGTGGTTCCGGAAAGCCAACCCTTTCCAAGAATCGAAGATTTAACGTTACGAGCGCAAAATTGTCAATATTTCACAAAGCTAGATGTGAATTCGGCGTTTTGGTCGATCCCATTACGTAATAAAGACAAATACAAAACAGCGTTCGTAACCCATCATGGACATTGGCAATGGTGTTGTTTACCATTTGGATTAAAATCTGCGCCGGCAATTTTTCAGCGAATACTGTCCAGTATAATAAGGAAACATAATTTAGAATCCTTTACAGTAAATTATATTGATGATATTTTAATTTATTCAAAAAATTACTGTGATCATTTAAAACATATTGAACTGGTATTGACAGCTTTACAAGAACATGGATTCAAATTAAATCTAGAAAAGTGTGTGTTAGCACAAAGTCAAATAACATATTTGGGCTACGAAATAGGAAATAACTGTGTGAAACCCTTAAATGATAATATAATAACTATTAAAGATTTTCCAACACCACGGACGAGGAAACATATTAGACAATTCTTGGGAAAAATAAATTTTTATTTAGAATATATTCCCAGATCAAGTATAATATTGGAACCATTTCATAACCTATTAAGAAAGAACGTAGAATTTAAGTGGTCGAAAATGTGCCAAGAGAATTTTAAAAAAATAAAAGTTTATTTATGCTCGGATCCAATATTGGCAATTTTTGATTCAGCCATTCCGATTTATATTTATACGTACGCTTGTCTACAAGGAGTAGGGGCAATATTAAAACAACGCCAAAGAGATGGAACGATAAAACCAGTATTTTTCTTTTCGCGTAAATTAGCAGAATCACAAAAGGCAAAAAGAGCAATTTTTATTGAGTGTCTCGCCATAAAGGAGGCTATTTTATATTGGCAGTATTATTTAATAGGACTAAAATTTACTATTTTTACAGATCACAAACCATTGGAAAATTTCAACATACAAAAATGTAATGATCCAGAGTTGAGACAAATCTTAAATTACTTGTCCCAATTTGATTTCGAAATAAAATATAACTCGGGTAAAAATAATTTAGAGGCAGATTGTTTATCGCGAAACCCAGTATTAGAAGAAGACACTAAAGATGATGAAACATCAAGAATAAAAATAGTAAATTTCCTAAAACTAGATGAAATAGTTAGTAACCAAAAACAACTGAAACTTGATAATAACTATGAAATTGAAAATAATATAGGTAATCTATAGAACATTAAATAATAGAAGGAAAATATGGATAACTGAAGAATTTGGTATTAAATTAATCAAAAATATACATAATAAACAAGGACATATAGGGACCAAACAATTAACTCTAACAATTACTCATAAATTCTATTTCAAAAATATGCATAAACACATAAAAACGATATGTCGCTCCTGCGTGTAAAAAAAATAAAACTAGAATTGGTAACTTCAAAGCGCCATTATCACAACTGGGTCCAGCTTTGGAACCGTTCGAAATTGTTGCATTAGATACAATAGGAGGCTTTGCAGGAAATAAAAGTACAAAACGATACCTACACTTCCTGATTGACCATTTTACGAGATATGTTTTTATTTTGACGTCAAAAACACAGATCGCAAAAGATTTTATAAAATTAGTGAACCAGATCAAAAACGAAAATATAATACAGACTTTATTTACAGATCAATACGCAGGAATTAACTCGAGAGAGTTTAAACAATATTTAAAATCAAGAAAGGTAAACTTCGTTTTTACCGCAGTAGATTGTGCTTTTTCTAATGGTCTATTCTAAATGAAAGAGCCAACCAAACGCTGGTCAATAGGATAAGGTGTAAAATATTTGAGAATAAAGACTGCCCATGGACCACCATAGCAGAAGAATGCGTTGACGAATACAATAATACGACCCATAGTTCAACAGGCTTCACACCTAATTACTTACAACCGGAAGAGATAAGTCAATTTTACCAAACGAACTCAATTTTAATAACGAAGATAATTTGAAAGAAAACAGATTAATAGCATTTTAAAATTCAAAAAAGGTCCACGAACAGAATAAAATCTACTATGATAAAAATAAAAGTAACATCGAGTACAATGTAGGAGACTTAGTATATATACAAAATGGCAATAAGTTAAACAGAAATAAATTAGACCCGATTAGAACGGGCCCATACAAAATAAAAGGAAAAATATCTAATTTAATATATAGACAGTAGATCTAAGAAAAATGAATCAAATTGTTTCCATGCTAGTAAACTAATACCCTACCATCCTTCTCCGGACACTTACACACGAAAAGGGGGGATGTAAGTTTGACGTCTTAGTAAACTTAGCTACCTAGACGTTGGCATCATTGACGTAAAGGTGGCTGAGAAATACCCTAGAAAACAGCAGAGCGCGAGTAGCGGATATTTGTTGGTTAACTGTCATTTTATGTAAAACTATTAGAATAGAACATTTAGAAGGAAACACCGACAATTGTGTTGATTCAGGTGCGGTATTTGAAATAATATTATGTTATAAGTTTGTAAGTGTCATTTTGATTATATAATAATAATAATAATGTATTTTGTGTAAATATGATACATATTTGTACAAAAAGTTGGTTTCTTAATTATTGAAATATACAAAAACGTTTTGATCACTTAATCCGAAAAACAGTTATAATAACTAAATAGTAATTAGTTCATGTATAGTTACAAAAAAATTTAAAGATGTTGCTGTATGCTAATGAAGAATAGTTATATCTTAATACTAGATAGATTAATTTTTCTTTACATTGAGCGAAGATAATAATAAAATCTAAAGGTATTAATTCAAGAAAATTATACAAAGTTACTACCTAATAACGTAGTATAAACATAGATTTCAGTCTTTATATTGAGCAATGATAAAAATAATAATACTGAGATACAGAGGAATGCTTAACCTAAATAATAATATTACCTAGAAAAATCGTAAGTAACTAGTGCTTTACATCCGACAGGACTTCTTACTCTATTTACAAAGTTGAAGTATAAAGTTGCTTATATTTCATCTACAAACTTGCGCTCCTTTAATGCCAGTGATGCGTAGTGATAAATATCATTTAATTTTTTAATACTGAGTGTTGTAAAAATAGATTTAATTAGAATACCTTTGTCATGGAAATAATTTATATGTTTGTCTAAGTATTTAGCTCTCACACCTTTGTGAAGAAGACATTCGAAGAGAAAGTGAAAAACATCATTTGGGTTGTTTAAGTTGCAAAAGGTACATATATATTCCGAGTCGAATTCATAAACGGTTTTTTGAAAGTATATTCTAAATTTGTTTGAGTTTGAGACTCTGAATTGACTAATCAATCTTACTATGTTTTACTATTTTGATTATTTGTGGGTTTAATTACAGTTATTACTTTCTGCAACTACACGTGTTGGTTATTTATCTACCATTCCTTGATTTTATTAAGTCTCTGAATTCGAGACTTATATACATAGTATATTAACTGATCAAAGATAATAATGCACAAAAAGTATGCATTGCATAACAAAAATAAATTGTTTATAAAATTACAAAAGTACGTTTATGTTGTTGTATAAATATTACTCTAAAACTTTTGAACATCCCGCGTTCTCATGTTCTCGAGTATCAACAGAGATGTCGCCTGCAGAAGCGTGTTGTGAGAACGTAGAGTTAGCATAGGCAGTGTGTGTAAGGTCGTGAATAAAACAACACGTTCATACCAATTCAGACATATTATTTGGTCCTTGTTCATGTAAAATCCTTGCTCCCTCAATCTAATACAACTAAATCCTACATTGGTCCTTCGAACCCGATTATCTGAATCAGAAACTACACACAAAGTGAAGTTAAAGCAAAAATCATCAAAATTAAAGTGAGGTTAGTTGAAACAAGCAACAATACAACAGCGTGGTTCTGCCAAGTCGACGAGCAGCGACGGGAATTCACGAACATAAATGAACGGGTACAGGTCTTCCAAGAAGCCAAGCAGCTACGGGACCTTCCGAGAAACAAGAAGCCATCAACATTGAGGCATTGTTGACAACAAAGACATCATCTACCACATATGAAAAGTACAAACAAGTACTCATCAACTCAGCGTCAGCGTCAATCACAGTAAGTCTCTTTTCATTATTTTCCATCCCAAGTTATTTAAGATTAGACGATACTTGTGTCAAACATGTCAAACGAAATTAAAAAACTTCATATCAGTAGATGTGGGTTAAAAGCACAACTCACAAATTTTGATAAAGTCATTGTAGAGTACATTGAGAAAAATAAAAAAATTACCCCAGATGTTACTGCTAACATTGAAAACAGATTACAAAAAATTGACATTATTTTTGACAGTTTTAACGATATTCAAAACGAACTTGAATTTTTATCACTTGACGATGAAGAGTTGTTAAAAGCTGAAACCCAAGAACGAGACAAGTTTTACGACGAATTTTATCGAGTCATAAGCAAAGCAAAAGTTCTAATATCAAATGATATTGTTGATAATCAATCACAAGTAGATAATTCAAACACAAGTTCCCAAACTCGAGCAAAATGTTCAATTAAATTACCAGCAATCAATCTGCCAAGCTTTGATGGCACATTTACAATGTGGCGCAGTTTTTATGACTCATTTAGTACTTTAATTCATAAAAATGATGATTTGGGGAATGTTCAAAAACGAACATACCTAAAATCATCATTAAAGGGCGAGCCTCACGATCTCATTTCCACGTTAGAAACAACTGATGACAACTACATTATTGCATGGGAATTGCTTGAGAGAAGGTACAATAACACACGACGCATAATTAATAATCACATTCAGACCATTCTAAACATTCAATCAATTTCTCGAGACACTCCCAATAAGTTAAAAGACCTAATTAACACGTTTCAAACACACATGAACTGTCTAAGGTCATTAAAAATGCCAGTTGATTCGTGGGATGCAATTTTAGTACCAATCATAATTAGCAAATTGGACAATCAAACTATTAAAGAATGGGAAACAAATTTGAATTCCAAAGGTTCCAACAATGACATTGTTCCTTCTGTTGCAGAATTCATTGAATTTTTGACAAGTAAACTAGCAACCCTTGAAATTATAACACAAAAACGGTCGGATCAATCAAATCAAAATCAACCCAAACCTAAATCCAGTCATTTTACTAGTCGTTCATACGCGGCAGTTGAAACAATAAACAAAACATTGTGTCCAAATTGTTCTAAGGAACACCAATTATATCAATTCGACGCGTTTTTAAAATTAGACGAACAATCACGAAACAATTTAGTACGTAAACTTAAATTGTGCATCAATTGTTTGCGATCAAATCATTTTCAAAGCAATTGTAACACAAAATCTACATGCAAGATTTGTCACAAAAATCACAACACACTTTTACATTTTAGTAGCAAATCAAACAATTCCAAGAATTCACACAAAGCTGAAACTAACGCACAAACATTAAATGGAAAAAACAATTGTGATAGTTCTCAGAATTTAGACACAACAGAATCAAATTCATTTTGTACTACGTTGAACGTACCTACACAAACATTATTATCGACAGCATTGGTACACATTAAAGATGATTCAAACAAAGTTCATAATGTCAGAATGCTATTAGTCAACGGGTCACAATCTAATTTTATTTCAAATGATTTATGTACTAAATTAAATCTCAAACGCAAAACATTCAAATCAAACATAGTAGGAATCACACAAAATTCTATAAACATTACAGAAAGTGTAGAAATCACATTCATGTCACGATACAATAATTTTAGTGCAAAAATTAAATGTTTGGTTGTACCTCAAATAGCATCACAAATCCCATCACAATCATTTAAAATTCAATCAATTAGAATACCGGTAAACATAAAATTAGCGGATCCAGAGTATGAAACAGCCCCAGTAGATTTATTATCAGGTTCTGGCATCTTTTGGTCACTCATTTGCGCTAGTCAACTTAAACTAAATTCAATAATCTTACAAAAAACAAAACTAGGTTGGATATTGTCAGGCGAACTCAAAAATGAAAATTATATTCAAGACAGTGAATTAATGACAATTAACAGAACTTGTTTAACAGTAGAAGACTTAAATAAGAAAATTGAACGATTTTGGCAAATTGATGAATTCAACACACATTCAAAATTGTTAACCACAGAAGAAAAGTACTCTGAAACTAATTTTAATGAAACAACAGAACGCGATGCTGAAGGCAAATTTATTGTTAAATTTCCGTTTAAACCAAATCTAAATAAATTATGTGACACATTTGAAGTAGCTGAGAAGCGATTTTATATGCTAGAAAATTGACTTAAAAATAATGAAACGTTAAAATTGGCATATAGCAACTTTATAAATGAATACATCGAATTAAATCACATGACACAAATAGAACCGCGCGACAATAATGAATCGTTTTATTTACCACACCATTGTGTGATAAAAGAAGCAAGTGAAACTACGAAGCTTCGCGTAGTATTTGACGGTTCGTGTAAAGACAAAAACGGGTTATCAATAAACGATGTTCACAGGCCCAACACTACAAGAAGACATATTTTCCATCATCGCGAGATTTCGGTTACACAAATATGTATTAACGGGAGATATAGCGAAAATGTACCGGCAGGTCTGGATACATCCAGATCATCGAAAATATCAACAAATTATTTGGAGGGAAACTCCTGATACTAAACCAAAATTATTTCAGCTCAACACGGTTACGTACGGTACCATAGCCGCGCCGTTTTTAGCAGTTCGCTGCTTAGTAGAACAAGCAAACGAATGCAAAGCAACATATCCAATCGAAGCGCAAATTATTATTATATATATATATATATATATATATATATATATATATATATAAATTAACGATCGATCTTTATAAAATTACTTTTTAAAAAAGAATTTTATTTGTCAACTACAAGATATGTTGCTTCTACAAAGCTTAACTACTGACTAACTTATTCTATCTATTCTAATTTACAAGAAAACTTATTATCTACGAGATTTAGGAATCTAGTTACAGCAGAGCATGTTTCTCACGGGGAGAAACATGCGACACAGCATAATTTTATCTATGTTGCATTTTTTCAATAATATAACTCCTCCCTTCTCAGAATGGAGCCCCTTCAGGTAGGCGGATATCATCATGTTGTGGCGGTAGGGTTGAAATTCTACGTTGAGTGTATAGATTCCTAATTCGTTTAAATGCTACACAAATAATTATAATTAAAAGTCCAATATAAAGTATTAGTGTCCAGATGCTAGGAATGTGAAAGTTATTTTGATCGTTAGGTGTTAGGGGGTTGATTTCTTTTCGAAATTTATTGGGAGTGATATAAAATAATTTATTGCTGTAGGTAGTATTTTACAGTTAATTGTTACTATTGATTCAAAATCCAAGATATTTTCATATGTTAATTCAAATGGTAGTTCATTTTTGTAATATTTTGATATTTTTTGTAATTCCAAAAATAATTCTTCTGGTTTGATAATACTTGGATGCATTGTTCTTAATTTGCAAAAGGTTATAGAGTTTTCGATATCTTGAAATATGTTTAATATGACGTTGTACAATATTATCAGTTGATTATAAAGGTCTTTGATCAGCCAAACGTCTAGTTTGATTTTGTCTTTTATTAAATTGTATAAGTACTCAATTTTTGATTTTAATACTAATTCGTTATGTTGTATGTCGTGAATCGTACTGTGCTATCCTACGGGTACACAAACACCAAGATTCTGCCTTAAACACTTTATTTCAATTCTCGTACTACAATCCGATAACTAACCACAATGCTTATTCCTGCGTCCGGCACTCCGGTTCGCATATAACTAACTCTAGCTCCCAAAATAACAACTTAATAAATACTCCAAAATACATAACAAATTATTGACAAATTATTGTTTATTAAATTAATTAGTTATCGATGACGTGCTCCCACATTCCGTCCCTTCTTTTCAGTTTCAATGGACCAATTCTACCTTCAGCTTCTGCGCCTACGATTCCCTCGTTCGCGAGCGTTGGCGGTTCTGGGCTGGTCGTCGCCGTCGCTGGCCTCTGTCCCACTTGGTTGCTCCCTTCTCCCGTTGTGTTGTTTGATACACCTATTTCTGAAACTGACATATTATTAGTTACTGGTTGTGTTTGTGTGTTTGTTACTATCGCTGGGGGAATTTGTTTTACATGAGTTACATGTCGTCTTATATTCCTTCCTTCTCCGTCTAATAAAACCTCGTTACCATTTCTTTGAATGACCGTGTATTCTGAATCATCAAATCTAGTAGTTAATTTATTGGAAGGAATCATGTTCCGCACTACCACTTTATCTCCCACTTTAACGTTACTTTCCTTTGCTTGTCTAGCGCTATCTTCTCTTTCTTTTCCTTTTTGTTTGTTTATCATGTCGATGTCTTTTGCTTCTTGGTCAACTTCTTCCCCAATAATGTCCGTGATGGATGGAATTTTGTCCCTTATTCTTCTGTTAAATAACAGTTCTGAGGGTGATTTTCCTGTGGTCCCATGCGGAGAAACATTGTGCATCAAAATAAATTTTTGTATTTCACTTTTGTAATCTTGCTTATTATGGTGACATATTTTTAATCTTTTTAAGATGGATTTGTTCATGTTTTCTACCTCCCCGTTGGCTTGTGGCCAATAGGGTGGTGTATGAATAAGTCTTATGTTATTCCCTTCGCAAAATTGACGGAACTCTTGGCTCGTAAATTGTTTACCGTTATCTGCTCGGATGGATTTTGGAATACCTAAGCGAGAAAATAATTCTGTCAAGCATTTGATAATACAGCCGGAAGTAATTGTTGTTAAAAACTGGATATCTTGAAACCGCGAGTAGTAATCTATTACTACCAGCACCTGTTCCTGATTAGGTAGGGGTCCCATTAAGTCTATTGCTACGCATTGCCATGGACCCTCCGGGAATTTATGACGTGACATCATTGGTGGCTTATCTGGTTGGCTGACCAAAAGACAGTCCCGGCATTTCTTTACGAATTGTTCCACTTCTCTGTCTATCAATGGCCACCAGACTTTTGCTCTTAACCTTCGTTTCATAACGCATGCACCTGGGTGGCCTTCATGTGCTAATTGTAGTACTTGGGGTCTCTGGGATGTTGGTATCACAATTCGGTTGTTCCGAAGTAGTATCGGCCCTAAAGTTGTTAATTCGAGACGAAATGGAAAGTAAACGTTTTTTTCAGATACGTCCCAGGATTCGTCGTTGGTTTTTGTGATCGCGTACGACAACTCTAGGTCTGCTTTGCTTCCAGCTGATATTTCGGTGATGGACATAGCTTTCGGAGTGCTATTTTCTACCATCGCGAAGATGTGGTTGTCGCTTTCTTTGTCAAATGTTTTTGTATTGTTAATTTGGCAAAGTCTGGATACTGAATCAGCAATGTTAGACTTGCCTGACTGATATATAACTCTGAACTTAAATGCTTGCAACCGTAACACCCACCGCTCGATTCGGGCAGGAGGTCTTGAGGTATGTTTAAAAATGGCTTCTAAGGGCTTGTGATCGGTAACTAGTTCAAATTCTAATCCTGTTAAGTAATAGTAAAACCGTTCAACACTCCACACTAAGGCTAGACTCTCCTTCTCTGTTTGAGAATATCGTCGTTCCGTGTTGGACAGACCCTTACTAGCAAACGAGATTACTCTTGGTATGTTATCATCGAACTGTAACAGTACTGCCCCTAATGCCACTGGGCTTGCATCTGCGATAAGGCGGGTCCTTTTTTTTGAATCGAAATAGCTTAGTGTCGGTGGTCTTGTCATTGCCAGTTTGAGTTTATCAAAATTCTGTTGGTGTTCTGGTGACCATATGAAGTTCTTGTCCCGCTTAGTTAGTTGTCTTAGCGGCTCTGTTATCGTTGCCAGGTCGGGAATAAATTTGCCCAAGTACGTAATTAATCCCAGAAAGCTACGCACTTCTTCTTTAGATGTCGGCGCCCGAAATTGTAAAACTGACTTGATCTTGTCCTGATCGGCATTAATTCCTTCATGAGATAACTGGTGGCCCAAGAATTCTAGTTGTTGCACTTTCTTAATGCATTTGGCCTCGTTTAGATGGACATTGTTCCTTTGAAATACCTTAATTACTTCCGCTAAACAGATATCATGTTCGTGTTCGGTGCTACCATATATTATTATGTCATCTAGATAGTTTAAACAGTTATTACATTGAGCTAATATGTTTTCAAAAATTCTCTGGAATATTTCCGGTGCTGACGTAACGCCGAACATCAATCGTTTATATCTAAACATCCCTTTATGGGTAATAAAGGTCGTAATAGGACGACTTTCTTTTTCTAATTCTATCTGATGGTAAGCCCATTCTAGATCTAACCGGGAGGAAAACTTCGCATTCCTGAGCTTTGTCATAATTGAATCGAAAGTCGGCAGTGGATAGTTTTCTCTTAGGATTGCCTGGTTGGCTCTCCGCATATCCACACAAATTCGGATATCTCCATTTGCCTTAAATGTAACTACAATTGGAGAAATCCAGGGACTGTGCCCTTGTACGGGCTCGATAATATCGCGTTGCAGGGCATCATTTAGTTTTTGCTCTACCAGTGCCTCAATCGCAATAGGAACTCGTCTTAACGGCTGTTGTACTGGTTTAACAGATTTATCAATGGATAGTTTCACTTTTATGCCTCGAACTTTAGGGAAGGGTTCTAATACTTCAATATGATTTACTCCTAGTCCCAATTTTAGTACTCCCAGTCGCTGTGCTGTGTTCTTCCCTAGAATTGAAACCTCACCTTGTTCTACTACTAAAAATGATGTAATGACCTCATTTTTATCAGCTGTTGTAACCGTTGTCTGAAACTGATGTTGAATTTCCAGAGGTTGTCCGACGGCGTATGGTTTTAATGTGCTCTTTGTTTGCGCGTCCGTATTCCATATCACAGCCTGCTTCTCTGTCAGTAAATTCCAATCTGGCCCGTTAATGATATTTACTCCTGAGCCGGAATCTATTAACAAAGTAACAGGTACTCCTCCAACGCTGCATTCTATTAATGCATCTTGTTTGGTGGACTCCCTTGTCTGGTTATTGTGGTAAAGTTTAAAACATTCGTAATTTTTAATACTCGCGTGTGTCTCAGTCTCATTATCGGATGTTCCAGGGTTTATATAGTTTACCCTTGATCCTGTTGTCTTCCTCCTTTTGTAAGTATTTACATTTGCATTTCCTGTGTAAGGTCTTTTACCTGGTCTACTCTGCATTTATTAGCAAAATGACCTAAGCGTTCGCATTTGTAACACTTTGCGTTCCTGGCTGGACATTTACTATCACCGCCGCCATGACTTGTTCCGCCACATCGGTGGCATATTACAATATTATGTTCTCGTGCCGTAATCTTGTTGACCGAAGTACTGGGTGCGTTAGCCGTAGTGGCATTCATTATGTTTGATTGGTCTGTTATTTGTTCGTGAATTTGGCAAAGATCTATGATTTCCGACAAAGAACGTCCTTTTTCTAGTAACTTCCTTTTTAGTTCTAATGGAGCCCAATCATCAATGACTTTATCTTTAATATTTATTTCGCAAGTTTCCTCGCGAGTGCTGCCAAATGAACATTTTGTTGCCTGTTGTCTGAGTCGTAGAAGAAATTTGTTCAGGGATTCCCCTTGGCCTGGTTTTAGATTCCTGAATGTATGTCGTTCAAATGTAGAGTTTTGTGTTGGTGAGAAGTATTTCGTTAATGCCTCTACCAGGATATGATAAACATCATTTCCTTCGATTTGATTATACTCGACTACTGCCCCCGGTATATTGTAGGCAATTTCTTGCAGTTGTGATCCACCCAAATGTAATAATTTATTCCTCATCCTGACCTTATCAGTTATATTTTCTGAGTCAAGATACAATTGGAAAGATCGTATCCATTTCTGCCACTCGTTCCTCATGCTGGCTTTTTCAATTATTTCGCAAGGAAATGGCTTAATCCCTGATGCTTCCCCCATTATGATTATTGCGACCTACACAACGATATAACTCTAGTAATTTCATCAATAGTTTGGGTCATTAAAATTATTGTCATTATCGGTGACAGTCGTTATATCAGAATTGAATTCGATATTGTCACTATCTAATACGACACAGTCTCAATTTAATGCAACATTCTCTGTATCAGAATTGAATCTGAGTTAGTCACATTTTAATGCGGCACTCTTTATATCAGAATTGAATCCGATCTAGTCACAATTTAATGCGACACTCTTTATATCAGAATTGAATCCGATCTAGTCACAATTTAATGCGACACTCTCTGTATCAGAATTGAATCCGATCTAGTCACAATTTAATGCGACACTCTTTATATCAGAATTGAATCCGATCTAGTCACAATTTAATGCGACACTCTCTGTATCAGAATTGAATCCGATCTAGTCACAATTTAATGCGACACTCTCTGTATCAGAATTGAATCCGATCTAGTCACAATTTAATGCGACACTCTTTATATCAGAATTGAATCCGATCTAGTCACAATTTAATGCGACACTCTCTGTATCAGAATTGAATCCGATCTAGTCACAATTTAAACACTGTTGCACACTGAAAGTCAGGTATTTACCTCAGTCGCCAATTGTGCTATCCTACGGGTACACAAACACCAAGATTCTGCCTTAAACACTTTATTTCAATTCTCGTACTACAATCCGATAACTAACCACAATGCTTATTCCTGCGTCCGGCACTCCGGTTCGCATATAACTAACTCTAGCTCCCAAAATAACAACTTAATAAATACTCCAAAATACATAACAAATTATTGACAAATTATTGTTTATTAAATTAATTAGTTATCGATGACGTGCTCCCACACGTACCATTAAACTTTTGTATAATTTGGTGATTTACACTATACGCCATGTTTATTTGATTTTGTAAATTTTGGTCATTTCTTTGCAAATGTTCTAATATTTCGTTAAATCTTTTTCCATCTTCTGCATCTAAGTTACCAGTGATTGATTTGAATGTTGTACCTAAGCCGTCAATTAGTCCTCTTTTATTCCTGTTGTTACTCGAATGTATTTTGATGTTATTAATTTTGTCATTTATGCTTAAATGAATAAATTTAATTATCTTATTATAATTACTTAATTCGTTATTATAATTGGTATTGTTAGAGCTGGTTTGGTTAATTTTGTTGTATTGCATGTTTAAATCGTCATACTGCGTATAAAGTGGTGTTAGGTCATAATAGTGTACAAAGGTATGTCTTGTCTTTTCTAATTTGGCTGGTCCAAGGTTTATTGGTAAAATTCCCAAATTTTCAGTAATGTCTATGATGTCTGATCCGTGTGCGAATGCGAACAACCTGGAATATTTTTATTAGAATGAGTTTTCTTTTTAGGACGTTTAATATTTGAAAGATGGATATTTTCAGTAGTGTTGCCGTGTTTAGCTTTTATTTTAGCGGTTTTTAGATTTCGGTTTATCTGCTTGATTTCTTCTTTCTTATATTTGTTTTTAGTTTTTTGCTGCTTTTGTTTATTTTTAACAAATATTTGATCTGGGATTTCGGGTAGTTCTTCTCGCGATTCGTTTTGTTTATTTATTACTTTATTTTTATTTTGATCAATCTTTTCATTAATTTTTTCATATAATAGTTGCATTTTGTTCTTATGGTCAGTGATGTAGTTATTTACAAGCTGTTGGTTTATTTCGATATTGAATGGGGAATTGGAGTCAATGTGTCCGGAAATAATTTCAGTAGACTTTAATTTGGTTGTAGAATGGATAGTGTTATTGTATGCTAGTAGGGCGTAATTTACTTTGATTTCGATAGGTTCCAGTTTATACAAGTCCTGATTATTGAAAAGTCTAATGTGCTCGATTAGGGTCGAATGGAAACGTTCTACAATACCATTTGATTCTGGGTGTTGCGAACTAATGAAGTGGATTTTAATTTTGTGGGTTTCTAGTAGTTCTTGCAATACTGAGTTTTTAAATTCCAATCCATTATCCGATATTATTTGGTCTGGGATGGGGTGATGTGAAAAGAATTTAACCAGTTTATTTACTACTTCTATACCTTGACCTGAATTTAATTTATATGCTTGAGCATACTTTGAAAAGGAGTCTACTATAGTTAAGAATTTTGATTTTTCCAACGTGATACTCTCTATATGTACAATTTGGAAAGGTTTCACTGCAGTTGGAGTTATGTTGAATTTTAGTTTTAAAGGGTTTCTGTCATATTTTGTTACTTGACATATTTCGCATTGGTTTATGAAATTTTGAATAGACTTTCTTTGTTGTGGCCAGTAGTATAGTTGTTTTATGCGAGTTTCCGTTTCATCGATTCCTCTATGGTTTGATTTACTTTCGTGGTAATTTTGAATGAGTTGTGTGATTTCATCTTCATTTGTGACATCTAAAAGTTTTTTTGTGCATCTTATCATTTGTATCTCTGAATTTTTAAAGTATTACTTCCTTGTACGGAGTAATAAGGAAGTATTGTAATCGCGAAAAATTTCGGTTCTCAGATTTTTACAGAAATATCCGTTTTGACCTTTTCTGAATCCATTATGACTAGTTTCGTCGTGACGTCTGTACGTACGTATGTATGTACGTACGTATGTACGGACGTATGTATGTCGCATAACTCAAATACGGTTAGACGTAGAAAGTTGAAATTTTGTATTTAGGACTGTTATAGCATCTAGTTGTGCACCTCCTATTTTTGGTTTCAATCTACAAACCGGAAGTAGTAAATTTAAAAAAAAAATTGATAAATAATTAATTTTAGGCAATTTTTTTTATTTTAAATGAAAGATTATGTGATTATTATCTACAATCGGTATTTTATAAATTTTTCTGTATCTTCTATCATTTAAGAATAATTAAAGTATATACTTATAATTTAGTATTTCGATATCTTGTAGTCCATGATCGATTAACACTTGTTACTACGTAAAATTTAAATGATTATGACATGACAGTGACAGTAGCAGTGACAATAGTAAAATATCGTTTATATCTTCTTCTGCAGTTTAAATAAAATGACTAAAATATATTTGTGAGTATACTAGTATAATAAGTTAAAGAATTTTTTATATTATTCTACATTTTAGTTATTAAGAAAATTATGAACAAACAAGGCGTACAAGGAAGTCATGTGGTGTCCACGTCAGATTTGTTTTGTAATGTGGTACTAAATTTTTCATAAATAGGGGTTTCGAAGTAAATATAATATTTAACACGAGGGACTATGAATTCTTTGATGAAGTTAAGCATTTCGTTCTCGTAATTTTGTTTTGAAAATTGTACTAATATTCTTTGTTTGTTTTTGTGAAATTTTATTATTTTGGGATTTAAAGGATTATATTCTACTTCTGATATTATTATTTGGTTTTTACCGTGGTTAACGGGGCAGTCGACTATTGGAATTCCTACTACAGGGTTCTCGATATTAGAATGCATAGTTGCATCAGTATCGTCAGATGCGTTATCATTTATAATTTGGTTATCATTATTAGTTTCGACTATTAAAGACTGGGAATCTTCAAGATCTTTATTACTATTAGAATTTTGTAATTGTTTATTAAAATCATCAACGATTTTATATAATGCGGCCATGTTATCTGCTTCATTAATATTTAGGTTAGGATGTTTTAACTTAGGGTTTGAATAATTTTGGTATTCAGCTAACTGTTTATTTTTAAGAATTGATTTTGAATTTTGGATATCATTGCAAGATTGGAGATAGTGAAGTTTTGTTTTTGAATATGGGGTTATCATTAAATCGTTATATATGTCGATAGTGGTTTTTAACAATTTCAAATTATCTATGCCTAATAACAAATCGAATTTATCGTGAAAGTTAAACAGGTGATATTTTAGGCAAGAATTATTTTCTTGGTTTAAATTAAATAATTTTGAAACTGGTATTAGAGTACTAAATTGTTCTATGGAAGTACCATGTGCTGTAGAAATTTTGAAAGGGTCTTTAAATATGGAATTCTTGTAAAATTTATTTGCAATTTCTGGCTTTCCAAAAGATTTCGTACTACCGGTGTCTATTAGTACTTTGAGATTATTTTCGGGTAGAATAATGAATGGTAGTGTGTTGTTGTAATTTGTAGAATTAAATAATTCTATGTTTGGAATATTTCCGAGGCGGTTTCGTATAAAAAATGATCGGTTTCGTTCTCTGTGTCTGCGGGGAATTCGATGCAAGGTTCAACTTGTTGTTCTTGGTAATATGTGTTATCGTTATCAAGGTTGGTGTCGGGTTCGAGTTCGTTGTCACTGAATGTATCGCCGTTTATGTTAAATAATAAATTTTGATTACCACTGGATGGTCCAGGTCGTGGTTGATAAGTATTGTTAGTGGAAATGCTCATTGGTGTTGGTTTTGGGAAACTTTGGCTAGGAGTTGAATTTTGATTTTGCATTGTTATTGCTTTTGTATTAAATTGCGAATTTTGAGAGTAATTTTGATTTGATTGTGGATTTTGGTAATTATTTTTATAAAATGTTGCATTTGCGTTGGGTTGCGCGTAATTAGTTAGATATAACGGTTTAGTTGGAACGAACTTTTGCATCTGTTTAGGAATGAGTTTATTATGATTGTTTGCTGATGGTTTAGCAGTTTTCTGTGCATTATCAAACTGAAAGTCATTTGTCAGCATACTCATTGCGGAATTTATGTCTTGTGGATTTTTAGTATCATGAGTTGTCCGATTGGTTCTTTTAAACCTCTTAATAATATGCGTAAAGCATAATTTTGAAAATATTTAATCAAAGTATCTTTTTCAAGGTATTAGTAATATTAATAAAATTACGCAATTTGGAACATAAATTTTTGAAGTAGCCATGTTTTGCCTCAAAACGCATGGACCAGTAATGTATAACTGGTCCCATCTCAGCTATGATTTTTTGATAATGAATGATAATGTGATGTTTAGGGGTTAGTTCTATTTTGTATTGATCTATCAGTTGTTGATGATGTTGCCATATTAAATATTTTAATTGTATACATAAGCCTATTGAAGAAACTGGTAACATTATTATGTCCAAACAACCTAATAGCAAAAGAACCACTTTATATTTATCCTTATCTTTATCTCTAATTAAGTCCCCTAAAATGAGTGGTAAATAACGTATAAGGCACCAAGTTTGTGCTGCTCTAAGGTCCAATTGAATGTCCAGTGTTATCAATTTTTATTGGTGTTGGTTTGTTCGATCTATCCATGTAATTATATTGATAAGATACTATTCTTTCATTTATAAAAATTTAATGTAGTTACTTTTTCGTCAATTAAATATTGTACTAGTAATTTTATTTCCATTTGTACAATTCCTTCGAAAAAATCGTGCATGACATCTACTGTTGAATTTTCACAAATTTTGTAATAATTAAGATCATTAAGTACACTTCTTCTTTTTTCTCGCGAATGCAATTCGTAACTTTCGTTTGTTCGTAATATTACTCTAGGATCATCGTCAGTACAAACAAATTTTGAATCCGACTTAGAAAGAATGCAAATTCGGCAAAAGTAAGTTGCATTAAACGACTCTAAAAATCCATAAAGCTGTTGGCCACATAAATTATCTTGACTTATAGCAACAACAGTACCATATATTTTAGCATTTAAAGATTCTATAAAAATACCATTTTCTTCAAAAACTTTAATATCTCGAACAATAATTTCTAAAATACTATTAAAACCAAATGATTTAATATCGTGAGCATGACATAAAGCTAGTAAGTGAATATTATCAAGTTGAGAGTTACAACAAGTTGGTATGTTTCTGATAACAAAATATATAGCCCCAACCTTATGTATACCAGTCTTACTTCCTAGTGGATTCGTCGTTTCAAATTCATCATAAAATAGTTGAACTTGTAAAGCATATGGATATTTTTGGAAAAATAAACTATCAGAAAAATTGCAAATAATATCACCATTGCTTATATTTTTTTTATTGGATAAATAACTTTTGACAAAAGAAGAATTTTGAAACACCATTTTTAAAGTTTCAGCAATAGGAACATAAGAGAAAGTGCAAGGTACTGTTATGTTTTTATAAATATTTTTTATTGAATTCCATCTTTTTTCATTTCTTACACCAACAGATTTTTTGACAGGTTGAATAATTTTAGAAAGATAATACTGATTTCTTTTGTATTTTGAATTTAAATTTTAAACAATTGTTGTAAGATATTGTTTATATCATTTATATTGTCATTAATTTTTAGATTGTCTACTATAGATTCCAACAGGTCTTTAGTGCAATTAATAAGTATTTGAATAGTATTGTCGGGAATTCCTTGTGAATATAGTTTTGAAACAAATAATGCACTTATGTCTTCTAAATCAATATACGGGTAATCAGATTCCACAAATTCTGTATTACAACCAATATCATTTTCAGTTTCTTGCTGTGTAATATTAGAGACTTTTTCTGAAATTTCGGTGTCAAAATGTAACTTATCAGATTGTACGGCACATTTGAGTAAATGTTTTTTAAGCCATTTAAAGTTTCAAAAGATCGAGGACACATTGGACTCAAACATTTAAGTTTTATGTTACAACCTTCGTATATAGAGTGTATATATTTTAAATGACTAAGTATGGCTTTGTATTCTTCTGATTCAAAGTTGCAAAAGCAACATATACAACCCGTCATGATAAAATAAAACTGATATAAATACAATTAACAGCAAATAAAAAAAAGAAACACAAAAAATGTCCAAAAATAAAATAAACTCGAAATAAACTAAAGGACAACAATAATTGGCAAATAATGGGTATAAATAATCGAAACAGAACAATGTCAAAAAAGAAAATAGGTACATCTTTTTGTAATTTCTTCCATTTTTTTCAGGTACACCGGGCACTCGCGGTAGTTGGCTGGGTGTTTTCCAGAGCAGTTACAGCACACTGGGTCCTCAGTTTGTAGTTTCCTGCAGTCCTTGGTGAGATGCTGGTCTGCGCACTTCACGCACTTCGGTGTTCTAAAACAATTGGATGTTGCGTGGCCCCACTGTAGACAGCGGTGACACTGAGTGATAATTCTTCTATTTTCGTGTCGCTCCCACTTGATTTTCGTGTGAAGCACGAATCGAATCTTGCTTTGAATATCCTTCAGTGTCACTGCTGCCGTGGTGACAACCAGATATAGTGGTCGATGTTTTGTGCGCATCGAGTACACTTTTTTGATGAAAGACCATGATCTTTCACTAGAGTTTGTTGTAGTTTTTCAGTTGTTGGTTCCGAGTCCAACCCACGCAGCACAAATGCGTGAGTTTTGTCCTCTATGTCTGTGTAAGTGTGGAACTCTTTATTATCTTCTCTCAAGCATTCTAGAATTTTCTGCTTCTCTTCCCGCTTCTCGCAGAAAAGATTTACATTATTTCTCGTGAAAGTGAGATAGAATCCGTCTCCTATAACATCGTTTATTAGGTTTGTGAGTCCCTGGTGATCAATCGCATTCCCTGGAATTACTATAGGAGCCGGTGTCTGCCTTCTTGTTGGCTTTTTAGTTTGTTGTTGCTGCTGTTGTGTTTGTTGTTCCGTGTCTTCTGTTTCTCCATTTTCCTTTTCTGTTTGTAATGGCGCGAAATAGTTGTATGTTAAGACAGGTGGCGGTGTCGGTGTCGGTAACAAAGGCTTGGTTCTTCTTGTTCTCATGCCGGTGTTGTTGCTATTGCTCGGCAGAGTATTCTCGTTTGCTTTGCTGGTCGATGGCTTCGGTTCTGACGTCAGATCGATGGTATCTAGTTCATCTAGTAGTTGTAGCGCTAGTAGTCGCTCAGAGTAGCTGGTGTTTGTAATGTTGGCGTCGTCTGGGTAAAAGGTGTTGCTCAGTTTGGTCTTAGTTGTCTACGTGATCTTCTTCACGCATTCAGGTTTATCAGGACTTTCTTCTGCTTTCCTCTTAGCTCCCGTAGCATATTTTTTATTATGTGTCGCTTCTGTTTGTTTTTCTATGCGCAAACTCTCCTTCACTGGCGTGGTCGACGTTTAATTAGATCCGTGAATTTCGCACGTTGTGGTTTTGCATTTTCACTAACTTTTCCAAGTTCACTATCATTTTAACTGCTATTGCCACTTCCTATCTCACTATTCTCACCTCCACTTTCACTATCACTATTCTTATCCTTTTCAGTCTCTATCTTTTCTTTAGATTTTCTTTTCCTTCTCTTCACCATGCTTTCTCGCGGTTTGTATTTAAACTTACACGCACTTTTGGACGAATAGCACGTTTTTCGTGGAAACTTTAACAGTGTTATATTATATAAATGATATCTAGGTTGATCACTTTACAGGATAACTATTTATAAAATATATCCTCACTCAAGGTTAAGTCACTCGCTGACGCAACTTAACCGGCTAAGCACGTCTTACCTGTACAAGGTAAACCGTGGAACTGGGGAGGACGAGAACTGGTACTTTCAATGTGATATGGCCGTTGACACAATATTTATTTTGATTAAAAAATATCAAAAATATTTTAATAAATACCCCTTTATCAATGAAAACCTCAACACCCCCCCCCCTCCCTCCACCGGGGGAGATAGTACAATATAGTCACTTCCATACGGAATAAAATAATAATACAATATACCTTTCATACTATGATGGTTATAAGAATTATTATCCCAAGATAATTGTTGTTGTTTCTTTCAATCTTTGGAATCCTCGCCACACCAAATTGTCTAAGAAATCATCTTATATGTCTTATGGTTCCTCACTATACTCCATCCATTCATGTCCATTTGAAAAAATTGTCAATAGTTAAATTTTAAAAAGGGAAAACAAAATTTAAAAAGGGTAATGCCAACGGCACGCGGTGTTTCCAAGCGGTCACCCATCCAAGTTCTAACCGCGCTCGACATTGCTTGGCTACAGTGATCGGACGAGAACTTTTTTTTTACAATAATGACTTTATTTATTCATAATTTTTACATGAACAGGTTCTAATAGCTGTAACTTAAATAAAATAATGTGTACAGACAACGTACCTGGCGAATTGCCTTACCATTGATCTGGATATGAGAGGGAGGGTGAAGTAAACTTCTCACGTACTTAGGCCTCTCAAATGGGCCCATTGTACTACCTCCGGGTGCACAGCTCCGGGCTACTGATCTTGTAGCCATTCCACACTGAGGAAGAAGGCTAGCAAGTCAGCAGCGGGGATTGTGCTAAGTGTGGCCATGGAAGGCCACAGTTCTCCTAGCATGGATCCTCTTTTACAAGATAAGGTGGGGCACTCACAAAGAATGTGCTCCACGGTCTCTTCATCGATTTCACAGCCTCTACAAAGGGGACTATCAGAGATTTTTATACGGTTCATGTGTTTGTTAAAACGGCCGTGTCCCGTTAGAATTTCAACAAGAAATTTAAGGTTGTTCCTTGAAAGTCTTATTAGATAGCTAGCCAATTTGATAGTTAGCTCAGGGGTAAGATTTCTCGTCTGTTTGCAGTTAGAAGTGGTGTTCCAGCTGAGTGAAAATTTTTCGGATGTGATATTTCGAATTATATTATGAAGAACCGATTTTGCTATTGGTAACATGGGCTCGGGACCACAGGGTGGAACTGACGAGCCCCGTGAATTAATATTAAGACGAGATAAAGTGTCAGCAACAACATTATTTTTTCCAGGAATGTGTCTGATGTCATTGGTAAATTGAAGAATATAATCTAAATGTCTTATTTCTCTAGGAGAGCAAGTGTCAGAATTTTTAGCTAAAGAATAAGTAAGTGGTTTATGATCAGTTAAAATAAAAAATTCACGACCTTCTAAAAAATAACGAAATTTTTTTATAGAAGCATAAATTGCAAGTAACTCGCGACTAAAAGTACTATAACGGCTTTCTGTAGAAGTTAAGGTGCGAGAAAAAAAAGGCTATTGGTTTCCAAGAATTATTAACGAATTGTTGTAAAACAGCTCCTAATCCAGTGTTGGATGCATCAACCATAATGTTAATGGGAGCATCAGGTTTAGGAAAATTTAAAGTAGCTGAATTAATTAAAGCTTTTTTAATACATTGAAAAGCTCGAATTGCTGTATCATTCCAAATAACAGGTTTGTTTCCTGATTTAGAGTTATCAATTAAAGCATTAATTGGTTGCATAATAGATGCACAATTAGGAATAAACCTGTGGTAGAAATTAATTAGTCCTAAAAATTTTCGTAGTTCCTTTTGTAATTTTGGTAAAGGGAAGTCTTTTATAACATCAACTTTTTTAGAATGAGGTTTAATACCAGTTTTTGAAATGTGATGGCCAAGAAAGTTAATCTCAGTTTTTCCAAATTCGCACTTATTTTTGTTAATTAAAACGCCATATTTTTCTAATTGTTTAAAAATAATTTTTAAATGATTTTTATGTTCTTCTAAATTTTTGCTAGCTATTAATAAATCATCAATATACGCAAAGCAAAAATCAAGACCAAGAATGATTTCATTAATAAATCTTTGAAACGTTTGAGCACTGTTGCGTAATCCAAATGGCATAAAAACATATTCAAATAAACCGAAAGGAGTACTGATAGCAGTTTTAGGAATCGAAGATTCCTCCATAGGGATTTGATTGTAGGCTTTAATTAAATCAATTTTAGAAAAAATAGTAGTGTTGTGTAAATTATAAGTAAAATCTTGAATATGAGGGATTTGGTATCTATCAGGAATTGTTATATTGTTTAATTCCCGATAATCACCACATGCACGCCATTCATTTCCATCATCATTTTTTTTTACTATATGAAGAGCTGATGACCAATAACTAGAAGATGGTCTTATTGTGCCATTATTGAGCAAAATGTCAAATTCTGTTTTTGCAATTGACAATCGTTCTGGTGCCAATCTACGCGGTCGTGAAAAAACAGGTGAACCGCGAGTAACAATAACATGTGTGACAGAATGCTTAATTTGACGTTTACAATCTAAAGGATTGGTCAAAGAGGGAAATTGCGATAAAATAGCTTGAAAGGGACAATCTATATTAGAACCATTAATTGCCTGAATATTTAAATAAGGCGATGAAAGTTGAGAATTGGTAATTAGCTGCTTATTACATACATCTACAAGTAATTTAAAATGTTTCAAAAAATCAGCTCCGATAATTGAATTTTTAATATCAGCTAAAACAAATTTCCAGGTAAGTTTGTTTTTAAATCCAAAATCAAGAGTTAATAGTCTTTCACCAAATGTGGGAATACTAGAACCATTCATAGCTTGAAGAGCTAAAGTTTGTTTCTGAAATTTTTGACTAGAATGATATTTCAAAATGCTCACCTCAGCACCGGAGTCTATTAGAAATAAGTTGTTAGTCATTTTATCTTTGACATAAAACAAACAGTTTTTACATCTAGAAGTCAGTTGACTGCTTGAAAGGAGAGGAGAATTAGTATTATAATTAACTTGAGGAATAGTCTTCATACAGGGGTTAATTGGAGAATCTGCAGTACTCAATCGACAGGGAAGGATACATTTTTAGCCTTGTTCCCGAAGTTGAAGTGATACCAACATAATCCAGAGGCTAAATGGTTGTTAGACGTAGAACTTGCTCTTGTTCTAGAAGATGTTGAAACAAATTTCTTTAGGTCTTCAATTTGGAGACGTATATTATCTAATTCATCATTTTTAATAGATGTAGCCGAAATTGAAGGTTCAGTAATTTCATTAATTTTATCAGCAATTAAACTCTTTTGCTCCAAATTAGTTCCAATTGAAGAAGTTAAAGCAATTTGAGTATTTGGGGGTAATTTTTGCAAGAAAAGTTCTTCCAGTATAGAATCATCAATTGATTTATGAGTTACTAACTGCTTCATTTCACGTAATATTTCTGAAGGTTTCTTGTTTCCAAATTCATTTGGGGAAAGTAGTTTTTGCAATTTTACTTTTTCAGAAAGTGAAGTTCTTTCGATCAAGGAGATTTTTAAAAAAATCGAATGGATTTAAAGAAGGTGGGTTTAAAATTATATCTCGAACAACAGATGCAAACTCAGAATTTAGTTACTTGACTTTTGATATTATTATTTTTAAAAATTGCTTCCACTTGTGCAAACCAGAGTTCCGCATCATTTGGCCAAAAAATGGGTAGTTTCACAGACTGAGCACCAACCATTTGGGGTTCTGTTACTTCAATCGTAGGGATAGACATTCTTGTTACTACGGCCAAAATAATACGCACTGTTCAATGATCGGGGTCACCAATTTGTATGTTAGTATTTGTATATTACAATAGATAATAATTATTGGAACAAATCTATTTTATTAATTTGATAAATGTTACAATTTTATAAAAATAATCAGAACAAAAACTATCTTCTATCGTTACTAACAACAACTTATTTATTTTCAAAACTAGCAACTCGATGTATGAACCCAATTAATTTTAGAATGGTAAATAGATCGAGTTGCTACACTTGACACTGGAAGATAAACAAAGAGTCTGATTAAAAAGTTTAGGCATGCTAAGTATGCCAACTTTACGTTTTCTTGTGAAGAGAACCATCTCGGTTTTAGTAGGGTTTACCGAAAGAGAGTGTTCCCCACACCAAGTTTCAATTATTTTGAGAGCATTGTTTGCTATGTTAGCGAGTATGTTCTCAAATTTTCCGTCTAACAGGATTGTGATATCGTCTGCGTATCCTATGGCATGGTAGCCTTTATTGTTGAGAAGTCTTAGAAGACTATCTACCACAGTTATCCACAGAAGAGGTGAAAGTACGCCTCCTTGAGGACAGCCTCTGGTAACATACCCTTTGATATTAGAATCCCCCGAGGAGAATGCCTTACCATTGTAGTAGTTGTTGTTTTCCTTACCTAAATTAGACTAAGTAGTTACACTATGTGTGTGTGTGTGAGAAATGATAGTTTACTATGTATAAGTGTGTGGTGTTGGATTGGGGGAAAAAACGTTCAAAAAAACCCTCTTAAACTAATGAAAATCCTAAACTAACTTAATTCTAAACTAACCTAACTACTACGGTGTAGCTTATAATCTAAGTTTGTTTACTTTATTTTTATTTTTTTAAATTACTAACTTAATCTAACATTTATGTACTTATTTTTATATAATATTATCCTAACGCTCTTACATACTAATGGTTGGAATGAGTGGATGCTTTTATTCACAGATGACAATGTAATAATAATATTAATGTTAATTTTAATTTTGATTTTGATTTTAGGATAACAAAATTCTAGCAACAACATGAAGTTCAGTATATGCGCGAAAACCAGGCGGACGCCACTGGTGACCTGTGAGAAACTAGATCTCGATCTTAGAGATGCAGGATCTGTTTGTCACGTGGTCACCTTCAGCTGTCAGCCTGACTCGCGCATAACCTCACTTACGCTGTTGTTGTTTCTTTGTCTTAAAATAATTACAATACTATAAATGTAGTGAATAAATGAATAATGAATAAAAATGATATTTACAATGCGTGTTTTTATTTATTTTACACTGTGTGTTTGTGAATTATGTAAGTGCGTGTTTTGTGTACGTTTCAATGTGAATTAGTTTGCAGGAATAATTCTAAATGTTGTAGTATCGTATGTTTTGTAAAAATGTAAACGCTGTCATAGCTCTGTCTTGTTGTGTGCATGTTTTTAGTGTGGTGTTGAAGTCTTTTATAAATTGTAACATGTTGTCTAAAAGTTTATTAAACTATTTAGCTCGTTGAGCTCTGTATTAATTTCTTGAAAAACACTGATTCTTGGTTGCACTGTATTGTCATTTGCACTTGTTTGAGCACTGGGGGTTTGATTGTTCTGGGGTACATTGTGTGCGTTGTTTGACTGTTGTGTTGTCGTGATGTCCGTCTGATGTCGTCGTCTCTGTTGTGGTGGTGGAAGTGGCGGGAAGTCTCTCGTCCTGGTGCTCGTACTCGGACCCGGTGTCCATGGATTTGCAGCTGGTGGTGGCGCAGGTAGGTATTTGGCTTTGGCTGGTTCTGGTTCTCCTGTCAGTTTTGTTTGTATTCTCGGGTTTGTTTTTGCAATGGCTTCAATTTTTTTTAGATATGTGCTGCAGTTTTTGTAATTTGCAGGGTGTTCACCGCCGCAGTTGTAACACTTGGGTGCTGTTTTGTTGTCCTTTGTGCAGTCCTGGGTCAAGTGCTTCTCGTCGCACTTGACACATCTCGGCTCCCTGCTGCAGTTGGATGTGCCATATCCGAAGTTCTGACATCTGTGACACTGTGTTAGTATTCTTTTATTTTCGTGCCTTTCCCACGATATTTTTATGTATAAAATATGTTTAACTTTAGCTTGTATCTCTTTTAAGGCCACCGCTGCAGTCGTGATGACCAAGTACAGGGAGCGGTGTTGCGTGCGCATGGTGTATACTGTTTTTACTGGGAGTTTGTAGTTCTCAACCAGTTCTTTGGTGACTTCTTCAGTTGTCGGTTTGAAATCTAGCCCACGCAGGACAAAGGCATGGGTCTTGGCGTCTGGGTCTGTGTATGTGTGAAATTGTATGTGTTTTTCTTTTAAATTCTCTATTATTTGTTTTTTGTGTTCTGTTTTATCTAGGTAGACATTTATGTTATTTCGGGTGTAGTTGACGTAGAATCCTTCGTTTGTTGTGTTTGTGAGCATGTCTGTGAGTTCTCGTGTGTTTCTGCCTTCTTTCGCTATTACTATAGGGGCTGATGCCTGTCTTCTTGTTTGTGATGTCGCTGTCTCTTCATTGTTTTCTTCATAATTACTGTTGTCATCATTACTATTGTTTTCATTGTCGTCGTCGGTGTTTTGTAGTGGTGTGTATTTGTTGGATAATTTGAGCGGTGGTGATGGAGTTTTAGTCCTTCTGAAATATCCTCCGCGTCGCATCTTTGTAGTTGGTCTGTTTGTGTCGGTTGTAAAATTTGGTTTAGATGGGCCAGCCACCGCCAGATGGCTGCAGCTAGCAATGGCGCCTGTGTTGCCAGCAGGGGCCTTGGTTCCGCTACTCTCCACGGCGGCGCTCGAAGCGGCCGGTATTGTAGTTGTCTGGTTTGTTGTTGTTTCAGTGGTTCCGCTACTCACCACGGCGGCGCTCGAAGCGGCCGGTATTTCAGTTGTTTGTGTCAGTGTGTCGGCAACTAGAATACCTATTTGTTCCTTGTTGAAGCCTAGACTGCGTAGCAGTTTACAGCGCTCTTTTTGTTGTTCTTACGGAGTAATTCCGCTACCATCCGCAGGTTTGTTGTCATCTGTTTTGGGGTTAGGCTTTGGAATGTTTGATTTTTTAAATTTTTCATATTTTTGAACAGCTTTCCTTTTTTTATATTTATGTTTATTGTCACTAGCACGATCACTGTCACTTTGTGGTATTTGTGTTTGTTTTTGTATTTGTTTTTGTGTTAACAGTTTGACTGCTGACTTTATTGTTTCTGTTTCATTTGAATTCAATTCAGCGTCTATTTCAGTGTTTGAAATGTCTGAGTCAGCCTCGTATTCACTATCCCGCACTGGTTTTTTCTTTTTTTATCTTTTTTTGTCTTTAACTACACTCACATTGTTTTTATTTTGTTTCTTATCAGTCTCTGTCTTTTCACTAGTTGTTATTTTCGTATCTTTTAGCTTCGGGGGCATGCCCGCAGCCCTTGAGGGAAGGCACGGTCCCTAAGAAGGACTTCTGAGAACTTCACCTAAAACACATACACTATAAGGACTAAAATCACTAAACTTCACATACACAAATTAATTATCGCTAAGCACGCTTAAACTAATACACGTCTATTTACTACGAAGGCCGAATTATAACTGGACGAGAACTGGTACTTTCAATGTGATATGGCCGTTGACACAATATTTATTTTGATTAAAAAATATCAAAAATATTTTAACTAAATACCCCTTTATCAATGAAAACTTCAACACCCCCTCCTCCGGGGAAGATAGTACATGATAGTCACTTCCATACGGAATAAAATAATAATACAAATATACCTTTCGTACTATGATGGTTATAAGAATTATTATCCCAAGATAATTGTTGTCGTTCCTTTCATTCTTCGGAATTCACACCACACCAAATTGTCTAAGGAATCACCTTATATGTCTTATTGTTCCGCACTATACTCCATCCACAATATCCATTTGTTTGAAATGATAAGACTGGTTGAGTTTAGAGTCAATTATTATTTTACTCTGCAAATAAACAATGTCTATATTATACTTTATACAAAATATTCCACTACGTAAGTACCTACATCATCTATTACCCTAAATCTAATTCTATCTTACGCTCATTAGGTACAAGATTTCGTTAATTCTTAACTAATCCCTAAATCTTACAAATATATAATTCGATACATAAAAAATGTGACAAACATTATCTTATATTATGTCTTTATAAATTTATGTAGATATTATACTTAATAATTATAATGTAATACTTAATTTATATACTGTAGTTTGGGTGGTGGGATGGAAATAGTTCTCTCTCGTTTTATTGAAAACAATAATTAAATTTTAAAAGGGAAAACAAAATTTAAAAAGGGTAATGCCAACGGCACGCGGTGTTCCCAAGCGGTCACCCATCCAAGCCCTAACCGCGCTCGACATTGCTTGACTACAGTGATCGGACGAGAACTGTTGTTAAGAACTTTATTATTTATTTGGTCATTACAGAAATTGTACAATGTTTATTATTTTGTTTACATTTTCAGCTTTCCTAGCCTTCTGGCTTTACAGCTACGGTTTGTTTAGTTTACACCAGGAATGGTTTAGGATAATTGATGTGTGCGTGTGATGAAGTGTGCTTGTGTATTATTTTTTCTTGTAACACGATCTGTTGTGTGTTACAAGAAAAAATTGTCCAAAAAACCTGCTTAAAATAGTTGTCTCCTTAAAACTAACTTAATTTAAATGTATGACATTATGATTATGTACAGTGCGGCTATGACATATCTATTTACATTTTGATTTTAATGATTGTGGATGATATTTAATGAGTGTGAACATGATCTTAATAACTATATGACTGACGTGGCATGAGTGATATTTACAGATGAGTGATGCTTATTTATTTACAATTTGTTTACTTATACGATAGGTGTGATTGTAATGTATGAACGATCTTATTCTATATGGTTGATGTGAGTGAAATATTTACAGTGCGGCTATGATATTTACATTATTAATTTAATTAGGTTTATAGAATGTTTTGATTAGTAATGAAATGAGATGCAATTGGGTTAAGGCATTTGGATATTATATTGATGAATGTTCTGTCCGAAGGTGAGCATTGTGTGAAAAATAGCTTGCTGATCTTTACATTGTTGCAGTTGATGATTTAGCGCTTTTATGGCTGTTATTAAATTTTTGATGTTCACTTAACTATTTAGTACATTTAATTCAGTTTGTAGTTCATTAAAATCATTTACATAATTATTTACATTTAAATAAATAGCTTGCTGGCGGGTTCCACTGTAGTCCTTTGAGGACGAAAGCATGGGTTTTCTCGCTGGCTTCAGTGTAAGTATGGTATTGTTTGTTGCTCTTCTATAGTGAGCTGAGTAGCAGTTGTTTGTCCTCTAGAATTTTAACCCATACGTTTACGTTATTTTTGGTATACTTGATTTCAGACGTACCCTTAATTGTTTGTTTTAGCAAATCACATAGCTTTCTATGGTCCGCAGTGCTTCCAGAAATTATTATTGGTGCTATTTTCGTTTTACGTGCCCCTGCTTTGTTCCTTTGCTCGTGTTTACTGTAGCTTCCGTCGTGTTGTTGTTGTTGTTGCTGTTGTTGATGTTGTTGTCTTTGTCTATTTTGGTTATGTTGTGTATCACTGTCATATACGTAATCTAGGTCAGTGTACTCCATGCCCTGATTGTCGATGTCAGATTCATTGTCAGTAAGTACCTGAAACATATTAGAGGTGGGAATGTTTGCGTTGGACGTGGCCCGTGACGTTGATGGCCCTGGGTTGGCCATGTCAACAGTGGGTGTGGCTTGTTGGCACCGCCTTTTTACTGTGCGCTGTGGTCGGCGTTTTATTGGATCGAGCAAGCCCAACACCTCAAGTGTCTGTTGGTCGATTTCCTCTTGTGTTGGTTGGCTGTCCTTGTTCGGGCTGTTTGACGCGCGTCTCTTCCTCACGGCTTCTGGCTGCTGGCTCGCTCTGTCGGTGAGTGGCCGTACTATGATGGGCATTAGCGTGGCGCGTGGGTCGATGTTCTCTACTAGAACGGCCCACGATTCGTCTTGGTTCGTCGCTGCGGCACTCGCGGCGCGCACTTCACTCACGTTGTCAGTCACAGGTTTTTCATTAGGTACACTATTTAAACTAGATTTAGATTTTACACTATATACACTAATTTCACTCTCACTTGCACCATTCTCACTGTCTGGTTTCTTGTTCTTCGCTTTCACTGTCTTTTTCACTATAGTTTTTCGTTTATTTTCAGTCCTGTCTTTTCCACGTGTCATTTGCTGAGGTTAAATGCACTTTTCTTTCACTTTTTAATCACTACCATACATATGAAATCACTAAAAACACAGCTGATTTTCAATGTGTAACTGACTTAAGTCACTTGTTTATGCTAAACACAACCGCCTTGTACGAAGGTTGGTTGTGAACTGGGTGGACGAGAACTGGTACTTTCAATGTGATATGGCCGTTGACACAATATTTATTTTGATTAAAAAATATCAAAAATATTTTAACTAAATACCCCTTTATCAATGAAAACTTCAACACCCCCTCCCTCCTCCTCCGGGGGAGATAGTACATGATAGTCACTTCCATACGGAATAAAATAATAATACAAATATACCTTTCATACTATGATGGTTATAAGAATTATCCCAAGATAATTGTTCTTGTTTCTTTCAATCTTTGGAATCCTCGCCACACCAAATTGTCTAAGGAATCATCTTATATGTCTTATGGTTCCTCACTATACTCCATCCATTCATGTCCATTTGAAAGCCGTTGTGTCGTTCCTTTCATTCTTCGGAGTCCACACCACACCAAATGGTCTAAGGAATCACCTTATATGTCTTATGGTTCCGCACTATACGCCATCCACAATATCCATTTGTTTGAAATGATAAGACTGGTTCAGTTTAGAGTCAATTATTATTTTACTCTGCAAATAAACAATGTCTATATTATACTTTATACAAAATATTCCACTACGTAAGTACCTACATCTAGGTATTACCCTAAATCTAATTTTATCTTGCCCTCATTACAAGATTTCGTTAATTCTTAAGTAATCCCTAAATCTTACATACATATAATTCGATACATTAAAAATTGTGACAAACATTATCTTATATTATATATTTATTAATTTATATAGATATTACACTTTATAATATATCGTAATACTTAATTTATACCCTGTAGTTTGTGTGGTGGGATGGAAATAATTATCTCTCGTTTTATTTAAAAGATTGTCAATAATTAAATTTTAAAAAGGGAAAAAAAATTAAAAAGGGTAATGCCAACGGCACGCGGTGTTCCCAAGCGGTCACCCATCCAAGTACTAACCGCGCTCGACATTGCTTGACTACAGTGATCGGACGAGAACTTTTTTTTTTTTTTTTATAATAATAATTTGATTTATTGATCATTATTACATGGTCCCCTGATAATCAGGAGGATTCTTAAAACATTTCATTTACTTACTTACTAACGTTCCTGGCTTCTTGCATTACCATTTTGTTTCCAATTTTATTAATTAATATTATTAAAATAATTAAGAATTTATATACAGGGTGTGTGTGAATAAATGCTGTGTGCGTGTAGATGAGTGTGTAGTGGATGTTTTGGGAGAAAAACAGGGAAAAAACTCTCTTTAAATAATTATTGTACATGTCTTAAAAATAACTTAACCTAACTTATTCTAATTTTGTGTGTTGTGTTTGTTTTGTGTTTTAGTTTTTTTTATTATATTTTATTTTTGTGTTGTTTTGGTTTGTTATTTTACATTTTACATAATTCTTATTTCTTAAAACTAATGAGTGATTTATGATGTTTGAATGATTGGATGATAATGATATTTACAATGAGTTATAAATTTTATTTCTATAATAATAACATTATTGTGAATATATTAATTAAATTTAACTTAAATATTGTATGATTGAATGTTTTGTATGAAATTGAATGCTGTGAGAGCTTTATTTTGTAGTTCACAAGTACTTAGATGTCTATTCATATCTTTAACAAATTTTAATAGATTACTTAAATTAACATGTTTATTAATTGGTTCATTTCTTCACTAAGTTCACTAAATATGTTGCAATTAATGTTTGTGTTTTCAGTAGTGTCCATGGACGTCGCACTAGGGGCTTGCACTGTCACTTGAGTGTTCAGGGGGGGATTGAGGCCGGTGTTTGGGCGGTGCTCTGCTGTCTGGGGCTGTGGACGTTGCCGTCGTCTCTGCAGTGGCGGTGGAAGTGGTGGGAAGTCGCTCCCTCTGGACGCCTCGGCAGCTCCGGATGTCCAGGGGTTGGTGGCTGGTGGCGGTGCAGGTTTGTATCCTGGTTCATTATCAGCTGGTTCTCCCGTTAGTATGCGTTGTATCCTCGGATTTCTTTTGGCTATTATTTCCAATGTTTTAATATATACAGGGCAATTTCTGTAATTAGCTGGATGTTGGCCCTTGCAGTTACAGCATACAGCTTTGTCTGTGGCGTCCTTGGTGCAGTCTCTAGTTAAGTGCGACTCTTCGCACTTGACACATCTTGGCGATCTGTAACAATTTGAAGTAGCGTGCCCAAAGTGCTGGCACCGCTGGCACTGGGTAATTAGTATTTTATTTTCGTGCCTTTCCCATTTTACCTTAGTGTATAGTATATATTTTATTTTTGTTACCAGCTCGTTGAGCACTGTAGCTGCGCTGGTAATAACGAGATACAGCGGCCGGTATTTTGTTTTCATTGCGTATACTTTTTTGATTTTTAGATTGTGTTTTTCTGTTAGAGTAGTCTGAACTTCCTCCGGCGTAGGCTGCGAGTCCAGGCCACGCAGGACGAAAGCGTGTGTCTTTTCCTCGTGATCCGTGTACGTGTGATGTTCTATTGCTTCTTCTTGTAGTACTTTCATTATGTTTGTCTTGTGTTCTTTATTTTTTATGTATAGGTTCATGTTATTTCTAGTGTAATTTACAAAAAATTCACCTTTTGTTATGTCTTTGATTGCCTCTGCGAGCGCTTTGTGATCGTTGGCTTTGCCGCCCGGGATAACAATGGGGGCTGGAGTATGTCTTCTTGATGTTTTTTCCGTTGTTGTGTCCTCTTGCTCTTCTCCTTCGTAGATGACGCTGTCATCATCATCATCATCTTCAATGTCTAGTCGTTGTTGAAGTGGTGTAAATCTGTTTTTGAGTTGAAGTGGCACGCGACCGCCTCTTCCTCGAGAGGCACCGCCGCGGGGCATTGTTGTGTTTGTGTTTGTTGGCAATTTTACATATAATTGTTGTTTACTTGTGCCAGCTGTTGCTGGATGGCTGATCTCTGTGATGTAGGTTGTTGTCTTTGGTGCCTTAGTTCCGCTATTGTCCGTCAGGGCGGCGCTCGGATCTGCCGGTAAGTCAGGTTCACTGCCGGATATGACCGCATCCGCGTCGGTAATGCTGAGTTCGCGCAGCGCGTAGTAGCGTTCTTCTTGCGTGAGCGGTTTAGTTCCGCTTTAATTTGTTTGTTTTCTTGGTTTTATCTAGTTTTTCCGGGCTTTCAAGCGCTTTTCTTTTTGTAGTTTCATTTGATTTCGCACATTCACTAACACTTTTATTATGACATTCATCGTCACTGATGGTGACCACTGTCGTTTGAATAATTATATCAGATAGTCTCTTTTTATCCGGTTTATTGTCATTTTCAGTCTTAGCATTGTTTGTTGCACTTTGTGTGCTTGAGAATGATGTATCACTGTCGGTCTCATGCTCAATTTCACTTTCACTCCTGGTATCACGCACCACTGTTTTCTTTTTGTTCACATTTTTAATAGTCTTTTTAAACTGTGTCTTTTTTATTGTTGAAGGTATCACTCTGGGCTTGGAGGGCATGCCCTTAGCCCTTTGCACCTTTATCAGCCCCAGCAGGGCTTTTTTTTGGACACCGCCTTATTCACATACACTATAAGGTTCAATTTCGCATAAATTTGACACTTGCTAACTCAGTAATAACTAAACTTAGCGCGCACAAACTTTATCCATCCGAACTCTCCAAAGACGGAATTGGAACTGGGGACGAGAACTGGTACTTTCAATGTGATATGGCCGTTGACACAATATTTATTTTGATTAAAAAATATCAAAAATATTTTAACTAAATACCCCTTTATCAATGAAAACTTCAACACCCCCTCCCTCCTCCTCCGGGGGAGATAGTACATGATAGTCACTTCCATACGGAATAAAATAATAATACAAATATACCTTTCATACTATGATGGTTATAAGAATTATCCCAAGATAATTGTTCTTGTTTCTTTCAATCTTTGGAATCCTCGCCACACCAAATTGTCTAAGGAATCATCTTATATGTCTTATGGTTCCTCACTATACTCCATCCATTCATGTCCATTTGAAAGCCGTTGTGTCGTTCCTTTCATTCTTCGGAGTCCACACCACACCAAATGGTCTAAGGAATCACCTTATATGTCTTATTGTTCCGCACTATACGCCATCCACAATATTCATTTGTTTGAAATGATAAGACTGGTTCAGTTTAGAGTCAATTATTATTTTACTCTGCAAATAAACGATGTCTATATTATACTTTATACAAATATTCCACTACGTAAGTACCTACATCTAGGTATTACCCTAAATCTAATTTTATCTTGCCCTCATTACAAGATTTCGTTAATTCTTAAGTAATCCCTAAATCTTACATACATATAATTCGATACATTAAAAATTATGACAAACATTATCTTATATTATATATTTATTAATTTATATAGATATTACACTTTATAATATATCGTAATACTTAATTTATACCCTGTAGTTTGTGTGGTGGGATGAAAATAATTATCTCTCGTTTTATTTGAAAGATTGTCAATAATTAAATTTTAAAAAGGGAAAAAAAAATTAAAAAGGGTAATGCCAACGGCACGCGGTGTTCCCAAGCGGTCACCCATCCAAGTACTAACCGCGCTCGACATTGCTTGACTACAGTGATCGGACGAGAACTTTTTGTAATAATTGTCTTTATTGTTCTTCATATATACATAACAATGCACTTTTGGCGGGGTGCATGCACGCTGCACCAACTGGACGCTAAAGGCGCTGAATGTGAAGCCTGATTACGATCTTACAGATGCGTGATCGGTTTTACATCTGAGCGCTAAACGTACCAGCTGGTTTCGTCCATGACCTACGCCTACACAGAGTTTCTATATAATATTAATCAATTAAGTTTTGACAATGCCCGTTTGTTTACAAAACTGTGTGAATGAATGAGATGGTAGTGAATGAAGTGTATTGTGTGTGCGTTGAGGGAAAAATATATACAAAAAACCCGCTCAAAAAAGTGTACTTAAAACTAACTTAACCTAAACAACACATTTTGATTTTATTTACAATTTTAACTTATGTACTAATGTTTGATAATGAGATGATATACAATGCTGTGATGAGACTTTACATTCAGAGTTGATTTTAAATGTTTGAGTTAGTGTGGTTGTGCTACGTTGTACCTGGTGCGATTTGGTGGAAAATAGGGAGAGTTTGATAGGGTAGAAGATGTTTCAAGGGGAAGGGCGCATTGTGCTCCCTGATTTGTGTGATTTTACGTGTGAACAAGTTATTGTGTATTTGTTTTTCATAAAAATTTTGTGATTGGTTTTTAATGTAGTCATGTATGTAGGGGAGCTGTGCTTGCTCGTGTAAATCTTTGATTCTAGAATATCGATCTCCGTTATTGACTAATCGAAGACATTTATTCTGAAGTCTTTGTAGCGGAATAAGTGCAGTTTTCGATGCCGAGCACCATACAGGATTTGCATATGTGATGATGGGGCGAATGATTGTAGTGTACAATAGTTTTTTGTTTGTTGCTGACATTGAACTATTTTTATTTAGCAGTGGGTACAGAGCATGAACTACTATGTTGGCTTTTTTAGTTGCATTGTTTATATGGGGATTGTAATACAATCGGGGTTCTAAAACTACCCCCAAGTACTTTACTGATGTTTTGGGTTTTGTGCTGTGTCCGTGTAATGAGAGCGGTGTGTAAACTTTGTTGTTTGTGTGTTTTCGTGTGAATACTATGGTTTCAGTTTTTGTGTGGTTTATTTGGATTTTCCATAAGCGGCAGTAGGGGGTGAGGATGTTCAAATGTATTTGAATTTGTTTATTTGCGACTTCTGCGGAGAACGATGACGAATAGAGTGCCGTATCGTCTGCGTAGAGTGCAGTTTGAGTTTTAGGGAAAGTAGGAAAATCATGCAAGTATAAAATGAATAAAAATGGCCCCAGGCAACTACCCTGTGCCACGCCTGCACGGATAGCGCGTGGGGTTGAAAATGAATTATTGATTTTGACTCTAAATAAACGGTTGCTTAAGTATGAATGAATTAACTTTACTAAAAACGGAGGAAAGTTCGCTCGAATAAGTTTATATATGATTCCTTCTAGCCATACTTTATCGAAAGCTTTTTCGACGTCTAGAAGGGCCATCACCGTGACTTTTTGTTTATTGAACTCGGTTGTGATGTCAGTCACGATTCGAGCGACTTGTTGGACAGTGGAGTGTTTAGGTTTGAAACCGAACTGGAAGGAAGGGATGATTTTGTGTTTGCGGTCATGTTGTTGTAGACGCTTCAGGATAACCCTTTCAGCGACCTTGGAAAGTGCGCTTAATAGGCTAATGGGTCGGTAGCTCAGCGGGTGGTGGGGGTCCTTGTTCGGTTTCGGGAGAGGAATGACATTAGCATTTTTCCAGCAAGCTGGAAAATGACTAAGTCTTATGCACGCGTTAATTATATAGGTGAGTTGGCAGAGGGCCTTTTTTGACAAATTTTTTAAAACTACATTTTGAATTGAATCGGAACCTGGCGCTTTCTGGTTAGGTAATGTTTTAATGATGCTAGCTAATTCGGATGGTGACGTAAGGAGCTTAGCTAGCATTGTTGGATTTGTTTCATGTGCAAGAGTTAAAAATTCATTTACTGTTGATGTAATACGGACTTGTTCAGGTGTGGAGTCGGGTTCGATGTGATGAACGGTATCGAAGGCGTCCGCAAGTGCTTCAGCCTTCTGTTCATCAGTGTAAAGGATGTTACCGGCGTGTTGTAACGTAGGGATAGGTTTGAAAGGTTTTCTTAAATTTTTTGACATTCGCCAAAGGGTGTTGTCATTAGGATTTAATTGTTGCAGTTTGTGTTTCCACTTATCATTTCTGTAAATTTTAATTTGAGTTTTAATTGGTGCGTTAAGCGCTTTTAAGGAATTTAGAACAGCAGGATCACGTCGCCGTTGCCATAGTTTTCTTGTAGTGTTTCTCTGTTTTATTAGTGTAGTGATGTGCACAGGCAATTCGTCTCTGTCTGCTTGAAGCTTTATAACGCGAGAGTGTTTATGTAGTGCGTGTTGAATTGCCTGTGTGTATGTGTCAACTAGCATGTCTAGGTCATGCGTAGTGGCAGCGTGTTGTGTGATTGTTATGAGTCCGTCGAGTGAACGACGGAACTCGGCCCAATCTGTGTGTTTGTAAGAGCGAGTGTATTTATTAGTGTCAGTGTGTGCGTTGTTTTGGACATTTAATTCAGCAAGTACAGGACAGTGATCCGAGCTAAGCTCTGCTAAGGCTACTGGGTTTGAAATGTTTCTAATATTCTTATTTACAAATAAATCAATTGTAGATGGTGTCATGTTGTTGACTGGATAGTGTGTGGGTGTTGGTGGATACATTATAATGGCATTATGAGATTGGGCGTATGTATATAGTGTAGTACCATTAACATTTACCCTGTTGCAATTCCATGCTCGGTGGTTCGCATTAAAGTCACCTACTAACAGCACTTTTCCGCCTATGTGTAGTAGTGCATGTAAATCTTGTGTTGTGAAAGTATTTGCTGGTCTGTTGTATATGGAAATTATATGTGTGTTATCAGAGAGTTTAATGCCTACTGCTTCAAAGGTGGTTCTCGGTAGGCGAATACTCATGTGTGTAATGTTGTTTTGTACCAGCAGAATGGTGCCACCTGCTGGTACGTGTGATGTGACGGGTCTATCAATGCGGTGCACTGTATAGCCCTTAATAGTGAATTTGTCTGTGGGTGTGAGGCGTGTTTCTGTAATTGTCATAATTTGTATGTTATGTGAGTGTAAAAAGTGTATGAGTTCGCCTACTCGGGATTTGATCCCATTCGCGTTCCAGGTGCATATTTTAGTAATGAATTTATATGTTGTATGATTTGATTGATTGTATGAATGAAAATGCTGTCATTGATCGTGATTCAGTGTCTGGGCATGCCTTAAGTGTTGTATTAAAGTCTTTAATAAATTTTAATAAATTGTTCATGTTTATTAGTGAATTTAATTCATTAAGCTCTCTACTTAACTCCGTGAATACACTTACATTCGGTATGCTGTCTTTTCTCTGTGTGTGGGCATTGAGATCGATGTTGGGTTGTGGGAGGGAATAGTTGATGTCGGGGGCGGTACTAGGCGAGGCTTGTGGTTGTGTCATCCGGCTCTGCTGGGCTCGTCTCGGTAGTGGTGGGGGCAGTAGTGGCGGGAACTGCTGTTGATTGGCGCTGCTCGCAGCGTGACTATCGCGCGCAGTCCATACGTTGACTTTTGGCTGCGGGGCGGGCACATATGTTTCGCGCGGCGTTTCTGGTTGGCCAGTTAGCCTTCTGTTAATGCGTGAGTTTCGCTTCGCAGCTTCCTCTTGTTTTTTGAGGTAGGCGGGGCATTCTTTGTGATTGGCCGTGTGGTTTCCATTACAGTTGCAGCACTTTGCATCTGTTTCTCGTGGTTTAGTGCAGTGTCTTGTGAGGTGATCCCCTGCGCATTTGACACAGCGTGGTGCTCGGAAACAGTTTGAAGTGGCATGACCCCAGATTTGGCATCTGTGACACTGCGTCAAATTTTTTTTGTTTTCATGTCTCTCCCAAGTTATTTCGGTAAACATAACATATTTAATTGTGTTTTGTATTTGGCGCAGTGTCACTTCTGCGTCTGTCACAACTAAGTACAGCGGTCTGTATTTGGTTCTCATGGCATAGATATTTTTGACTCTCAGCTTGTGGTCCTTTACAAGAGCTTCTTTAAGTTCTTCTGCTGTGGGTGCAGAGTTCAACCCTCGCAGCACGAAAGCGTGGGTTTTTTCGTCTGCGTCGGTGTAGGTGTGGAACTGCTGCTCGTCTTCTTGCAGTCTCTCCATTATCAGCTTCTTTTCTTCTTTTTTGTCACAAAAAAGGTTGATGTTATTTCTCGTATGGCTCATATAAAATCCACTCTTCGCTATGCCACCTATCCACTGTAGTAGACCGCTGTGATTGGTCGCCTTTGCTGGGATGATGATGGGTGCTGGGGCCTTGCGTCTTGCCACTTTATTTGTTGCTTCTGTCTGTGTTTGTTCTTCAGTGTTTTCATTGTTGTCTATTTCTATGTTAGTGTCTTCGATTATTAATGGTGTGAAATAATTTTTTGTTGGAATTGGAGCAGGTTCTGGGCCCTTCCGGTTTACTATTCCCCGCCTCATGCTAGTGCCGCTTGCGCCTGCGCTAGTGCCGGGCTGCGGTTGCGTAGTTTTGCCGATACCGATTGCGATTCCGTCCGCCACTCCAAGTTGCTGCAGCGCCGCGTCGATAGCTGCTTGGCCTGTAAGACCGACTGCTGTAGTTTGGCTACTGTCCGCTGCGATCGCTCTCTCTGCTTCTGTGGTGTCAGTTGTCTCTAAAGCTGACTTCTTCTTCTTCTCCTGGTCCTCAGGGCTATCCTGTGCCTTACGTTTTACACTTTCATTCACACGCGCACTCATTGAATTATTAAGTTCACTTTCACTCAGTCTATCTAATCTTACGAAACTTTGACTAACAAAATCTGAAAACTTTACTCTCACTTGTTCGTCTTTATTTTCACTATCATTTTCATTATTTTCATTCACACTATTTACACTATTTTCACTATCACTAGCATCAGTTTTATCACTTCCACTATTTTTATCATCATCCTTATTAGTCTTTTTCTTTTTAAGTCTTCGATTACGGGCCATGCCGTTGATGGCCCTTTTACGTTCCCTGAATTTTAGTGTGCACTTAGCTGGAAAAAACGCACTTTGTCTCACTCTTTTAAGAATTACCATAAACTATTGCTGTGGCAACGAAAAACGTGGCACACTCGCTCCGCTAAACTGTACTTAACTTAAGCACACTTAAGCTTATCTTGCTTTGAATATCCTTCAGTGTCACTGCTGCCGTGGTGACAACCAGATATAGTGGTCGATGTTTTGTGCGCATCGAGTACACTTTTTTGATGAAAGACCATGATCTTTCACTAGAGTTTGTTGTAGTTTTTCAGTTGTTGGTTCCGAGTCCAACCCACGCAGCACAAATGCGTGAGTTTTGTCCTCTATGTCTGTGTAAGTGTGGAACTCTTTATTATCTTCTCTCAAACATTCTAGAATTTTCTGTTTCTCTTCCCGCTTCTCGCAGAAAAGATTTACATTGTTTCTCGTGAAAGTGAGATAGAATCCGTCTCCTATAACATCGTTTATTAGGTTTGTGAGTCCCTGGTGATCAATCGCATTCCCTGGAATTACTATAGGAGCCGGTGCCTGCCTTCTTGTTGGCTTTTTAGTTTGTTGTTGCTGCTGTTGTGCTTGTTGTTCCGTGTCTTCTGTTTCTCCATTTTCATTTTCCTTTTCTGTTTGTAATGGCGCGAAATAGTTGTATGTTAAGACAGGTGTCGGTAACAAAGGCTTGGTTCTTCTTGTTCTCATGCCGGTGTTGTTGCTATTGCCCGGCAGAGTATTCTCGTTTGCTTTGCTGGTCGATGGCTTCGGTTCTGACGTCAGATCGATGGTATCTAGTTCATCTAGTAGTTGTAGCGCTAGTAGTCGCTCAGAGTAGCTGGTGTTTGTAATTTTGGGTAACAGGTGTCGCTCAGTTTGGTCTTAGTTGTCTACGTGATCTTCTTCACGCATTCAGGTTTATCAGGACTTTCTTCTGCTTTCCTCTTAGCTCCCGTAGCATCTTTTTTATTATCTGTCGCTTTCTATGCGCAAACTCTCCTTCACTGGCGTAGGTCGACGTTTAATTAGATCCGTGAATTTCGCACGTTGTGGTTTTGCATTTTCACTAACTTTTCCAAGTTCACTATCATTTTCACTGCTATTGCCACTTCCTATCTCACTATTCTCACCTCCACTTTCACTATCACTATTCTTATCCTTTTCAGTCTCTATCTTTTCTTTAGCTTTTCTTTTCATTCTCTTCGCCATGCTTTCTCGCGGTTTGTATTTAAACTTACACTCACTTTTGGACGAATAGCACGTTTTTCGTGGAAACTTTAACAGTGTTATATTATATAAATGATATCTAGGTTGATCACTTTACAGGATAACTATTTATAAAATATATCCTCACTCAAGGTTAAGTCACTCGCTGACGCAACTTAACCGGCTAAGCACGTCTTACCTGTACAAGGTAAGCCGTGGAACTGGGGGGGACGAGAACTGGTACTTTCAATGTGATATGGCCGTTGACACAATATTTATTTTGATTAAAAAATATCAAAAATATTTTAATTAAATACCCCTTTATCAATGAAAACTTCAACACCTCCTCCCCCTCCACCGGGGGAGATAGTACAATATAGTCACTTCCATAGGGAATAAAATAATAATACAAATATACCTTTCATACTATGATGGTTATAAGAATTATTATCCCAAGATAATTGTTGTTGTTTCTTTCAATCTTTGGAATCCTCGCCATACCAAATTGTCTAAGGAATCATCTTATATGTCTTATGGTTCCTCACTATACTCCATACATTTATGTCCATTTGAAAAAATTGTCAATAGTTAAATTTTAAAAAGGGAAAACAAAATTTAAAAAGGGTAATGCCAACGGCACGCGGTGTTCCCAAGCGGTCACCCATCCAAGTCTAACCGCGCTCGACATTGCTTGGCTACAGTGATCGGACGAGAACTTTTTTTTTACAATAATGACTTTATTTATTCATAATTTTTACATGAACAGGTTCTAATAGCTGTAACTTAAATAAAATAATGTGTACAGACAACGTACCTGGCGAATTGCCTTACCATTGATCTGGATATGAGAGGGAGGGTGAAGTAAACTTCTCACGTACTTAGGCCTCTCAAATGGGCCCATTGTACTACCTCCGGGTGCACAGCTCCGGGCTACTGATCTTGGAGCCATTCCACACTGAGGAAGAAGGCTAGCAAGTCAGCAGCGGGGATTGTGCTAAGTGTGGCCATGGAAGGCCACAGTTCTCCTAGTATGGATCTTCTTTTACAAGATAAGGTGGGGCACTCACAAAGAATGTGCTCCACGGTCTCTTCATCGATTTCACAGCCTCTACAAAGGGGACTATCAGAGATTTTTATACGGTTCATGTGTTTGTTAAAACGGCCGTGTCCCGTTAGAATTTCAACAAGAAATTTAAGGTTGTTCCTTGAAAGTCTTATTAGATAGCTAGCCAATTTGATAGTTAGCTCAGGGGTAAGATTTCTCGTCTGTTTGCAGTTAGAAGTGGTGTTCCAGCTAAGTGAAAATTTTTCGGATGTGATATTTCGAATTATATTATGAAGAACCGATTTTGCTAGGGGTAACATGGGCTCGGGACCACAGGGTGGAACTGACGAGCCCCGTTTGGCTAGTTCATCGGCGCAAATATTGCCTTCATTTCCATTATGTCCTTTTACCCATATGAGTTCAACGACATTGTCTTTAGATATGTCTGACAGAGCAAGGTGACAGAGTTCGACAAGTCCTGATGTAAATTTGCATCTACTCAGACTTAGAAGAGCTGCTCTACTGTCTATAGCAATTGTGATAGTTTTGTTTAGAACGTTACGCTCTTTGACTAGTAATGCACTATGCATTATCCCCATAAGTTCCGCCTGTAACACGGTGGTGTATGCACCTAGGGGTATACTGATGTACAGATCCATTTGGTCTGAAAAAATTCCTGACCCGGAACCTTGGATCTTGGATATAAAAGGGAGGGTGGAGTAGAAACTCCACATGCACTTAGGCCGCTCAGACGGGCCCATTGTACATCCTCCGGGTAGCACAGCTCCTTGCTACAGATCCTGAAGCCATTCCACACTCAGGAAGAAAGCCAACAGGTCAGCAGCGGGAGTTGTGCTTAGGGTGGCCATGTCCGGCCAGAATTCCCCTAGCATGGATCCTTTTTTTGAAGACAAAGCAGGGCATTCACATAGGATGTGCTCCACAGTTTCATCTTCTTCTTCGCAGCCTCTACATAAAGGACTGTTGACGATTTTCACGCGGTGCATGTGTTTGTTTAAACGACTGTGTCCCGTCAAAATGCCGACAAGAAGTTGAAGGTTATTCCGAGAGAGTCGAGTGAGATAGTTTGCCAGTTTAATAGTTGGCCTCGCAATTAGTCTCTTTGCATGTCTGCATTGAGGTGTGGTAGTCCAGTGGACTGAAAATTTTTCAAAGCTTAAGTTTTTGACAAAGTCATGAAGAGTTGAAGTTGCCAACGGAAGTATTGGTTCCGGGCCACAAGGCAGGGAAGACGAGCCTTGCCTAGCAAGTTCATCAGCCTTAGCGTTACCTTCATTACCGCTATGCCCTTTAACCCAAGTGAGTTCTACGGCATTGTTCTTGGATATGACGGAACCTGTCCCTTTCTTGGAACCAGCAGTGAAAATAAGAATGACTTATCAAAGTAGTGTAAAAGGGGGGCATGAGAAGTTGCTTCTTTTAAGATGGAGCAATGTCTGCTGTTCGTTCCTATTTTAGACCATAGGCGACAGGCGCAAGGCGGCCTTCAGTGCTACCTCCTCTATATGAAGATTCAGAGGTGGGAGACATAAAAGGACTTCCATTGCTGCTGTCGGGGTGGTGCGTATGGCGCCTGTTGTTGCTAGACATGCCAGTCTTTGAACATGTTCCAGTTTTGAGATGGCTACTGCTTGTTTGGCTCTGGGTCACCAGACAAGTGCACCGTAGGTAATCATTGGCCTGATAATGGCTGTGTAGAGCCAGAGTGTAAGCTTCGGGCTTAGGCCCCAAGTTTGACTCATGACACTACGACATTTCCAGAAAGCTATGCAGGCTTTCTCGACCTTGAAGATCAGATGTCAACCCCAGTTTAGTTTGCTGTCGAGTATAATACCCAGATACTTGACACTGGAAGATTAACAAAGAGTCTGATTAAAAAGTTTAGGCATGTTAAGTATGCCAACTTTACGTTTTCTTGTGAAGAGAACCATGTCGGTTTTAGTAGGGTTTACCGAAAGAGAGTATTCCCCACACCAAGTTTCAATTATTTTGAGAGCATTGTTTGCTATGTTAGCGAGTATGTTCTCAAATTTTCCGTCTAACAGGATTGTGATATCGTCTGCGTATCCCATGGCATGGTAGCCTTTATTGTTGAGGAGTCTTAGAAGACTATCTACCACAGTTATCAACAGAAGAGGTGAAAGTACGCCTCCTTGAGGACAGCCTCTGGTAACATACCCTTTGATATTAGAATCCCCCGAGGAGAATGCCTTACCATTGTAGTAGTTGTTGTTTTCCTTACCTAAATTAGACTAATTATTAGTAGTTACACTATGTGTGTGTGTGTGTGTGTGTGAGAAATGATAGTTTACTATGTACAAGTGTGTGATGTTGGATTTTGGGAAAAATCGTTCGATAAAACCCTCTTAAATTAATGAAAATCCTAAACTAACTTAATTCTAAACTAACCTAACTACTACGGTCTAGCTTATAATCTAAGTTTGTTTACTTTATTTTTATTTTTTTAAATTACTAACTTAATCTAACATTTATGTACTTATTTTAATATAATATTATCCTAACGCTCTTACATACTAATGGTTGGAATGAGTGGATGCTTTTATTTACAGATGAGGATGACAATGTAATAATAATATATAATGTTAATTCTAGCAACAACATGAAGTTCAGTATATGCGTGAAAACCAGGCGGACGCCACTGGTGACCTGTGAGAAACTAGATCTCGATCTTAGAGATGCAGGATCTGTTTGTCACGTGGTCACCTTCAGCTGTCAGCCTGACTCGCGCATAACCTCACTTACGCTGTTGTTGTTTCTTTGTCTTAAAATAATTACAATACTATAAATGTAGTGAATAAATGAATAATGAATAAAAATGATATTTACAATGCGTGTTTTTATTATCAGAGTGAAGCTAGCAGCGGATTCGGCCTGAAGGTAGATTTGGCAACGCTGGCGCTGAGAGTCTAGCACAGCTAATCTGCTTTGAGAGTGAAGCTAGCAGCGGATTACCGGCTTGATTTTATGCGATAAAATATTGAATCTAATAATTATTTCAAGTTTAATTTTAATTTAAAATTATTAAACGGGTATGATGATCCATTATATATTAGACAATAAATATTAATTTATGTAACATGGATTCTAAAATTCCCCCATCGCACACTAAGTTTTACTTGTGATACTTTGATATTAAGGGGGGTCGTTCTAACAACCCTATTAAAAATAAAATAACAAAATTTACTTCCAATTTCAGGAGCACTGTTGTTGAAAATTAACATTGTTTATCAATTTATGTAACATCAATTCATATATTCCCCCATCGCACACTAAGTTTTACTTGTGATACTTTGATATTAAGGAGGGTCATTCTAACAACCCTATTAAAAATAAAATAATAAAATTTACTTCTAATTTCAGGAGCTCTAGTATTGCAAATTAACATTATTTATCAATTTGTGCGACATGAATTTATATATTCCCCCATCGCACACTAAGTTTTACTTGTGATACTTTGATATTAAGGGGGGTCATTCTAACAACCCTATTAAAGATAAAACTACAAAATTTACTTCCAATTTCAGAAGCTCTGGTACTGAAAATTAATATTGTTTATCAATTTAACTAACATAAATTCATATTTTCCCCCACCGCACACTAAGTTTTACTTGCTATACTTTGATATTAAGGGGGGTCATTCTAACAACCCTATTAAAGATAAAATAATAAAATTTACTTCCAATTTCAGGAGCTCTGGTATTGCAAATTAACATTGTTTATCAATTTGTGTGAAATGAATTTATATATTCCCCCATCGCACACTAAGTTTTATTTGTGATACTTTGATATTAAGTGGGGTCGTTCTAACAACCCCATTAAAGATAAAATAATAAAATTTACTTCCAATTTCAGGAGCTTTGGTATTGCAAATTAACATTGTTTATCAATTTGTGTGACTTGAATTGATATATTCCCCCATCGCACACTAAGTTTTACTTGTGATACTTTGATATTAAGGGGGGTCATTCTAACAACCCTATTAAAGATAAAATAATACAATTTACTTCCAATTTCAGGAGCACTGGTATTGCAAATTAACATTGTTTATCAATTTGTGTACCATGAATTCATACATTCCCCCATCGCACACTAAGTTTCACTTGTGATACTTTAATATTAAGGGAGGTCATTCTAACAACCCTATTAAAGATAAAATAACAAAATTTACTTCCAATTTCAGGAGCACTGTTGTTGAAAATTAACATTGTTTATCAATTTATGTAACATCAATTCATATATTCCCCCATCGCACACTAAGTTTTACTTGTGATACTTTGATATTAAGGGGGGTCATTCTAACAACCCTATTAAAGATAAAATAACAAAATTTACTTCCAATTTCAGGAGCTCTGGTGTTGAAAATTAAAATTGTTTATCAATTTATGTAACGTGAATTCATATATTCCCCCATTGCCAGAACTGGGCAAAATACTCCAAAAAAGTAGTTAAATATAAATACAGATACTTAAAGCAAAAATATATTTTAAATATAAATACTAAATACTTCATTTTTTCAAAGTATTTAAAATTTCAAATACTCTAAAAAAGTATTTAAATATTTTTCAAATACTTTATCAAATACTGTTTGTAAAAGTTTTGTATATGATAAAAAAAGTTCAAAAATTATTTCAATAAACATTTTTATCTCGATTGAAACACTGGACGAGTTGTTACATAACAGGAACAGGATAATTACTAGATTTTAGGTTGCATCCATTCAAATAATTTTCCTTTATGGCCAATATAAAAAATGTTTAAGTTATTAAGTTTGCAAGAATAGTTATTTTGGCCGTACAAGCACAAGTGGCACAAATATCGATTTAAAAAAAAAGTTATTTTGTTGACTGAAACCCAGTACTAGTCGTATCGTATTGAATTAACTTTAAAAAAACAAGCAATTATTCATGGTATTTAAATACTTTTGTATTTAAATACTGTTTTTTAGTACTTGAAATACTTAAGTATCTAAATACTGCCCAACTCTGCCCATCGCACACTAAGTTTTACTTGTGATACTTTGATATTAAAGGGGGTCATTCTAACAACCCTATTATAGATAAAATAACAAAATTTACTTGCAATTTCAGGAGCTGTATTGAAAATTAACATTGTTTATCAATTTGTGTGACATGAATTCATATATTCCACCATCGCACACTAAGTTTTACTTGTGATACTTTGATATTACGGGGGGTCATTCTAACAACCCTATTAAAAATAAAATTAAAAAAATTACTTCCAATTTCAGGAGCTCTGGTATTGAAAATTAACATTGTTTATCAATTTGTGTAACATGAATTCATATATTCCCCCATCGCACACTAAGTTTTACTTGTGATACTTTGATATTAAAGGGGGTTATTCTAACAACCCTATTGAGGATAAAATAAAAAAAATTACTTCCAATTTCAGGAGCTCTGGCACTGAAAATTAATATTGTTTATCAATTTAGCTAACATAAATTCATATTTTCCTCCATCGCACACTAAGTTTTACTTGTGATACTTTGATATTAAGGGGGATCATTCTAACAACCCTATTAAAGATAAAATACCAAAAAATTACTTCCAATTTCAGGAGCTTTGGTATTGAAAATTAACATTGTTTATCAATTTGTGTAACATGAATTCATGTATTCCCCCATAGCACACTAAGTTTTACTTGTGATACTTTGATATTAAGGGGGCTCATTCTAACAACCCTATTAAAGATAAAATAACAAAATTTACTTGCAATTTCAGGAGCTCTGTTATTGAAAATTAACATTGTTTATCAATTTGTGTGACATGAATTCATATATTCCCCCATCGCACACTAAGTTCTACTTGTGATACTTTGATATTACGGGGGGTCATTCTAACAACCCTATTAAAGATAAAATAAAAAAAATTACTTTCAATTTCAGGAGCTCTGGTATTGAAAATTAACATTGTTTATCAATTTGTGTAACATGAATTCATATATTCCCCCATCGCACACTAAGTTTTACTTGTGATACTTTGATATTAAGGGGGGTCGTTCTAACAACCCTATTAAAGATAAAATAACAAAATTTACTTCCAATTTCAGGAGCACTGTTGTTGAAAATTAACATTGTTTATCAATTTATGTAACATCAATTCATATATTCCCCCATCGCACACTAAGTTTTTTTTGTGATACTTTGATATTAAGGAGGGTCATTCTAACAACCCTATTAAAAATAAAATAATAAAATTTACTTCTAATTTCAGGAGCTCTAGTATTGCAAATTAACATTATTTATCAATTTGTGCGACATGAATTTATATATTCCCCCATCGCACACTAAGTTTTACTTGTGATACTTTGATATTAAGGGGGGTCATTATAACAACCCTATTAAAGATAAAACTACAAAATTAACTTCCAATTTCAGGAGCTCTGGTACTGAAAATTAATATTATTTATCAATTTAGCTAACATAAATTCATATTTTCCCCCATCGCACACTAAGTTTTACTTGTGATACTTTGATATTAAGGGGGGTCATTCTAACAACCCTATTAAAGATAAAACTACAAAATTTACTTCCAATTTCAGGAGCTCTGATACTGAAAATTAATATTGTTTATCAATTTAGCTAACATAAATTCATATTTTCCCCCATCGCACACTAAGTTTTACTTGTGATACTTTGATATTAATGGAGGTCATTCTAACAACCCTATTAAAGATAAAACTACAAAATTTACTTCCAATTTCAGGAGCTCTGGTACTGAAAATTAATATTGTTTATCAATTTAGCTAACATAAATTCATATTTTCCCCCATCGCACACTAAGTTTTACTTGTGATACTTTGATATTAAGGGGGGTCATTCTAACAACCCTATTAAAGATAAAATAATAAAATTTACTTCCAATTTCAGGAGCTCTGGTATTGCAAATTAACATTGTTTATCAATTTGTGTGCCATGAATTCATATATTCCCCCATCACACACTAAGTTTTACTTGTGATACTTTGATATTAAGGGGGGTCGTTCTAACAACCCTATTAAAGATAAAATAATAAAATTTACTTCCAATTTTAGGAGCTCTGGTATTGCAAATTAACATTGTTTATCAATTTGTGTGACATGAATTGATATATTCCCCCATCGCACACTAAGTTTTACTTGTGATACTTTGATATTAAAGGGGGTCATTCTAACAACCCTATTAAAGATAAAATACAAAAATTTACTTCCAATTTCAGGAGCTCTGGTACTGAAAATTAATATTGTTTATCAATTTAGCTAACATAAATTCATATTTTCTTCCATCGCATACTAAGTTTTACTTGTGATACTTTGATATTAAGGGGGGTCATTCTAACAACCCTATTAAAGATAAAATAATAACATTTACTTCCAATTTCAGGAGCACTGGTATTGCAAATTAACATTGTTTATCTATTTGTGTGACATGAATTGATATATTCCCCCGTCGCACACTAAGTTTTACTTGTGATACTTTGATATTAAGGGGGGTCGTTCTAACAACCCTATTAAAGATAAAATAATAAAATTTACTTCCAATTTCAGGAGCTCTGGTATTGCAAATTAACATTGTTTATCAATTTGTGTTTTACTTGTGATACTTTGATATTAAGACGGTTTATTCTAGCAACTTTTGGAAATAAATTTGTTTTATTGAATGAAACAAGTCATTTAATATATCAATAACACAATTAGTCTTGTTGCTTGTTTTCAATATCAATTTCAAACAAATAAAAAAATATAAATACGAAAATTATAGTCTTTATTTAATATTTAACGGTTAAAATAAAGAATCCTGATAGGTTGGCCGTAATGTTTGCATACTTTTATTTATGAATAAAAGATGCTCTTTTTAATATCGACATAAGAAGAATAATCAACTACGGCAAAATTTAAAATTTGAAATAATTTTAAACTTATTACATTGAACATTAACATCCTTATCAAAAATCATCACAATATTAAATCATTTAAATATTGATAATATCTCATACTAAAAGATAATTTATTAAAGAAGTCTTTACCTTTTAACCTAGATAACTTAATTTCTCTTGTGTCGGCTGCTGCGGAGAGTTGTAAAAGCGCATTTCTGGTCATCAAAACGTATGAAAAGCGCAGAAATATAATCAGTAAATTTATGTTTAATAAGCGCAGATCGTAACGTTCAATAAGCGCATTTTTCGAAAATGAGATTTCTGATCATAACAAGTTAGTCCAGATCGTCTTCCAGTATGATGGGGTTAAGTTCAGAAAAATGTTAGGCAAGAATATTTTCTAGTTTTAAAAAATTCAAAAAATATTGTAGAAAAACTGTCGTACAATCCCTAAAACCATTGTGCTTTTCAAATGTTCCCTTCTGCGCTTATATAACGTAAATTTCTGCGCTTTTCGTACGTCGATAAGCAAAAACTGATAAAGGCCAAATGCGCTTATATAACGCACCCGGCTGCTGACATATTACCTAAGGAAAATAAAAACGGGTAAGTACAATGAATTAAACATATGGACTATACTAAGAGATGTTACTAGCCACAAACATCAGGAAATGGTTAAGAAAGTATCTCTTCGAAGATTGTCACCAGGTATAGATAGCTGGACTACATGGAGATGCGAACGGGCCCGGGTACTAGCCACTGACATCAGGAAATGATTAAGAAAGTATCTCTTCGAAGATGGTCACCAGATATAGATAGCTGGACAACATGGAGATGCCAACGGGCCCGGGTACTAGCCACAGACATTAGGAAATGGTTGAGAAAGTTACTCTTCGAAGATGGTATCCAGGTATAGATAGCTGGACAACATAGAGATGCCAACGGGCCCGGGTACTAGCCACAGACATCAGGAAATTGTTGAGAAAGTTACTCTTCGAAGATGGTATCCAGGTATAGATAGCTGGACAACATGAAGATGCCAACGGGCCCGGGTACTAGCCACAGACATCAGGAAATTGTTGAGAAAGTTACTCTTCGAAGATGGTATCCAGGTATAGATAGCTGGACAACATGGAGATGCCAACGGGCCCGGGTACTAGCCACAGACATCGGGAAATGGTTGAATAAGTAACTCTTCAAAGATGTTCACCAGGTATAGATAGCTGGACAACATGGAGATGTCAACGGGCCCGGGTACTAGCCACAGACATCGGGAAATGGTTAAGAAAGTATCTCTTCGAAGATGTTCACCAGGTATAGATAGCTGGACAACATGGAGATGCTAACGGGCCCGGGTACTAGCTACAGACATCAGGAAATGGTTGAGAAAGTAACTCTTCGAAGATGTTCACCAGGTATAGATAGCTGGACAACATGGAGATGCCAACGGGCCCGGGTACTAGCCACAGGCATCGGGAAATGGTTAAGAAAGTATCTCTTCGAAGATGTTCACCAGGTATAGATAGCTTGACAACATGGAGATGCCAACGGGCCCGGGTACTAGCCACAGACATCGGGAAATGGTTGAGAAAGTAACTCTTCGAAAATGTTCACCAGGTATAGATAGCTGGACAACATAGAGATGCCAACGGGCCCGGGTACTAGCCACAGACATCGGGAAATGGTTAAGAAAGTATCTCTTCGAAGATGTTCACCAGGTATAGATAGCTGGACAACATGGAGATGCCAACGGGGCCGGGTACTAGCCACAGACATCAGGAAATGGTTGAGAAAGTAACTCTTCGAAGATGTTCAACAGGTATAGATAGCTGGACAACATGAAGATGCCAACGGGCCCGAGTACTAGCCACAGACATCAGGAAATGGTTGAGAAAGTATCTCTTCGAAGATGTTCACCAGGTATAGATAGCTGGACAACATGGAGATGCCAACGGGCCCGGGTACTAACCACAGACATCGGGAAATGGTTGAGAAAGTAACTCTTCGAAGATGTTCACCAGGTATAGATAGTTGGACAACATGGAGATGCCAACGGGCCCGGGTACTAGCCACAGACATCGGGAAATGGTTGAGAAAGTAACTCTTCGAAGATGGTATTTAGGTATAGATATACGGACTACGTGGAAGTGTTGACGGGCCCGGTTACTAGCCACTAGTCTGTGGAGATGATATTTGCCTAGCGGATCTAGCCGAACTCTGGCGGAAGTGGATAGGTCGAGACGTGGAAATATTGGCGGGCCCGGTTTCTAGCCACATGCCTATGGAGAAGGTAATTGTCTAGCGGATCTAGCCGAACACTGACCTATGGAGAAGGGTATATAAGAACCTGGCGAATCAAGCCGTACCCTGGCAGAAGTAGGCAGGATTAAGTAACTTGGAGGTATAAGAAGAAGATGTGATACGTACCAGTGCTGAACAAGCAACTCTCTTCTGATAAAACAAGAAAGAAATCTGATGATCAGGTCAATAACTTCTCTTTCTACACGTGTTTTGAGGGTCTTTGTTAAATGATGATTTATTACAGCATTGGCACGTGGCTTCGTTAGTATAGTAATAAAAAAATAAATCTGCAGTTGTTGTATAAATATGGTTTACATGAGGTCACCACACCACGTGTCGCATGTCACCACGTGTCGCATGTCTCCACGTGTATGACCTTGGTGATGCCTTAAGTTTGTTGGGCTTTTGCCTTGACTTGGTTTATTTATTTTTTCGTTGATCGTTTATATATGAGTATGATAAATGTAAAAAAATCATACATTAATGACCCCTATAAATGCATGATTTTTATTAATCAACGATTTATTGAGTGCGTTCAAAACACGTAATATTGTATTAAGTATTATATTGACCAGCTCTAAGTTTTACTAAGATTCAAAACAGAATTAAAAGAAATGATTTTCACACTTCTAGGTAAATAAATATTTACGTAGAATTGCTTTAAAATGAATATAAAAATAATAATATCATTCTAAAAACGAACATACATTGGGATTTAGTAATGCTAATCAATATTATGTGAACTGACTGCGCCCGTTTCTCCCTGAAAACAGTTGATTCGTTGATTGTTGTTATTGAGTTGTCCATTGTTGTCGATACAATTGTGGTGAACATTTAAAGCGGTACTAACCTAATTTGTTATGGAATAAAATTTTCAAATTAAAATTCGCTTCTCTCACGCGTTAAAATGTATCAACTATTAATCGCTCTCATTAATACACTAGTTTGTTAAATAACTATTATTCAATTTTGATGTTTTAAACTGTAATTATTAACTGCATAGCAACAACAATAAATAAAAGTTCATTACTTGTACTAGAGATCCCCTTTTAAATTTAAATCAATAAAACTACCGAAAATTTTAGGGGATAGGAAAATTATACAAAAAATTAAATTAGAATACGTACAAATATATTTCCTCTTTGTATACTAATTTATTTATGCAGTGGTTTCAAATAGGTACAAAATAGTTAATTTTTGTATTAAGTGTGCGAAGTTGATGTTTTTTGTGCGTGAGAATGCCACTTATTTGATTGACGTGGCTTGCCGAGTTAAATTAATTAAGTTATTCGAACGCAAAAAAACATTTCGCGCTCAAAATCCTAACAACATTTTTTTCTACAACTGTATTTTAATTCAAATTTTCTAATTAAAATTTATTAAATTCATTAAAATTTTAATATCCGTTAAAAACGTTTATCAAATCCGTGGAAAAAAATTTTTTTTCATGGTTTTGAATAGTTGTCAACGTAACATAACAAAAAGTATATTGTGAGAAAAACACCAACTTCGCAATTTGATAACAATTCAAAAATGTCAACATTTTTTGACAGTAGTTGTAGAATAAATTTTTTTGGAGATAGGGCATTGAAAATAAAAAATGTCTCACAATTACAACAATAATTTTAAAAGTATTTATTAATATTAATATTAACATAGACATATATTTAAGAAATATGTAGGTACAAAAAACAAAATAAACAAAAAATAAATTAAACAAAAAATTTATTTGGAAAAATATAAACATAAAAATATATTTAAGAAATATGTACAAAAAACAAAACAAACAAAAAATAAATTAAACAAAAATTCATTTTGAAAAAATAAAAATACATTCAAATTACAGAAAACATAAATTAAAGCTCATTATTTGATAATAAAAACTAGAAACAAAAACATATTTAAAAATAAGATATAAAACAAAACATTTATAAATTGGTATTACTGTCTCGCATTTTTTGTGCGTGCGAGAAATTTTGCTCTGGATCTCATTCCGCGATGCCTTTGCTTCTTTGTTTGTATTGGAATTGCGATGTCCATTTTATCAAGTACCTTTCGGACTCCTGGGTATAATGGTATCTTTACTATTAACTTCTGCTGTTTGACGGGTGGTGAATTTATATGTGCTGATCGGGCCGGTTTTATTATAATATTTTGAAGGATTTTAATTTTGGGTTTTTGTACTGGTACTGGCTGGGTTGATGTTTTACTGTTGAAATTTTCGTCTTTATTTATTTGTGTGGTTGTCGGTATTTCTGGCTGTGTTGGTACTTTTGTAGTTATCTTCTTCTTCTTGTTTTTAAAAATCTCTTCAAAATTGATGTTGCGTCCTGGAGTCGGGGGCGTATAGCGGGTAAGCAGCACCACCAGCTCACGTTCTTTTCTGTCAAATTCCATTTTAAATTTAGTTCAATTGATTGACTAGTTATTATTTAATATTATACCAACAAGGAACAACGAAGGACTGAATACTAAAAATATAAATCTATCGCTCTTTCTACCTGCGACCACGCAGCAAGCTGTGGGACCGGGACCAGATCTTGATTGCTCTTTCTGCCTCTCTCTCTCCGGGTAGTTTGAAAATTATTATTTGTGTTTATTATCAAAGTCAGAATTATATTTAGCTTGGTTTGTTTAAAGATTAATCATTTATTAAAAATAATAAAACAAATTTAAATTACACAATAGCAAAAGTATGTACATTTTAAATTTATAAAGTTCCAAATATTTAAATAACAACAGTTTATTTTATACATAATTATTTAGAAACTGTTAACTTCAACGACATCAAATATCAATACTTCATATAATTAGATTTTAATAAAACCTAGTCATAAGCTTTTTATAGGTATCTTTTAAAATAACATGAATAATATGCGATTTATAATACCGAGGATGTTGCTAAGGAACGAGGTGAAACCGAGTCTCTTTGAACATCCAAAGGGGCTTAAATCGCATATATTCCCGTTATATTCAAAGCTTAATCGTATCATCAACGACAGCGATGTTAAAACAAATCAACAATTTTATCTGTCAATTAGTTGATATTATGGAAGGTTTTGATGTTTTCATGGTTGTATCTAACGTATTAAGTCCGTAAGTAAAGTAATGAATTATAATACATGGACAACATGGCGATGTTAACGGGGCAGGTTAGTAGCCACAAACATCAGGATATGGTTTAGAAAGTAACTCTTCTAAGATGGTCACCAGGTATTGATACATGGACAACTTGGAGATGTTAACGGACCCGGTTACTAGCCATAACTATGAGGAAATGGTTAAGAAAGTGTTCCTTCGAAGATGGTCACCAGGTATAGATACATGGACAACATGGTGATGTTAACGGGGCATGTTACTAGCCACAAACATCAGGATATGGTTTAGAAAGTAACTCTTCTAAGATGGTCACCAGGTATAGATACATGGACAACTTGGGGATGTTAACGGGCCCGGTTACTAGCCATAAATATAACGAAATGGTTAAGAAAGTGTTTCTTCGAAGATGGTCACCAGGTATAGATATAGAACTGTTGTTAAGAACTTTATTATTTATTTGGTCATTACAGAAATTGTACAATGTTTATTATTTTGTTTACATTTCCAGATTTCCTAGCCTTCTGGCTTTACAGCTACGGTTTGTTTAGTTTACACCAGGAATGGTTTAGGATAATTGATGTGTGCGTGTGATGAAGTGTGCTTGTGTATTATTTTTTCTTGTAACACACAACACGATCTGTTGTGTGTTACAAGAAAAAATTGTCCAAAAAACCTGCTTAAAAATAGTTGTCTCCTTAAAACTAACTTAATTTAAATGTATGACATTATGATTATGTACAGTGCGACTATGACATATCTATTTACATTTTGATTTTAATGATTGTGGATGATATTTGATGAGTGTGAACATGATCTTAATAACTATATGACTGATGTGGCATGAGTGATATTTACAGATGAGTGATGCTAATTTATTTACAATTTGTTTACTTATACGATAGGTGTGATTGTAATGTATGAACGATCTTATTCTATATGGGTGATGTGAGTGAAATATTTACAGTGCGGCTATGATATTTACATTATTAATTTAATTAGGTTTATAGAATGTTTTGATTAGTAATGAAATGAGATGCAATTGGGTTAAGGCATTTGGATATTATATTGATGAATGTTCTGTCCGAAGGTGAGCATTGTGTGAAAAATAGCTTGCTGATCTTTACATTGTTGCAGTTGATGATTTAGCGCTTTTATGGCTGTTATTAAATTTTTGATGTTCACTAAACTATTTAGTACATTTAATTCAGTTTGTAGTTCATTAAAATCATTTACATAATTATTTACATTTACATAAATAGCTTGCTGATCTTGCTGGCGGGTTCCACTGTAGTCCTTTGAGGACGAAAGCATGGGTTTTCTCGCTGGCTTCAGTGTAAGTATGGTATTGTTTGTTGCTCTTCTGTAGTGAGTTGAGTAGCAGTTGTTTGTCCTCTAGAGTTTTAACCCATACGTTTACGTTATTTTTGGTATACTTGATTTCAGACGTACCCTTAATTGTTTGTTTTAGCAAATCACATAGCTTTCTATGGTCCGCAGTGCTTCCAGAAATTATTATTGGTGCTATTTTTGTTTTACGTGTCCCTGCTTTGTACCTTTGCTCGTGTTTACTGTAGCTTCCGTCGTGTTGTTGTTGTTGTTGCTGTTGTTGATGTTGTTGTCTTTGTCTATTTTAGTTATGTTGTGTATCACTGTCATATACGTAATCTAAGTCAGTGTACTCCATGCCCTGATTGTCGATGTCAGATTCATTGTCAGTAAGTACCTGAAACATATTAGAGGTGGGAATGTTTGCGTTGGGCGTGGCCCGTGACGTTGATGGCCCTGGGTTGGCCATGTCAACAGTGGGTGTGGCTTGTTGGCACCGCCTTTTTACTGTGCGCTGTGGTCGGCGTTTTATTGGATCGAGCAAGCCCAACACCTCAAGTGTCTGTTGGTCGATTTCTTCTTGTGTTGGTTGGCTGTCCTTGTTCGGGCTGTTTGACGCGCGTCTCTTCCTCACGGCTTCTGGCTGCTGGCTCGCTCTGTCGGTGGGTGGCCGAACTATGTCAGTCACAGGTTTTTCATTAGGTACACTATTTAAACTAGATTTAGATTTTACACTATATACACTAATTTCACTCTCACTTGCACTCCCATTCTCACTGTCTGGTTTCTTGTTCTTCGCTTTCACTGTCTTTTCACTGTTTTTTCACTATAGTTTTTCGTTTATTTTCAGTCCTGTCTTTTCCACGTGTCATTTGGGTGGGGTTTGAACCCCTACGGGGGTAGCTACTGTGATTTTTCGCGATGCTGAGGTTAAATGCACTTTTCTTTCACTTTTTAATCACTACCATACATATGGAATCACTAAAAACACAGCTGATTTTCAATGTGTAACTGACTTAAGTCACTTGTTTATGCTAAACACAATGCCTTGTACGAAGGTTGGTTGTGAACTGGGCGGACGAGAACTGGTACTTTCAATGTGATATGGCTGTTGACACAATATTTATTTTGATTAAAAAATATCAAAAATATTTTAACTAAATACCCCTTTATCAATGAAAACTTCAACACCCCCTCCCTCCTCCTCCGGGGGAGATAGTACATGATAATCACTTCCATACGGATCTGTGTTATAGTTCTGGTCAAATAGACTAGGAAAATAATTTCAAAAGACGTCTAGAAATGACTCCTAGCGGCAAATCATGTAACAATTGATTAACAGGTTGAATCTTATGCTTTGATACCCGCTGAACACGCCTAGGTATGTTATTTGCTCGAATTTTCACTCCTTGTGCCCCAAATTCAAGATGGCGGACGAAAATTGTGTCCGAAAATCAGTTTTTTACATTTATCTCAGAAACTATTCACATTAAGTGAAAAAGTGTTACATAAGAAAATGTAGATCATAAAATTCTCTATAAGATAGGTTCTTAACGATTTTCATGTAAGTGGCACAGTTTTCGAGAAAATCGAGAAAATGTATTTCGAACATTTCAATCATTAAAAACCAAGTACAAAATTATGTCTCCCTTCATGAAAACGGCTGTCATTTATGAACTAATAGTAATATCAACTGCCGGTTTTTTAAATTAAGTTATATGAATTTTTTTAATAAGATATATTATTTTAAAAACTTTTTAGTGCGTTCATTGAGCCAAAATGTAAAATTTTCTTCCGAGAAATTTTACCATATTTTATATTATTTTGTATTTAATGAACTGTAACTTCAGACCGAATAAAAATATTGACTTCCGGTTTCTTTTATTAAATTCTACGAACATTTCTCTATAAGATACATTATGTTAAAACCAGTTTAAAGCTTTCTTTAAGCCAAAATAATACATTTTTCCCCAAGAAAAAGTTGAGAAATTTTTAAATTCTTTGTGTTTAATGAACTGTAACTTCTAATCGAATAACAATATCGACTTCCGGTTTCTTTTATTAAATTCTTCGAACATTTCTCTATAAGATACAGTATTTTAAAAAGTTTTAAGAGCGTTCGTTAAGCCAAAATATTTCATTTTTCCCCAAGAGAAAGTTGAGAAATTTTTTATTTTTTTATATTTATTGTGTTTAATGAACTGTAACTTCTAATCGAATAACAATATCGACTTCCGGTTTCTTTTATTAAATTCTACGAACATTTCTCTATAAGATACAGTATTTTAAAAAGTTTTAAGGGCGTTCGTTAAGCCAAAATATTTCATTTTCCCCCAAGAGAAAGTTGAGAAATTTTAAATTTTTTATATTTATTGTGTTTAATGAACTGTAACTTCTAATCGAATAAAAATATCGACTTCCGGTTTCTTTTATTAAATTCTACGAACATTTCTCTATAAGATACAGTATTTTAAAAAGTTTTAAGGGCGTTCGTTAAGCCAAAATATTTCATTTTCTCCCAAGAGAAAGTTGAGAAATTTTAATTTTTTTTATATTTATTGTGTTTAATGAACTGTAACTTCTAATCGAATAAAAATATCGACTTCCGGTTTCTTTTCTTAAATTCTACGAACATTTCTCTATAAGATACAATATTTTAAAAAGTTTGAAGGGCGTTCGTTAAGCCATAATATTAAACTTTTCACCGAGACAAAATTGGGAATTTAAGAAAAATAAATTATTTATTGTGTTTAATGAACTGTAACTTCTAAACGAATAAGTTTATATATGATTCCTTCTAGCCATACTTTATCGAAAGCTTTTTCGACGTCTAGAAGGGCCATCACCGTGACTTTTTGTTTATTGAACTCGGTTGTGATGTCAGTCACGATTCGAGCGACTTGTTGGACAGTGGAGTGTTTAGGTTTGAAACCGAACTGGAAGGAAGGGATGATTTTGTGTTTGCGGTCATGTTGTTGTAGACGCTTCAGAATAACCCTTTCAGCGACCTTAGAAAGTGCGCTTAATAGGCTGATGGGTCGGTAGCTCAGCGGGTGGTGGGGGTCCTTGTTCGGTTTCGGGAGAGGAATGACATTAGCAAGCTGGAAAATGACTAAGTCTTATGCACGCGTTAATTATATAGGTGAGTTGGCAGAGGGCCTTTTTTGACAAATTTTTTAAAACTACATTTTGAATTGAATCGGAACCTGGCGCTTTCTGGTTAGGTAATGTTTTAATGATGCTAGCTAATTCGGATGGTGACGTAAGGAGCTTAGCTAGCATTGTTGGATTTGTTTCATGTGCAAGAGTTAAAAATTCATTTACTGTTGATGTAATACGGACTTGTTCAGGTGTGGAGTCGGGTTCGATGTGATGAACGGTCTCGAAGGCGTCCGCAATTGCTTCAGCCTTCTGTTCATCGGTGTAAAGGATGTTACCGACGTGTTGTAACGTAGGGGTAGGTTTGAAAGGTTTTCTTAAATTTTTTGACATTCGCCAAAGGGTGTTGTCATTAAGATTTAATTGTTGCAGTTTGTGTTTCCACTTATCATTTCTGTAAATTTTAATTTGAGTTTTAATTTGTGCGTTAAGCGCTTTTAAGGAATTTAGAACAGCAGGATCACGTCGCCGTTGCCATAGTTTTCTTGTAGTGTTTCTCTGTTTTATTAGTGTAGTGATGTGAACAGGCAATTCGTCTCTGTCTGCTTGAAGCTTTATAACGCGAGAGTGTTTATGTAGTGCGTGTTGAATTGCCTGTGTGTATGTGTCAACTAGCATGTCTAGGTCATGCGTAGTGGCAGCGTGTTGTGTGATTGTTATGAGTCCGTCGAGTGAACGACGGAACTCGGCCCAATCTGTGTGTTTGTAAGAGCGAGTGTATTTATTAGTGTCAGTGTGTGCGTTGTTTTGGACATTTAATTCAGCAAGTACAGGACAGTGATCCGAGCTAAGCTACGCTAAGGCTACTGGGTTTGAAATGTTTCTAATATTCTTATTTACAAATAAATCAATTGTAGATGGTGTCATGTTGTTGACTGGATAGTGTGTGGGTGTTGGTGGATACATTATAATGGCATTATGAGATTGGGCGTATGTATATAGTGTAGTACCATTAACATTTACCCTGTTGCAATTCCATGTTCGGTGGTTCGCATTAAAGTCACCTACTAACAGCACTTTTCCGCCTATGTGTAGTAGTGCATGTAAATCTTGTGTTGTGAAAGCATTTGCTGGTCTGTTGTATATGGAAATTATATGTGTGTTATCAGGGAGTTTAATGCCTACTGCTTCAAAGGTGGTTCTCGGTAGGCGAATACTCATGTGTGTAATGTTGTTTTGTACCAGCAGAATGGTGCCACCTGCTGGTACGTGTGATGTGACGGGTCTATCAATGCGGTGCACTGTATAGCCCTTAATAGTGAATTTGTCTGTAGGTGTGAGGCGTGTTTCTGTAATTGTCATAATTTGTATGTTATGTTATGTTATGTGAGTGTAAAAAGAGTATGAGTTCGCCTACTCGGGATTTGATCCCATTTGCGTTCCAGGTACATATTTTAGTAATGAATTTATATGTTGTATGATTTGATTGATTGTATGAATGAAAATGCTGTCATTGATCGTGATTCAGTGTCTGGGCATGCCTTAAGTGTTGTATTAAAGTCTTTAATAAATTTTAATAAATTGTTCATGTTTATTAGTGAATTTAATTCATTAAGCTCTCTACTTAACTCCGTGAATACACTTACATTCGGTATGCTGTCTTTTCTCTGTGTGTGGGCATTGAGATCGATGTTGGGTTGTGGGAGGGAATAGTTGATGTCGGGGGCGGTACTAGGCGAGGCTTGTGGTTGTGTCATCCGGCTCTGCTGGGCTCGTCTCGGTAGTGGTGGGGGCAGTAGTGGCGGGAACTGCTGTTGATTGGCGCTGCTCGCAGCGTGACTATCGCGCGCAGTCCATACGTTGACTTTTGGCTGCGGGGCGGGCACATATGTTTCGCGCGGCGTTTCTGGTTGGCCAGTTAGCCTTCTGTAAATGCGTGGGTTTGGCTTCGCAACTTCCTCTAGTTTTTTGAGGTAGGCAGGGCATTCTTTGTGATTGGCCGTGTGGTTTCCATTACAGTTGCAGCACTGTGCATCTGTTTCTCGTGGTTTAGTGCAGTGTCTTGTGAGGTGATCCCCTGCGCATTTGACACAGCGTGGTGCTCGGAAACAGTTTGAAGTGGCATGACCCCAGATTTGGCATCTGTGACACTGCGTCAAAAATTTTTTGTTTTCATGTCTCTCCCAAGTTATTTTGGTAAACATAACATATTTAATTGTGTTTTGTATTTGGCGCAGTGTCACTTCTGCGTCTGTCACAACTAAGCACAGCGGTCTGTATTTGGTTCTCATGGCATAGATATTTTTGACTCTCAGCTTGTGGTCCTTTACAAGAGCTTCTTTAAGTTCTTCTGCTGTGGGTGCAGAGTCCAACCCTCGCAGCACGAAAGCGTGGGTTTTTTCGTCTGCATCGGTGTAGGTGTGGAACTGCTGCTCGTCTTCTTGCAGTCTCTCCATTATCAGCTTCTTTTCTTCTTTTTTGTCACAAAAAAGGTTGATGTTATTTCTCGTATGGCTCATATAAAATCCACTCTTCCCTATGCCACCTATCCACTGTAGTAGACCGCTGTGATTGGTTGCCTTTGCTGGGATGATGATGGGTGCTGGGGCCTTGCGTCTTGCCACTTTATTTGTTGCTTCTGTCTGTGTTTGTTCTTCAGTGTTTTCATTGTTGTCTATTTCTATGTTAGTGTCTTCGATTATTAATGGTGTGAAATAATTTTTTGTTGGAATTTGAGCAGGTTCTGGGCCCTTCCGGTTTACTATTCCCCGCCTCATGCTAGTGCCGCTTGCGCCTGCGCTAGTGCCGAGCTGCGGTTGCGTAGTTTTGCCGATTCCGATTGCGATTCCGTCCGCCACTCCAAGTTGCTGCAGCGCCGCGTCGATAGCTGCTTGGCCTGTAAGACCGACTGCTGTAGTTTGGCTACTGTCCGCTGAGATCGCTGTCTCTGCTTCTGTGGTGTCAGTTGTCTCTAGGGCTGACTTCTTCTTCTTCTCCTGGTCCTCAGGGCTATCCTGTGCCTTACGTTTTACACTTTCACTTTCATTCACACGCGCACTCATTGAATTATTAAGTTCACTTTCACTCAGTCTATCTAATCTTACGAAACTTTGACTAACAAAATCTGAAAACTTCACTCTCACTTGTTCGTTTTTATTTTCACTATCACTTTCATTATTTTCATTCACACTATTTACACTATTTTCACTAGCACTAGCATCAGTTTTATCACTTCCACTATTTTTATCACCATCCTTATTAGTCTTTTTCTTTTTAAGTCTTCGATTACGGGCCATGCCGTTGATGGCCCTTTTACGTTCCCTGAATTTTAGTGTGCACTTAGCTGGAAAAAACGCACTTTGTCTCACTCTTTTAAGAATTATCATAAACTATTGCTGTGGCAACGAAAAACGTGGCACACTCGCTCCGCTAAACTGTACTTAACTTAAGCACACTTAAGCTAACACGTCCGTCTTCAATGAAGGCCGGACGAGAACTGGGGACGAGAACTGGTACTTTCAATGTGATATGGCCGTTGACACAATATTTATTTTGATTAAAAAATATCAAAAATATTTTAATTAAATACCCCTTTATCAATGAAAACTTCAACACCCCCTCCCTCCTCCTCCGGGGGAGATAGTACATGATAGTCACTTCCATACGGAATAAAATAATAATACAAATATACCTTTCATACTATGATGGTTATAAGAATTATCCCAAGATAATTGTTCTTGTTTCTTTCAATCTTTGGAATCCTCGCCACACCAAATTGTCTAAGGAATCATCTTATATGTCTTATGGTTCCTCACTATACTCCATCCATTCATGTCCATTTGGAAGCCGTTGTGTCGTTCCTTTCATTCTTCGGAGTCCACACCACACCAAATGGTCTAAGGAATCACCTTATATGTCTTATGGTTCCGCACTATACGCCATCCACAATATCCATTTGTTTGAAATGATAAGACTGGTTCAGTTTAGAGTCAATTATTATTTTACTCTGCAAATAAACAATGTCTATATTATACTTTATACAAAATATTTCACTACGTAAGTACCTACATCTAGGTATTACCCTAAATCTAATTTTATCTTGCCCTCATTACAAGATTTCGTTAATTCTTAAGTAATCCCTAAATCTTACATACATATAATTCGATACATTAAAAATTGTGACAAACATTATCTTATATTATATATTTATTAATTTATATAGATATTACACTTTATAATATATCGTAATACTTAATTTATACCCTGTAGTTTGTGTGGTGGGATGGAAATAATTATCTCTCGTTTTATTTGAAAAAAGATTGTCAATAATTAAATTTTAAAAAGGGAAAAAAAATTTAAAAGGGTAATGCCAACGGCACGCGGTGTTCCCAAGCGGTCACCCATCCAAGTACTAACCGCGCTCGACATTGCTTGACTACAGTGATCGGACGAGAACTGTGTTAAGAACTTTATTTGTCAGTTTTAATTACATTTTATTTTACAATGTAGCACACCCGCATCACACTCTTGACCGGCGTGAGAGCCGACCACGCAGTACGCTACGCTAATCTCAATCAGCAGTGATTTGTGGATTGCGTAGCGTAGGTGCGCTGCGTGCTCTCAGCCAGTCGAGTGGATGGGGTGTGTTTAATATTGTTCTTAATTATAGTAAAATACATTAGCTTACCTAGCTCTAAGCTTTACAGCTAAATTATTATTTTATTTTGCTTATTCAGCTTGAAATATTTAACGTGTGCGTGTGATGAAGTGTGCTTCTGTATGAATGATCGTGTTATGTTACACAGGAAAAAATAGACAAAAAACCTGCTAAAAAACAATTGTGTCCTTAAAACTAACTTAATCTAGATGAGTGACGTTATGATTATATACAGTGCGGCTATGACATCTACTTACATCTAGTGTTTGATGATTGTGCATGAATTTTAATGGGTTTGAATGACGTGCGCTTATAAACTATATGAATGACATGAGTAATATTTACAGTCGCGGTTATGCTTTTTGTCCTTACAATAATTAACTAAAAACTATTATTATGAATGATTAAGATGGTTATGAGTGAACGATCTTAATTCTATATGAGTGACATGAATGAGAATACCAGTGCGGCTATGATATTTATTTACATTATTATTTAGGATGATGCAATGTTTTGGTTAGTAATGGAATGAGGTGAGTCATTCCTGGCGCCGCTGGCGGAACAGGGGTAGTGTTTGATAAGGTAATAAATGTTTTATTTGGAAGGGAGCGTTGTACTCTCTGATCTGTGTTATAGTTCTGGTCAAAGGGTTGTGTTGTATTTGAGTAGTGTAGAACTTCTGTGACAGTTGTTCTACATACTCGCAAATCAAAGGAATGTTTGTGTTTTCGTGTAAATCTCGGATTCTAGTATATCTGTCTGCGCCAAGTATGAGTCGCAGGCATTTATTTTGGAATCTCTGCATAGGTAACATGGCCGTTTTGGACGCAGAACACCAAATCGGGGCTGCGTACGTCAAAGTCGGTCGAATGATCGTCGTGTAAATGAGGCGCTTATTATGATATGACATGCGACTAGTTTGGCTGAGTAATGGGTATAAGGATTTGACCGAGGCCGCTGCTTTCCTTATTGAATTTTTAATGTGCCCTACGTGAAATAATCGAGGCTCAAGGGTGACACCTAAGTATTTAACTGCCTTTTTGGGTGGTGATTTATGATTGTGTACTTTAAGTGGTGTGTAAACTTTGTTGTTTGTGTGCTTACGTGTGAAGACAATGGTTTCTGTCTTGTCGTGGTTTATGCTGACCTTCCATAGGGCCCAGTAGGGTAGGAGAGTGTTGATGTGTATTTGTATTTGTTTGTTTGCTACTTCCGCTGAGTGGGAGCTCGCAAACAAAGCTGTGTCGTCGGCGTACAGCGCGGTTTTCGTTTGTTGGAATGTTGGAATGTCATAGAGGTAAAGGGAGAAAAGGGCGGGGCCTAGACAGCTCCCTTGCGGTACTCCCGCCCTTATAGGGTGTAGGGTTGACTCTACATGGTTAACTTTGACTCTAAGGCGTCTGTTAGTTAGATAAGAGTGTATTAGTTTTATTAGTAGTGGCGGGAAATTAGTTCGAATCATTTTGTAAATGAGCCCTTCAAGCCATACTTTGTCGAAAGCCTTTTCGACGTCTAGAAGGACCATTACTGTGACCTTTTGCTTGTTGAAGCTGGTGGTTATATCGGTCACGATTCTCGCTAATTGTTGGGTTGTATTGTGACGTGGACGAAAACCGAACTGGAAGTGTGGAATAATGTTGTGTTTATGTATGTGTTTCTGAAGTCGGGTTAGGATAACCTTCTCTGCGACCTTTGAAAGGGTCGAGAGAAGGGAGATGGGGCGGTAGCTTGTGGGCAGCTTGGGATTTTTACCGGGTTTGTGTATGGGAACCACTAGCGCAGTTTTCCAAGCACTCGGAAAGTGTTGGAGCGTAATCATTGAATTAATGATATACGTGAACTGGACTAGGGCCTTTCGGGATAGGTTTTTTAGAACTATGTTCTGGATTTGGTCAGGACCTGGTGCCTTCTGGTTAGGGAATGTCTTGATCATGTCCATGACTTCAGTTGGGTTAGTTAAAAGCCTGGCAAGGCGACGAGGGTTCACAGTCAAGGGCTCGCTCATGAAGTTGTGAACTTCACGAGTTATGCCCTCTTGTTGAGTCGTGTTGTCTTGGTCTAGTCGGTGGACGCTCTCAAACACCTCGGCTAATGCCTCCGCCCTTTGAGCGTCCGTAAACAAAACTTCCGTGTCTGTTGTCAGTTCCGGAATTGATTTAAAAGGTTTTCTCAACGTATGTGTCATGCGCCAGAGGCTGTTGTCTTGTGGGTTCAGTGTCAGTAGTTTGCTTTGCCAGGTTTCGTTCTTGAACTCCGTGAGTTCGTCGCGTACACGTCGTGTGAGTCTGTTCATGAGATCACGGTGGTTGAGGGACCGTGACCTCTGCCAGAGTCTTCTTGCAGTGTTTCTCTGTTGAATGAGATTAATAATATTGTTAACCCCTGGAGAGGTTGAATGTTGTTGGATTGTTGAATAAAAGATTAGATATTTGTAATAGCTTTATTGATCAACACGAATATACTTGTTATATGGTTAACACTCAATAGCTGTGAGTCGACTTCTTACCCTAATACAAATCTTGGGGTATATATTGGCTATAGTAGTGGGGGTGAGTAGTGGGGGTGAAGAACTACACCCTACACAATACAAAATGGGGTACGTAACTGTACATACTGCCCCCCTTGAACTATAAGTTTCAATGTAACACATATTGCAATACAATACATATATTTTTTGTTTTAAGTTAAACTATTATACTAATTTTGTTTTAATACTAACACCAACTGAAGCACTGATTTTCTCTTTTGCTTTAAACACTAACACTGCTATTGCACTGTGAGTTATTGTCTTCAATCGGTAGGATAGATATTTTTCGTATGGCCCGTTTGACGACGCCTTGGGCCGTCTTGACGCTTACGACTCGTACCTGGCCGTCGTCTCCGGGGTGGGTGTCGCAAATTCTCCCGATCTTCCAAGATAGGGGTGGCAAGTTGTCCTCAATGAGAACTACCACTGCGCCCAGAAGTTGTTGGTTGTCTACGGCGTGGACCCATTTTGAGCGGTTTTGAAGGTTGGTTAGGTATTCACGACTCCACCGTGACCAATAATGACTGCGTAGCCTTTCAACCAACTGCCACCTTGACAGGCGGTTTAACGGTATTTCCTTGAGGTCGTACTCTGGAAGAGTTGTTAGTGGCTCTCCTATGAGGAAATGACCGGGAGTTAGGACTTGGAGATCGTTGGGATCAGAACTTAAGGGCATCAAAGGTCTTGAATTAAGACATGCTTCGATTCGCACTAACAGCGTGTACATCTCATCACAAGTAAGATGTGAATTTCCTACGACCTTTTTTAAATGTCTTTTCATTGACTTTATGTTTGCTTCCCAAAGTCCTCCCATGTGTGGGGATCTGGGTGGAATTAAATGCCACCTTATATTAAATTTTGCCAATTCGGTCACAAAGACTTTGTCCTGTTCGTTTATGAATGTGTATAACTCTTTAAGTTCATTCTTTGCGCCAATAAAATTTGTACCGTTATCGCTATGAATATCATGAGGGCATCCGCGTCTACTAATGAAACGTCGGAATGCATTGAGAAATTCCTCGGTAGACAAGTCAGTAACCATCTCTATGTGAATTGCTTTAGTTGCAAAACAAACGAATAAAACAATATAGGCTTTTATCAATCGCTTTCCACGCCCTCGTGATTCTTTGACTTGAATAGGGCCCGCGTAGTCAATTCCAGTTGTAAGGAAAGCACGTGCAGGTTTTACTCTGGGTGCGGGAAGGTCACCCATTTTAAATTTTGATTCTGTAGGTTTGACTTTGAAACATGGGTGACAATAATGTAATACTTGACGTATAGCGTTTCGCGCTGAAATAATCCAATACCGTTGGCGAAGAGCCGCCAACGTGGCCTGGGGGCCCGCATGAAGTTGACGTTCGTGCTCTTGTTTTATTAATAATTTAGTTATGAAATGATTTTTTGGTAATAAAATAGGAAATTTTACATCATTGGTAATCTGAGCGTTTCTTAATCTGCCACCCACGCGTATTATTTTATGATCGTCCATGAATGGATTTAACGAGAGCAATTTTGAACTATTTAGTAGTGGTTTGTTTTCTCTTAGACTATGCCAGTCAGTATTGAATACGGATTGCTGCACAATAATAATTATTGTTATCATGGCATTATTCAACTCACCAATGGATAGAGTACTATTAAGAATTTTGTTGCTGTTTTTACAATTATTTTTGAATCGAATCATCCAAGCCACGATTCTTTGTAATTTAAAGAATTGAGAATATCTGCTTAGGAAGTCAATTGAGATAGAAGCGGTGCTACATATAATAGTAGGATTCCTTATTTCCGGCAATTCAGTATGATTAATATTTAAGTGCGAAATCGGCCATTGAATTTCCGGTAATTTTAAAAAATCAGGCCCATTATACCAAACTGAGTTTTGTATGATATCGGATGGATATGCGCCCCTGCTTAAAATGTCAGCAGCATTATTTTCAGATCGTACGTGTCGCCAATTTTTGACTTCCGTTAATGAGGTAATTTCCGATATTCTATGGCTTACGAAAGTTTTCAATGAATTTACGGGTGTATTTATCCACGCAAGTACAATGCTTGAATCAGTCCATAAATATTCGCGCGTGCAATTTATTGATACGTTTTGACGCACCTTTTCAATTAATCGCGAAAGCAATAGTGCCCCGCACAATTCGAGTCGCGGTAAGGTAATTGTTTTAAGCGGCGCTACGCGCGATTTGGCACACATTAAATTAGTTTCGTATTTACCCTCATTATCAAGTGTTCTTAAATAAATGGCTGCACCGTAACCCTGCAGAGATGCATCGGAAAAACCATGGAACTCTGTCATTACTATAGATGTACTAGATATTATTTTACGTGGTATCGTAGCATATTTTAAGTTTTTCAACTCTCTTAAAAAAGTTGTCCAAGATGTATGTATGGACATTGGAACCGATTCATCCCAACCCAATTTTAGAGACCAAAGCTGCTGTAGCAAGATTTTTGCTTTCATTAATATAGGACCAATTAGGCCTAAAGGGTCAAAAATTTGTGCCGAAATTGATAAAATAATGCGTTTCGTAACCTTTTTCGGAGTATCAACTAGATTTAGTTCAAAATTTAATGCATCTGTTTTTGAGTTCCACGCTAAACCCAAAATTTTAGTTTGTTCATTTTTGTTTAAGTCAACTTTAGAATTTGAATTCTCATTGGAGTTTTCTGATAAGATAGCTATATCATTTGAATAAAATTTTCTAAGTTCGAACTGACTTTGATTAAGAATAAAAATTATGTCCTTTTTTATGTCAATTAATTCGGAAATGGAGTTAGCGCCAGTCAATAAGTCATCCATGTAAAAATGATTTTTAATTGCGTGACTAGCCCTTGGAAATTTTTCTGAATTGATTTCAGCAATTTCTTTTAAACAACGAGTTGCAATAAAACTAGCGGGTTTTGTTCCGTATGTTAACGTTGATAGACGATACGTTTGTATTGGTTCACTTGTATTGTTACGCCATACAATTAATTGATAATTTGCGTCTTCGTCAGTGACTCGAATTTGACGATACATTTTAGCTATGTCAGCATTTAAAGCATATTGAAATGTACGGAATTCTAAAAGGATTGAAAATAAATCGCGTTGTATGACTGGACCGCACATTAGATTGTCATTTAAACTATATCCGTTAGATGTTTTCGCGGACGCGTCGAATACCACCCTCAGCTTGGTCGTAGTGCTGGACTCTTTGAAAACTGCATGGTGAGGGAGAAATAAATGTTTGTCCGGAATATTATCTATTCGTTCCATATGCCCTAATAAGAGGTATTCATGTATGAAATTTGAATAATTGATCTTAAAGTTCTCATCCTTGGAAAACTTTCTTTCAAGGTTTAAAAAACGTTTAATTGCCAGGTTTTTTGATTCACCGACATTAACATGATTATTTCTAGCTGGTAACTTTATTAAAAAGCGTCCATTAATATCACGAATTGTATTAATAGCAAAATGATCTTCACATTCTAATTCTTCAGGAGTTAGCAGTTGTTTTTTAATTGGTTCTATTCCAGCCATTTCGATTTCAAAAAATTTAGCGACCTTTTCCTCTAGTGCCAGAGAAATACCAGTAGATGAGACTAAATTACACATTGTAGACTTTATTACAGGAAACTTTGATAATTCTGGGATTTGATAAGGACCCCCAACAATAAAGCCTAAATGAGTCTTTTGTAAGACTAGTCCTGATTGTAGAACAACTTGCCCGATACATAACAATGACCAGAATAAACCGCTTCCAAGTAACAGATCTATACCTGAAGATTCGTAGAATGTCGGGTCCGCCAGTTGAATATTTCTTGGAATTTGCAACATGGATGGATTCACGGTAACTAATGGTAAGTTTTCGGTAATTTTTTCTACAACAATGCATTTGAGTTGATTTGCAACAAAAGGATTGTATTTTGATTTGATGTCGACAAGAATGCTTTCTTTCGCGATACTCGTGGTGCCATTTAAACCTTTAATTTCAATATTCTCCGTAATACACTTTAAATCCAATTTTTCACACATGGACTTTGTGATACAATTCGACATTGAACCCGGATCTAATAGTACGCGACATGGAATATATTGATTTTTACGATTCTTAATTAACACTATAGCTGTTGCTAGCAAAACACTATCGAGTAAAAGAGATTTAGAAGACGAATGTTGACTAATTGTAGTTACTACATTGTCCTGATTTTGAGATTCATTTAAGTTTTCAATAATATGCAATAAGGAGTGGTGTTTTTTATTGCATGTACGGCATTTTGTTGTAATTCGACAAGTTGACGTAGTGTGATTGTTTCTCAAACAATTTGAACATAGTTTAAGCAGTTTGACCTTTTCAATTCTGTTTCGGATATCCAGATCTAAAAATTCTGAGCAGTTACGAATTGAGTGTTCGGAATTTTTGCACACATAACAAAGAGGTGATTTTACATTTGTTGCTACATTTGTTACCGTTCGTTTATTATTATTTACTACAGACTTTTGACTAAACGACTGACTGACTGGTTTTATGCTATCTAATGATTCTAGTACCATAACGCGTTTTTCTAGGAATTGAATTAACTGACTATAAGTTGGAATACTATTGTTTAAAGAAGATTGCCACTCCCTTTTTGAACTAAAATCTAACTTTTCGGTGATAATAGGGACAATTAAAGCATCCCATGCTTCTACGGGAATTTTTAATGTCTTAAGTGCAGCTATATTTGTAATAATAGTATCCAGTAGTTCGCGGAGCGAGGAATGAGAAGATTTGTTTATAACTGGGGCGTTGATCATGGACATAACATGATCACGGACAATTAATCGAGTATTTTTGAAACGTTTTTCTAAAATATCCCATGATTTACCGTAATTTTCGTCTTCGATTGTTAAAGATTCAATTGCTCTTAATGCCTCATCGCGCAGACAGGATTTCAAATATTGTAGTTTTTGCCTATTATTTAAAGAACTGTTCTCGTCAATAACGGATTTGAAACAATTCTCGAAATTAGTCCAGTCTTTGTAATTCCCAGAAAAAGTTTTTAAATTTAGAATTGGCAGATTAGGAAGCGACTCTTTGTTAGCGAAATTTGGAGATGATGCGGTAGAGTTAAGAACATTTTTATTTTCAGATTTATGAATAATATCCATTATGTCACCCATTAGATCGCAATATTTGTTTTCAAATTCAATCCTATCTTCCCGATATTTGGCTCTTGCTTCCGCCTTGTTATCAAGAGTTTCTAATTCATACTGGGTTTCTTCGAATTCTTTCCTTACAGCTTCAAGAATTTCCTGACGCGCTTTCAAACGACTGATACTAGTATTCGCACTATTAAAATTTGCAATATAGACTTCCAAACGTGCTATTTTTTCATGAATAGTAACAAGATGGTTTCTGACTTCATCAATTCGAGTCATCTTCAATACAAAACAACTGAACTTAATAAAATAATATTTAGAATACTTTACGGACACAAATTACGACTGATTAAAGAATTATACTTGCACAATGCAAAGAATATGAATGAAATTATAGATCGCAAAAAACCACCTCCCAAATAAACTGAATGCCCAAACAATCAGTGCGCACCAAAGCACTTGAAGAAGGAATAACGATCAGGGATTGATTGCAAGAGGATTTAAAGAAAGCCACTAACCTGATGACTCCCAACAATGTTGATGATCGTGAACTTAGAATACCATAGATGGCTGCTACGATTCGGCTTCGAAGGACCATATGTTAACCCCTGGAGAGGTTGAATGTTGTTGGATTGTTGAATAAAAGATTAGATATTTGTAATAGCTTTATTGATCAACACGAATATACTTGTTATATGGTTAACACTCAATAGCTGTGAGTCGACTTCTTACCCTAATACAAATCTTGGGGTATATATTGGCTATAGTAGTGGGGGTGAGTAGTGGGGGTGAAGAACTACACCCTACACAATACAAAATGGGGTACGTAACTGTACAAATATGTTGTGGTAATTTGTCTGTATGTGGCTGGAGCTTCGTAACACGCGTGTGTTGCTCCAGCGCGTGTGTAATGGCACGAGTCAGAGCGTCGAGCTGTTGGTCGACTTCTTCAGCCGTTGTGATATTCGGCTGAATTATCACATTTCGGTCTAATGACCGTCTGAACTCGTGCCAGTTTGTGTCTCTGTATGTGCGTATGTAGTGTGTACTGTCAGTGTGCGTGTTGTATGACGTGATTTTAATTAAAATTGGCAAATGATCAGAATTTAATTCATTTAATACTTTTAAATTATTTAAATATTTTATATTTTTGTTAATTAATAAATCAATTGTTGTGGGAGACATATTATTGGCAGGCAGGTGAGTGTGACTTGATGGATGATGAAGAATGGCGTTGTGAGAATGAATGTACGAATGCAACGTTCTACCGTTAGCATTCGCGATATTGCAGTTCCAAAGTGGATGTTTTGCATTGAAATCGCCCATTAAAATAACCTTGTTACCTGTGCTTAATAGTGTGTGAATTTCGTGTTGTGTAAAATTATTGGAGGGGGGATTATATGTAGCGATTATATTTGTGTTATCAGAGAGTCGGATACACAAGGATTCTAGGCTTGTAGGCTGAAGATGAGCTAATGTATGTTGTATATTGTGTTTGACTAGTATACCAACCCCCCCTGATGGTATTATTGTCTGTGTTCTGTCAAGTCTATAAACAGTGTACCCCTTAACTTTCAGTCTGTCAGTCTGTCTAAGTCGTGTTTCATTTAATAGCATTACGTGTACGTCATGTTTGTGTAAAAAGTGTATTAGCTCACCTAGTTTCGTGGATATGCCGTTGCAGTTCCAGGAACAAATTGTTAGTGGCATTATATGTTATAGTGACAAATGTTTTGTGTGAAAGTGAGCATTGTATGAAAACGATCAGTTGGTGATTTACATTGTAATAGTTGCTGGTTTAGCGCTTTTATGGCTACACTCTAAGAAATTCAGTGTTAAATTTAACACTAAAATTGGTTTATATAGGTCCACACAGTATTGTGTTATATTTACCACGTAGCTATTTGGTAAAAAAATGCACGATGCCAGTGTTAAATACTTTACAGTATTTCGTTAAAATACACTGAAAATTGTACTTACTACCAGTTGGCAGAGTATTTTCTACCACATAATATGGTGAACTGTCGCACTAAACAGTGTCGTTTTTAAAATACTTTTAACACTTCCACGAGTCAATATTACACTTATTAGTGAATAATTTAATATAAAAACAACCAAAAACAGTGTCATATTGCACACTTAAAAGTGTTAAAATATAATACACTGTATGGTGTAGAATTTTTTGTGTAAATGCACTTTAATAAAAATACACATATATAGGTAATAATTATAATAACTATTTATTTACAGATCTTATAATAAAATAAATAGTAAACTATAAATATTAAAACAAAAAATCTCAGAATTGAACACAACGAGTCTAAGAACTACAATATTATAAAAAAAAACTATTATATAAATATTGTAAATGGATATCATTTGAAATTAGTTTTTTATAAGAATATATGTTTCGGAACTATGTAATATTTTCCAGAGTAGAAACACATTTCATATGGTTCTTTATAAGGACAAATATTAAATTCAACAATATTGTAATCTATTTTTTCTTTAACTATGTTATAAGCATGTAATTGATTGTCAAAAAACACAGTATTCCAAGGCTGCGTTATAAAAAAATATATATTTTCAACTGATATTATATTAACTATTTCTTCAAATTTCGGTACGGATTCCAATACTTTTGATACAATAAAATATTTTGGTTTGTATAAAAATCCATATGAAATCCATTTATATAAATTTACTGTTAAATTACTAGGAATGTCAATGTTTGAGTAAATTACATTTTTATAAACATATTTATCTAAATCAATACAAAAATTAGGCCCAAAATTAAAATTCAAACCAATATTTGACTTATTCCAGTAAGACACCATTGTTTGTTGGTGTCTTTCAGCCAACGTTTTGCAAATATTTCTAAAATTGTGAACTTTAACTGCTAAGTTTTTAAAGAAATTATGTTTCCCTTCAAATCTCATGCTCCAAATATAAATTAATGGTCCCATTTCGCGAATTATTCGGGGGTAGTGTATCATCATATGGTGTTTTGGTATTAATTTACAGTGAAATTCTTGAATCAGCAAAGAATGATGCTTCTCTACTAATAACTCCAGTTTATGCGTGATATCAACAGATAAAACGGGTGCAAAAATAATTGACATACATTTAAGTAAAAATAAAATAACATCCCATTTATTTTGAATATCTTCTGTAATAAAACTATTGAGAATAAATGGTAAGTATCTAATTAATGTCCAAGATTGTGCCGCTCGTTGACCAATAAGATGACCAGGTTTATCAAGAACAATAGGACTAGGTTTTTCATTCCTGTGAAGTGATCCATAATCAAAACATTTAATCCTTTCATTTATAGTTTCCAAATTTGTAATTTTGTTATCTACTAAAAATTTTATCATCAATTTTATTTCTAACTGTACCACACCCTCCAAAATATCGTGCATTATGTCTACGTTTGGAACTTCACATAATTTAAAATACTTTAAATCATTTAAAATTCTTCTGTTCTTTAAACCAAACAATATATTTGTGGAAGAAGCGGCTGATGCATGAATTTCATAGTTTATATTATTTCGTAACTCCAGATTATCTTCATTATATTTTTGTTGAATTTGTTTTTTCTCAATTAGGCAATGTCTACAAAAATGAGTAGCTGAAAATGATTCAACCATTCCAAACAATGCATTACCCCCTAAATTATCATAGGATATACCACACAATGTTCCGTGAAATCTGATATTTTTAACAAGAATTCCATCATGTTCAAGTAATTTTAAATCTTTAACAATAGGTGCCAAAATTTCATTAAAATTGATGACCTTTAAGTCAATTGCATAAAATAGTGCTAACAAATGTATATGCTCCAAGCGTGCATTAAAATGTGGAGGTAAATTGCGGACTATAAAATATAATGCACCCATTTTATGTGAACCTGTTTTTGAGCCTAAAGGATTTGTAGTTTCGAAATCGTCATAGTATAGTTGTATTTGAAACGCATTTTTAGAAGTTTGAAAAAGTTCGTTTTTCTGATAACATAACCCATCATTAACATCTTTTAGAATGGGATAATTACAAGTTTTTGAACATGTCATAAATGAGAAAAATGAATCATTAACTAAAAGATTAGATAGAGTTTCAAGAATTGGAATATACATAAAAGTTGAAGGGATATTAATTTCTTTATACATTTTACTTTCTTTGTCAAAAATTTTTTCTCTTCTGGTACCTACACATATTTCTTTTGGGGATACATATTTAGTTTTTAAAATTTTATTTCTTTTGTACATAGTGTTAACTTTAAACAGTTCGGATTTAATGTTTTCAAAATAGGGTTTTAGAACATCAGTTAAAAAATTTAAATTCTTTTCCTTTATATATGTAATACAATTACAAAATATTGACTCTAAAAGTGTATTTAAATATTCAAAAATTATTTGCGATGTATTCTGAGGTAAAGAGAGTTTATTCAAATTATTTAAAAAATCTGTTATAACTGTTTCTATTGATTCATCATTCTTGTCATCAATTTCTAGTTCAAGATTTGAAGTATGTATAATATCAGTATCAACATTTTCAAGTGAATGAGATTGAACAATGGGTTTGGAATTTAGATTAATTTCTACAGAACATTTTTTTAAATGTTTCCTAAAACCACTAAATGTAAAAAACATTAAATTACATTTCCTATTAGCACATTTTAATTTTTTTCCATCCATTAATGAATGTCGAAGTCTTAAATGCCTTATCAAAAATTGGTTTGAATTAAATACTCGTTTACATACGAAGCACGTTAAACCCATAACGAAAACAATATTAAAAATAAAAATAAATTAATAACAATTACACCGTGGGTGTATTTGTCAATCTACTGATAAGTTCGATAATTTTAGGAGTTAATTTAACAGAATCTGTCTCAATTTTATAAAAAAATACTTGGACAAATATCCAAAATGATGTCAACATTTCATCATATTGAAGTTTGAAAACGAAATGTGTCTTAAATAATATATCGAATGCATCTACACTACTTGTAGATGAGATACCAACCGGAAGAATTTGCCCATCCAGGACAATGCAATGATAGTCAATGGCACTTCTATTTGGTCCCTGAGCGATTAATATAGGTTGTTTCGTTCGTTTAGCTTCTATTACTTCTTGCAACGGTACACCGGTCTAAAATAATAATCAAGTGTTATTTTTTATTATTCTAGTTTAGTAATAATTTATATCTTTATAACTAACCTCACAAAAAACCACTAAATGGTCAACTGACGTTAGTTGTGTGCCTCGTGAACCCTTTTTGCGACCTTTCGCCGTAGGTGGCAGCATCTGCAGTAATGCCAACATTGTTCGCGTAGTTCGATCCCATCCTACAGTTATGAAGAAATATAAGTTACTAACATGAGTAATTTAAGAACTAGTGAAATTATTACCCATATCGCTTTCTTCTGGTAATATTATGCGTTCTGTGTGATCGACCGTATTTTTATATATTTCAAAAATTAAGTTAGATTTCTCTAATAAATCTTTTTTAAAATCGTTGGCTGTTGGGTACATCATTTGGAAGTCTTTATCGATCTACAAACAATGCTAATTATAATTTCTATTATAATTTTATATTATGAAATTTGCATTTTTAAAAGCATTTATTAAGATTATCATTCTACATTTATATTTAAAAATTTAGTTTATAAATAAAAAATATTTACTAGACCGGGGATATCCAAAAAACGAGGAAACGTTTTTAATATATGCTCGGGTGGAATTATTCTTCTGTATTGTAAAGTTTCAGCCATATTTTCGAAAATTCGATCTAGTTGTTCTCTAGTTGCATTTTTTAAATATTGTATTTTGTCCTTAATAGATTCAGGCAAATTATCTACATGTGTTGTTTTGGGTATTTCCACCGGTGGAACGATTTTCAGTTTTTTACTAGCGTCTTTAGAATTTCTACACACAGTACGTAACCGCCAAGCAAGATAGCCCGACGAATTTTCGGGATCATAAAATGCTTCCTAAATAAACAAAAAAATATTAATATCCAATATGAAGTAATATTTTCAACGAGAAATTTGAAAGAAAATAAATATATAATAAAAATTACAGTGTTCTTGATTCTTGCATAAATGGAAGACAGTATTGCGACTGTTTTTCTCACCACAAATTATTAATATTTTAATCAGAAATTACTTACATATCCATGTTCAGTGGTAGGATTTTTTAAATTTGGAAATAAGTCAATTATTCCTTGTGCAAAATCGATTTTAACGTTTTTGTGTAACGCCGTACCGTGTCTATTTATCATTAAAGTTACGACTACATTCACTAGTTGTCTCCTTGTTTTGTTGCTTATATATCCTTTGTTTGTGTATTCATCAAAAATATGCTGACATCCACTTTTTAGGAGCATATTTTTTAAATCCTAAGAAAATACATTTTTATTTCAATAATTATTAAGACAGCAAAAAAAAAGATAATTGTACCTGTGCTCTTATATTTCCCCCAACTTGTTTAGGGAGTATTGATGATTGTGTTAAAAGCGAGGAAGAAGTTGATGGCTAAGAAAAATAGATGAATTTTAAAAAAGTGATAAGAAATTATAACCAATATAATTATTGTACTTGTGCTAATATATTTTCTTTCTCGTTTTGGGAGAGAATGTCTGGTTGGAACTCAAACACGTATACATCTTCTCTTAGTTCGTCACCAGACGTTACTGAATCGGATGGACTGTCAATCTGAGGTAAATTTGGAATTGGTTGTGTATCTGCATATATCCAATTAACCATTTCTTCTGAAGTAAGTGTGTTTACGGTTGCAGTAGATGAAGACGACTGCGACTGATTTAATGTATCTATATATCAAATATTAACAAATGTAAGAAATAAACAATAATTAAAATTACAGTAATACCTAAACCAGTAGGATTTTCGAAGGGATCTTCTTTTAAGGTACATAATATAGTACAGTTTTTATTGCACTTTATATAATCCACTAGAACGTCGTTTTCCAACTCAACTCCGTCTGCGTCGGTAAAATAAAAATTTCTATTACTAAGATCAGGATATTTCTGCGTCGCTGTAAACAAAAATGTAATTATAATAATAGAGAAATCCAGAATGACGTCATAGCCAGGGGCCAACCTACTATTCCAACCTCACTTTTGCATATTTTAGATTAAATTTGGGAACAGTTTCTGTCAAAATGTAATTTAAATAATTGTTTCATTATACAAAATACCTATAAAACTGCATATAAAATAGTATTATGTTGTTAGTTACATTTAAAGTTAATATAAAAGACCATTTTGACAGCTGCCCTCTGACATATTCATTTGTTATGGATTCGTCTATTGTTATTTATGTGTCAAGGCAAAGGTGTTTAGTGTTGTGTTAGCCCGACGCCCTAGCAAGGTTGATAAACTGCTATTTTACTCTTGGATGTGCATGAAATATATTTTTTGAAATTTTATTGTATAAATAGTTTTTGAATGGATTAATATTTAGGATTTCTAATTCAAGAAACAATAGCCAGTATCTAAAATACAGAACAAATAACAAAATAAAATGCCACAAACTACCAAACCGAAACGTATGTAGCCAATGAATGGCGGCTAATTTTCAAATAATTCTAAAAACAAGCCCTCAAGAACATGTGATCCAGTCACATGGCTACTAGCGGCTTATATTACACAACACAAAACAAAACATAACATAACCTCAAAAAACAAAGCAACTAAATAATTAAGTACGCACCTGTTGTGACAAAATCATCATATACACTCTCTTCATTAATAATTGTCCACTTTATTTTATCCATATATTGCATTTTAAATGTTATTTTAGCCATTTTTATAACGCAAACAAATATCAAGACACAGCAGGCTAGTCTATGACTGCTCGGTCAGTGACTAATAATGGAACAGAAAACAACATGCCCAAACATGTTTCGTATGACACTATACAGTGTAAAATGTACATTACAATAAGCACTCAACACAGTCTTGTTGGTAAAATTTACCAATTGCGGTGTATTTTTACTCAGATTTTTGTGAATTTGACCACACTGTAGAGAAAAATCATTTTATTATCACATAAACACACTCGCTAGTGTAGTAAGTAAAATTTCGATATATTCCACACTGATAAATATTTACCAAATTACAAAATCCACACTAACGAAATTTTCACTCACTTTAGAGTTGAATTTAACACTGGTTGAGTTTACCACTTACCAAATCGTCTTTACACGGTCAAAATTTCTTAGAGTGTATAATGTAATTTTTTATATTAATTAAACTGTTTAACATATTAAGTTCATTTTGTAGAACATTAAAATCGTTGAGATTACCACCATTGTTGTCGTCCATTGTTGGTTGGCGGGGGGTTAAGGGGTTGGCTGCAGGCAGTCCATGTGGGAGGGAGGGCGCACCGGTGGCGATGGGGGCTGGTGTTGGTAGTAGCGGTGGGCGGGGCGCCGGCTGTTGGTGCTGCGCGGGCGGTAGCGCGGGGTAGTTCCGTGCGTCGAGGGGCGCGACTGAGGGCTGCTGAGGGACGTCTGCATGCCGGTACCGGGGGTCGGCATCACGAAGACGAGCGAGCCAGGGGTTTGACTTCGGTGCTGGTATCAGTGGCGTTCTTGTCGTTTTTTTAGCGGGGGCAGCGTTTTTATGCAGTTGTTCGACCCTGAAGATATACACCGGGCAGATGGTCGCGTTTGCCGGATGTGCGCCCTTGCAGTTTACGCACTTCGCATCTTCGGTGATTGGCTTAGTGCATGCTCTTGTTTCGTGCTTTCCAGCGCATTTCAGGCATCGATACTCTCTGTGGCAATTCGAAGTTGCGTGGCCCCACATCTGACAGCGGTGACACTGCGTTATGAGTTTCTTGTTCATATGTCTTTCCCAGGATATGCTTGTATATAATAGAGTCTTAATTTTCTGTTGTATCTCTTTTAATGTAATGTCAGTTTTTGTGACAACGAGGTACATAGGATATCTTTTTGTGGTCATGCGGTATACTGTTTTTATTTTCAGATGATTGGTGTTCTCGAGGGCATCTTGAACTTCCTCGGGTGTAGCAGGCGGGTTCCAGTGAAGGCCCTTCATCACGAACGCGTGTGTTTTTTCGTGCGCATCTGAGTAAGTGTGGAATTGAGAGTTGTTTCTTTGTAATGTTTTCATTAGCAGTTCCTTATCTCCTTGTTCTTGCACCCAAACATTGATATTATTTTTCGTGTATTTTATTTCAAAACCACCCTTAACAGATTCTTGTACTCGGGTACACAGCTCACGGTGGTTCACTTTGTGCCCTGCTATTATGATTGGAGCAGGTGCTGTTCTCCTGACTCCTGGTTTGTATCTCTGTTCATTTTTTTCTTGTGTATCTTCTTGTAATTGTGATGAATTCTGTCTTTGTTGTGGTTGTCTCTGCTGTTTTGGTGATTGTTGGTTTAATGTTTGTTTCTGTTGTGTTCCAGTGTACCTCGTTTCACTATCATAATGCTCTATTTCCATCTCTGGGCCGCCATTTCCTGCATCAGAGTCATTATCGCTCAAGATCTCAAACCTGTTGGAGGTGGGGACTATAAAATTAGCATCGGGTGTGGCCTGTGACGCTGGGGGCGTGCCCCGTGACGTTGATGGCCCGGCCATGTTGGAAATGGGCGGAATTTGTGGTTTCTGCCTCTTGACTAGACGCTTGCGCCGCGGTATTGGCTCATCAAACACACCCATTTGCCTGAGTTGTTCAAGACCCAACCTCGCCTCATCGCTACTCGGTGTTTTAATTCCGTCCTTCTCTGGGCTGTTTGTCGCTTTCCTCTTTCTCTCCGTCTGGCTCTGCTGGCACGCTCTGTCGTCCGGTAGCCGAACCGGGGTCTGTCGCTCGTCTCGCGGATCATAGAATTCTATGATGTCGCCCCACGACTTCTTGTTTGTCATTTCACTTGCACTTGCACTTCCCTTATCACTAACTGCACTGCGCACACTGTTTCGCGAGTTAACACTATGAACACTCTTCACACTATCACTGTCACTACTACTGCACTTGCTTCCATTTTTCACTGGTTTTTTATTTTTATCAGTCCTACCTATTTTGTTGCGTTTCCGCGTCATTCGGGGGTTTTCACCCCTATAAGGGTGGTTTGTTTTGGATTTCGCTTTACTAAAGTTTAAGACACTATTTCTGCACTTTTTAAGAATAACCATGCACTCTAAACGATTTTAGAAAAAACGTGGTTGTCAAATGAACTTTGACTTAACTTAAGTCGAGACCGCACGAAACTATACTCAACTTAACTCGACCGTCTTACACGAAGGCCGGACGAGAACTGGGGGGCGAGAACTGGTACTTTCAATGTGATATGGCCGTTGACACAATATTTATTTTGATTAAAAAATATCAAAAATATTTTAACTAAATACCCCTTTATCAATGAAAACTTCAACACCCCCTCCCTCCTCCTCCGGGGGAGATAGTACATGATAGTCACTTCCATACGGAATAAAATAATAATACAAATATACCTTTCATACTATGATGGTTATAAGAATTATCCCAAGATAATTGTTCTTGTTTCTTTCAATCTTTGGAATCCTCGCCACACCAAATTGTCTAAGGAATCATCTTATATGTCTTATGGTTCCTCACTATACTCCATCCATTCATGTCCATTTGGAAGCCGTTGTGTCGTTCCTTTCATTCTTCGGAGTCCACACCACACCAAATGGTCTAAGGAATCACCTTATATGTCTTATTGTTCCGCACTATACGCCATCCACAATATCCATTTGTTTGAAATGATAAGACTGGTTCAGTTTAGAGTCAATTATTATTTTACTCTGCAAATAAACAATGTCTATATTATACTTTATACAAAATATTCCACTACGTAAGTACCTACATCTAGGTATTACCCTAAATCTAATTTTATCTTGCCCCCATTACAAGATTTCGTTAATTCTTAAGTAATCCCTAAATCTTACATACATATAATTCGATACATTAAAAATTGTGACAAACATTATCTTATATTATATATTTATTAATTTATATAGATATTACACTTTATAATATATCGTAATACTTAATTTATACCCTGTAGTTTGTGTGGTGGGATGGACATAATTATCTCTCGTTTTATTTGAAAGATTGTCAATAATTAAATTTTAAAAAGGGAAAAAAAAATTAAAAAGGGTAATGCCAACGGCACGCGGTGTTCCCAAGCGGTCACCCATCCAAGTACTAACCGCGCTCGACATTGCTTGACTACAGTGATCGGACGAGAACTAATAATAATAATAAATACTTTATTGGTCTTTCAGGTTTTTACATCAAGTGTACAAAGTAATACACCCGCATTACGCTCTTGGCCAGCGTGAGAGCCGACCGCGCCGTACAGTATGCCAATCTCAATCACTGGTGATTTTTGGATTGCATACTGTATCGACGCTGCGTGCTCTCGGCTGGTGCAGCGAATGCGGGTTGTATTTAATATTGTTTAATATTGCTATTAACCATAATTGCTTCCCTAGCTTTAGCTTTACAGCATTATTATAATTATATTATCGCATGTATGCTTAAGATATTTAATGTGTGCGTGTGATGGTGTGTGCGTGTATATGAATGATCGTGTAGTGTACATGTAGGAAAAAATAAGCAAAAAACCTACTTTAAACATTTGTTCCTTAAAACTAACTTAATCTAAGTGAGTGACAGTATGATTATTTACAATGCGGCTATGATTTTTCCTAACATTAGGATTTGGTGATTGTGAATGATTTGAATGTATGTGAACGATATGGCTTATTTACTATATGAATGATGTGCATGATATTTACAATGCAGTTATGCTATTTATCCTTACATAAGATATAGTGAATATGAATGATTACATAATGTGGTTTATGAGGCGCTCTTATACTCTACATGGATGAGGTGAGTGAATATAACAATGCGGTTATGACACTTTCTTACATTTTTAATATTGTGATGCGATGTGTTTGTTAGTAATGGAATGTGATGTGTTATTCCTGGAAGCGTTGGTGGAAGATGGGTAGATCTTGGTATGGTAATTTGTGAATTAGTGGAAAAGGAGCGTTGTGCTCTCTGATTTGTGTGACAGTTCTCGTTAGTGGATTATGTCGTAGTTGTGTTTCGTAGAATTTCTGTGAGAGTCTGTTTATGTATTCGTGAATGTACGGTAGGTCGGTTTGTCTATGTAAATCGTCGATTCTAGAGTATCTGTCTCCGCCTGTGACAAGTCTTAAGCATTTGTTCTGAAATCGTTGCATCGGAATCAGTGCTGATTTAGACGCACAACACCACACTGGACATGCGTATGTGAGTGTGGGGCGTATGATTGATGTGTAAATGAGTTTCTTATTACCCTGTGACATTTGACTCGTAGCACTCAGCAGGGGGTACAGAGACTTAACTGCTGCTGCACCCTTGCGGATTGCATTTTTAATATGTTGTACGTGGTACAATCTAGGCTCCAGGGTGGCGCCTAGATATTTAACTGACTGTTTAGGCGGCGCGCGATAATTATTAAGTGTGAGTGGAGTGTACACTTTATTAAGTGTGTGTTTGCGTGTGAAGACTATGGTTTCAGTTTTGTCGTCATTTATCTTAACCTTCCATAGGCGCCAGTATGGTTTGAGTATGTTTATGTGTATTTGTAATTGTTTGTTGGCGACTTCAGCGTTATGTGAAGAGCTGTAAAGTGCCGTATCGTCCGCATAGAGTGCTGTCTTTGTCTGCGCGAAGGTCGGTATGTCATGAATGTAAAGGGTGAAAAGGGCGGGGCCTAGGCAACTGCCTTGTGGTACCCCCGCCCTTATAGGGTGAGGTGGTGAAACAGTATTGTTGAGTTTGACTTGAAGTGATCTGTCAGTTAGATAAGAATTTATGATTTTTGTAAGTAGTGGTGGAGCTTTCGTTTGAATCATTTTGTAAATGAGCCCTTCATGCCATACTTTGTCGAAAGCTTTTTCAACGTCAAGAAGGGCCATTACTGTAACCTTTTTCTTATTAAACTCGGTAGATATGTCGGTTACGACTCGCACTAGTTGCTGTGTTGTATTATGTCTCGGTCTAAATCCAAATTGAAAGTCTGGTATGATTTTATTTTTATTTAAATGTTTGTTAAGTCTGCCCAATATCACTTTCTCTGCAACTTTTGAAAGAGTTGAGAGAAGTGATATCGGTCTGTAACTGGTCGGCTGTTTAGCGTCTTTGTTTGGTTTATGTATCGGTATCACTAGTGCAGTTTTCCATGTATTTGGAAAATACTGGAGCGTAATCATTGAGTTAATAATATACGAGAACTGCACCAGTGCCTTACGTGACAGGTTTTTAAGTACTATGTTTTGTATGTCGTCTAGTCCTGGCGCTTTCTGGTTAGGAAAAGATTTTATATGTTCTAGTACTTCCAAGGGCTTTGTAAGAAACCTGGCAAGCTGTCTAGAGTTAATGTCTGTCTGTTGATTTAAAAAGTCTTGTACTGTGTCAATAATTTCCTGTTGTTCAGGTGAATTATTATTGCTTAGTCTGTGAACTTGCTCGAAGACTTCCGCTAGCGCTTCAGTCTTCTGCTCGTCCTCGTAAAGTATGTCATTGTTTACTGTCAAGTCCGGTACTGGTTTGAAGGGCTTTTTTAGCGCATGAGTCATGCGCCAAAGCGAGCAATCGTTAGGATTCAGATTTTTTAATTTATTTTGCCAGGTTTCGTTTCTAAATGTTTTAAGTTCTGTCTGTATTTGTTTGTTGAGTGCGTTCATGTGATTTCTATGTGCAATGTCGCGTGTCCGTTGCCATAGCCTTCGAGTGTTGTTGCGCAAATTAATTAAGTCTGTAATATGTTGTGGTATGCGATCTTTGTGTGGCTGCAGTTTAACAACGCGTGTGTGTTTCTGCAGCGCGTGTGTAATGGCATTCGTCAACAAACGCACTTGCTCATCAATCTCATTTGTGGTGGTCATATGAGATTTTATGATGATGTTTGAGTCAAGTGTTTTGCGGAACGAATGCCATTCTGTGTCTTTGTACGTCCTCGTGTTACGTGTAGTGTCAGTGTGTGTAATGCGGCCGCCTAATTTTGTTAAAATAGGCAGGTGGTCAGAGTTAAGCTCGTTGAGTGCTACTGGATTAGGTAGGTGTGCAACATTCTTATTTAAGATTATGTCAATAGTCGTTGGTGTCATGTTGTTCACAGGGTAATGCGTGTGCGTGGGTGTGAAATGAATGATTGCGTTATGTGAATGAATGTATGAATGCACGGTACGACCGTTGGCATTCGCAATATTGCAATTCCAGTGCGGATGTTTTGCATTGAGGTCTCCAATAATCAGCACCTTTCTGCCGATGTTTAGTAATGTATGTAGTTCTTGTTGTGTAAAGTTATTTGAAGGTCGGTTGTATACAGTAATTATGTGTGTGTTATCAGAGAGCCGGATACACAAGGATTCTAAGGTTGTTGGCTGAAGATGAGTTAATTTGTGTTGTATATTGTCTCGGATTATTATAGCAACCCCCCCTGCGGGAACATGGCCCTGGTTGGCTCTGTCTGCTCTGTGTATAATATACCCTTTAATTTTAATTTTATCCGTTTGTCTAAGTCGTGTTTCGTTAATTAGCATTATGTGTACGTCGTGTTTGTGTAAAAAGTGTATTAACTCACCTAGTTTTGAGGATATCCCGTTCGCATTCCAGGAACATATGTTAGTAGACATTTTTATTTCCTAGAAAATGACATGTTTTGTGCGAAATTAGCGATTATGTGTAGGTGATCTTCTTCATTTATACAGTTCATTAGTTCATTATTTAGTTTCCTTACTGCTAGCAACATTTCTTTTAGATTAACAATACTGTTTAGTGTGTTTAATTCATTAGTTAACTCGCGGAGTACCTGAAAGTAGTTATCGTTATTTTCACTTGTGGGAGGGGCTTGAGAGTTGGCTGCAGGCAGTCCTTGGGGGCGGGAGGGAGCACCGATGGCGTTGGGGGCGGGGCCGGAGTCAGTTGGCGGCGGGGGCGGATCGCGCGGATCACGCTCGCTACGGCGCCTTGTTTGCACTGGTGGGAGTGACGGAAAGTGGCGACTGTTGATTGGCGCTGGAGAAGCTCGTTCGGGGGTGGCTGCATACCGGGTCTGGGTACGTCGCGTGTGGTGCTGTGTCCAAGCGTTAGTGGCTGGAGGCGGTGCTGGTTCGTATACCGGACGCTTATTGGCTGTGTTTCGTTTGGTCACTAGCTCGAGGCGGTATATGTAGGCGGGGCATGTGGTGGAATTGGCCGGATGTGCGCCTGTGCAGTTTATGCATTTGGCTGGGACTTCTCTTGGTTTTGTGCATGTTCTTGTTGGATGGCTCTCTGCACATTTCAGGCATTTGTATTCCCGATGGCAATTGCTTGTGGCGTGTCCCCACATCTGGCAACGATGACACTGCGTCAGCTGTTTTTTGTTTATGTGTCTTTCCCACCTCACACTCGTGTACATAACAGTTTTGACTTTTTCCTGTATCGCTTTGAGTGTGAGGTCGCTGTACGTGACAACTAAGTAGAGTGGGTCTCTCCTTGTTGTCATTTTGTAAACTTGTTTGATGTTTAGGTTGTGTGTGCTTTCCAGCTCCTGTTTTACTTCTTCTGGCGCAGCAGGTGGGCTCCAGTGAAGCCCACGAAGCACAAATGCATGCGTTTTCTCATTCGCGTCGCTGTACGTGTGGTGTTGGATATTGCTTTCTTGGAGCGACTTTAGCATTTTGTTTTTATCCTCCTGGGTGTCGACCCACACATTAATATTGTTCCTCGTGTATTTGAGCTGAAAACCATTAGTGACGTGTTGCTGCACCATAGAGCAAAGATCTCTATGGTTTACGTCACTGTTGTGCGCAATAATGATGGGCGCTGGTGCTCGTTGCCTGACGCTTCTTTGTTGTGTTTGTTGTTGTTGCCGTGTTTGTTGTTGTTGTTGTTGTTGCTGCTGCAATTGTTGTCGTGTTTGTTGCTGTTGCAATTGTTGTTGTGTTTGTTGTTGTTGTTTTTGTTGTTGTGGTTGTGACATTTCTTCCTGTGTATCATTGTTTTCGGTGTCAGTATCGTTCACTTCTTCTGTTATCATTTCTTCATTATTTAATGTTTCGTACATATTAGAGGTAGGTACGGTGTAGTGTGATGTAGACGGTTGTTGGTCATCCATTATGATTGTGGGCGGGGCCAGGTTGCGTACCGCCTTGCGCTTCCGCCTCGGTTTGGGCGGGTCGTTCAGTCCCAGTTCATTAAGTTGGGCCAATGCCACTGCCTCTGTGCTAGCCTCAGTAGCGCTATCCTTTTCTGGGCTTTGTGATGCCCGCCTCTTCTTTTCATTGTCGTGCGCCTGACGCTCTCTTTCGCTTGGTAGGCGAACTAGGTTCACTCTGACAGTGCGGGGATCTGTGAATTTTATTAGTTCTACCCATCCTTTATTACCGGCATCACTTTCACCGTTACTAATTTTTTCACTATGAACACTTTTATCACTCGCAACACTTTTCTCACTCATCACGCTTTTATTACTCACAGCACTTTTCACACTTGTATCACTTTCATTTCCATTTTCACTGACACTCTCACTGTTTTTTGTTTTTGTTTGTGTTTTGCCCTTAGGCATGGGGTTTCCACCCCTACGGGGCTTTCGCGCACTATTTTTCACTATACTAAAGTTTAGCACTGGTTTTCTAATACGTTTAAGTATTACCATACACCGCTTTTATAGAAAAAAAACGTGGCTTAAACACACGCACACTACTACAATACTTGACTTAAGTCTCACGTTAAGTCACGGTTGGAAAACACGTCTTACCTGTACAAGGTAATGACGAGAACTGGGGGGACGAGAACTGGTACTTTCAATGTGATATGGCCGTTGACACAATATTTATTTTGATTAAAAAATATCAAAAATATTTTAACTAAATACCCCTTTATCAATGAAAACTTCAACACCCCCTCCCTCCTCCTCCGGGGGAGATAGTACATGATAGTCACTTCCATACGGAATAAAATAATAATACAAATATACCTTTCATACTATGATGGTTATAAGAATTATCCCAAGATAATTGTTCTTGTTTCTTTCAATCTTTGGAATCCTCGCCACACCAAATTGTCTAAGGAATCATCTTATATGTCTTATGGTTCCTCACTATACTCCATCCATTCATGTCCATTTGGAAGCCGTTGTGTCGTTCCTTTCATTCTTCGGAGTCCACACCACACCAAATGGTCTAAGGAATCACCTTATATGTCTTATTGTTCCGCACTATACGCCATCCACAATATCCATTTGTTTGAAATGATAAGACTGGTTCAGTTTAGAGTCAATTATTATTTTACTCTGCAAATAAACAATGTCTATATTATACTTTATACAAAATATTCCACTACGTAAGTACCTACATCTAGGTATTACCCTAAATCTAATTTTATCTTGCCCCCATTACAAGATTTCGTTAATTCTTAAGTAATCCCTAAATCTTACATACATATAATTCGATACATTAAAAATTGTGACAAACATTATCTTATATTATATATTTATTAATTTATATAGATATTACACTTTATAATATATCGTAATACTTAATTTATACCCTGTAGTTTGTGTGGTGGGATGGAAATAATTATCTCTCGTTTTATTTGAAAGATTGTCAATAATTAAATTTTAAAAAGGGAAAAAAAAATTAAAAAGGGTAATGCCAACGGCACGCGGTGTTCCCAAGCGGTCACCCATCCAAGTACTAACCGCGCTCGACATTGCTTGACTACAGTGATCGGACGAGAACTAGTAGTAAGATCTTTATTGTTTCTTTGTTGATTACAGTAAATTTACAATGTATCACAACCCGCATCACACTCTTGACTGGTGTGAGAGCCGACAACGCAGTACGCTATGCTAATCTCAATCGATTGATTTGCGGATTGCATAGCGTATGTGCGCTACGATGCTCTCAGCCAGTCGAGTGGATGGGGTGTGTTAAAAATTGTTATTTATTATGTTAACAACGATTGCTTTCCTAGCCTTTAGGCTTTACAGCTATAGTATAATTGATTTACACCACAATTGGTTTAAAATAATGAATGTGTGCGTGTAATGAAGTGTGCTTGTGTATGAGTGATCGTGTTGTGTGTTACAGGAAAAAATAAAATCAAAAAACCTGCTTAAGATAATTAATAATTGTGGCCTTAAAACTAACTTAAATCTAGATGAGTATCGTTATGATTATATACAATGCGGTTATGACGTCTATTTACAGTTGAATTTGATGATTGTGAATGATATTTGATGAGTGTGAACGACATGTTCTTAATAAATATATGGCTGACGTGGGATGAGTGATATTTACAAATGAGTGGTGTGAATTTATTTACATTTTATTTATATACAATGATGTGAATGTAATGTATGAACGATCTTATTCTATGTGCGTGATGTGAGTGAAATAATAACAGTGCGGCTATGATGGTATTTACATTTAATTAGGTTGAAAGAATGTTTTGATTAGTAATGAGATGGAATGTAAGGTTAAGGCATTTGAATATTATATTGATGAATGTTCTGTCCGAAAGTGAGCATTGTGTGAAAAATAGATTGTTGGTTAGTGCATTGTTGTAGTTGGTGGTTCAGCGCTTTTACGGCTGTTATTAAATTTTCTATATTAACTAAGCTATTCAGTACATTTAATTCATGTTGTAATTCATTAAAACTATTCATATTATTTACATTATTTACATTATTATTTATATTATTTACAGGGTTGTCTGCATTCGTGTCGCTGGGGGCAGTGGCGTGTTGTGAGTGGTGGGGCGCTGAACGTTGGCGCTGCGTTTGCGCGGGTGGGAGTGAGGGGTAGTGACGAGCGTCCAGTGGCGCGACAGGGGGCTGTTGGGGGTTGGCTGCAGGCCGGTTCAGGGACGTAGACGGACCGTGATGGCGAGCGAGCCAGTGGTTGTTGGTTGGTGGTGGTGCTGGAGCGAGCGGTGTGCGTGTCTGTTGTTGTTTGGCTGCTTTATGTATCCTCTCTATTCTGTCTGTATAGACCGGGCAAGTAATTGAATTAGCAGGATGCGCGCCTCGGCAATTAATGCACGTAGCCGGCTCGGTTTTGGGCTTAGTACAATCCTGTGTTGGGTGTTTCTCTGCGCATTTCATGCAACGGTATTCGCGATTGCAATTTGAAGTGGCGTGACCCCACAACTGACATCGGTGGCATTGAGTTATCAACTTTTTGTTGACGTGTCGTTCCCATCTAATGCTGGTGTAGAGTATTGTTCTTATGTTGGCTTGTATTTCTTTAAGTGTGATGTCTGTAGATGTTATGACAAGGTACATGGGTGATATTTTGGTGGTCATTCGGTATACTTTTTTCACTTGTATTTTATTTGTGGCTTGTAGGGCTTCTTCAACTTCCTGGGGCGTAGCTGGCGGGTTCCATTGTAGACCTTTGAGCACGAATGCGTGTGTTTTCTCATTAGTGTCAGTGTATGTGTGATATTGTTGTTTGCTTCTCTGTAGTGCGTTGATTAATAATTGTTTGTCTTCTTGTGTTTTTACCCATACATTAACATTGTTTTTTGTGTACTTGATTTCAAACGTTCCTTTAATTATTCGTTTTAATTCCGTGCAGAATCCTCTATGATCCACAGTATTTCCTGCAATTATAACAGGTGCTATTGTCGTTTTACGTATCCCTGGCTTGTATCTCTGTTCATGTTTGCTTTGTCTTCTATCGTCGTGTTGTTGCTGTTGTCCTTGTCTATTTTGTTGTTGTTGTGTTTCATTGTCATCTACATAGTCTAGGTCAGTGTACTCCATGCCATTTCCGGTGTCAGATTCATTGTCTGTTAGTATTTCAAACATATTGGAGGTGGGAATATTGCTCACTTGTCCGCCATTTGCACCGGGCGTGGCCTGAGACGTGGATGCTTTCGGGTTCGTCATAATTTCGGTAGGTGTTGCCGGTGGGTGTGGCTTCTGTATTTTCAGCTTTCGTATTGGCCGGCGTTTTACTGGGTCTAGCAAGCCCAACACCTCTAGTGTGTGTCTCTCTATCTCTTCTTGCGTTAGTTGGCTGTTGTTTGGGCTGTTTGACGCTCGTCTCTTTCTCTCTTCTTCTCGCTGCTTGCTCGCTCTGTCGGTGGGTAGCCGAACTAAAGTAGGCACTGGCGTGTCGCGTGGATCATAGTTCTCTTTTAGAACGACCCACGGTCCGTTTTGGTTTTTAGCACTCGCGGCGTTCACATCACTTGCATTGACGTTTATCGTAGCACGTTTTTTACTTTTTTCACTTACTGATCTACTTACACTATTTTTAGAACTATCACTTTTTACACTTGTTACACTCTCATTTTCACTCACATTCGGGCTAGGTTTACTGTTTTTCACTGTCTTTTTAGTTTTTTGCTTTTCAGTCCTATCTATTTTCGGTGGCATTTGGGGGTTTGAACCCCTACGAGGGTAAGTAACGCGAGCTTTCGCGATACTAAAGTTGAACACACTTCTCTTGCACTTTTTAAGCAGTACCATGCATTAGTATTCACTTTATAAAACAACTGATTTGGATCAATAACAGACTTAAGTCACTAGTCTGAGCTAAGCACAACCGCCTTGTACGAAGGTTGGTTGTGAACTGGGACGAGAACTGGTACTTTCAATGTGATATGGCCGTTGACACAATATTTATTTTGATTAAAAAATATCAAAAATATTTTAACTAAATACCCCTTTATCAATGAAAACTTCAACACCCCCTCCCTCCTCCTCCGGGGGAGATAGTACATGATAGTCACTTCCATACGGAATAAAATAATAATACAAATATACCTTTCATACTATGATGGTTATAAGAATTATCCCAAGATAATTGTTCTTGTTTCTTTCAATCTTTGGAATCCTCGCCACACCAAATTGTCTAAGGAATCATCTTATATGTCTTATGGTTCCTCACTATACTCCATCCATTCATGTCCATTTGGAAGCCGTTGTGTCGTTCCTTTCATTCTTCGGAGTCCACACCACACCAAATGGTCTAAGGAATCACCTTATATGTCTTATTGTTCCGCACTATACGCCATCCACAATATCCATTTGTTTGAAATGATAAGACTGGTTCAGTTTAGAGTCAATTATTATTTTACTCTGCAAATAAACAATGTCTATATTATACTTTATACAAAATATTCCACTACGTAAGTACCTACATCTAGGTATTACCCTAAATCTAATTTTATCTTGCCCCCATTACAAGATTTCGTTAATTCTTAAGTAATCCCTAAATCTTACATACATATAATTCGATACATTAAAAATTGTGACAAACATTATCTTATATTATATATTTATTAATTTATATAGATATTACACTTTATAATATATCGTAATACTTAATTTATACCCTGTAGTTTGTGTGGTGGGATGGAAATAATTATCTCTCGTTTTATTTGAAAGATTGTCAATAATTAAATTTTAAAAAGGGAAAAAAAAATTAAAAAGGGTAATGCCAACGGCACGCGGTGTTCCCAAGCGGTCACCCATCCAAGTACTAACCGCGCTCGACATTGCTTGACTACAGTGATCGGACGAGAACTTTTTTTACTATAGAAAATACTTTATTATTATCCTTTTTGATACAACATATATTTGACTCCGCACATGAGCGAACTAACCAGGCGGACGCCACTGGCACAGAGTGCGAAGCTTGATAGCGATCTAGCAGATACGCAATCAGCTGTCCACTGTTGTGCTAGACGTTCCGTCTGGCTTCGTTCATGGCCTTGTCTACACTATGTTTACAAACAATGACAGACAAACAAAAACATACCCGACACAAGGCCATACCGTTTTATTTACAATAATAACTATTACTATTTAAGCACTGCTGACTGATGTACATATTATGTGTGTGTGTGTATGAGATGGGATGATCACGAATGATAGTGTGTTGTGTTTAATTGGTAGGAAAAATATACAAAAACCTCCCTCTAGAAAAAAGTGTACTTACAACTAACTTAACCTAAACATAGCCACATTTTCATATTAAATACAAATTTTCTTATTTACTAATGCATGATAATGGGATATTTACAGTGATGTTATGATATAATTACATTAGAGTTTGAATTTTATGAGTTTGTGTTAGTATGACGGTGTTACGTATCTGGAATGCGCTGGTGGAATAATGGGAGTGTGGAGTAGGGTAGATTGTGTTTTACTGTGAAGGGTGCATTGTGCTCTCTGACTTGTGTTATGTTTCGTGTTAGCGGGTTGTTACTAATTTGTGTTGTGTAAAATTTCTGTGATGCTTTAGTGATGTATTGGTGAATGTACGGCAGCTGAGCTTGCGCGTGTAAATCTGCGATTCTAGAATAGCGATCTCCGTTATGAATTAAGCGGAGACACTTATTCTGCAATCGTTGTAGCGGTTTCAGTGCTGTGTTTGACGCCGAACACCATACTGGATTTGCGTATGTGATGATGGGGCGAATGACAGTGGTGTACAGTAGTTGTTTATTTTTGGGAGTCATGGAGCTATTTTTATTAAGGAGAGGATACAGGGATTTTATAACCATATTCGCTTTTTTAATTACGTTATTTATTTGTGGGTTGTAATACAAACGTGGCTCTAAAACTACTCCTAAATATTTTACTGTCGTTTTTGGTTTTGTTTTATGTCCGTGTAGCGTGAGGGGTGTGTATACTGTGTTGTTTGTGAATTTACGAGTGAAAACTATGGTTTCAGTCTTTGTGTGGTTGATTTGAATTTTCCATAAGCGCCAGTACGGGGTGAGGAGATTTAAATGAATTTGAATCTGTTTATTTGCAACTTCTGCTGAGAATGACGACGAATAGAGTGCCGTGTCATCCGCATAGAGTGCAGTGTTAGTTTTTTCAAAAGTTGGAAAATCATGCAGGTACAGGATAAACAAAGTTGGCCCCAGGCAACTCCCCTGCGGGACGCCCGCAAGGATGGAGCGAGGGGTTGACAACTTGTTATTGACTCTAACTTTAAAATTACGGTTAGTTAAATAAGAATAAATTAATTTTACTAAAATGGGAGGCAAGTTTGCGCGGATAAGTTTATATATGATTCCTTCTATCCATACTTTGTCGAAAGCTTTTTCGACGTCTAGAAGGGCCATCACCGTGACCTTTTTCTTGTTGAACTGTGTCGTTATGTCGGTCACGATCCGCGCAACTTGCTGCACTGTAGAGTGCCTAGGTCTGAAACCGAACTGGAAGGGTGGGGTTATCTTGTGCTTAGTGTCGTGCTTTTGCAAGCGGTAGAGGAGCACTCTCTCGGCGACCTTTGACAGGGTGCTGAGGAGGCTTATAGGGCGGTAACTAAGCGGATGTTGCGGGTCCTTGTTCGGTTTCAGGATCGGGATAACGTTAGCACTTTTCCAGCAAGCTGGAAAGTGACTAAGTTTTATAATAGAATTAATTATGCAAGCAAATTGGCAGAGGGCCTTACGAGAAAAATTCTTCAAGACTACATTTTGAATTTCATCGGAACCTGGCGCTTTCTGGTTAGGTAATGATTTTATGATGCTAGCTAATTCGGATGGTGACGTAAGGAGTTTAGCTAGCATTGTTGGGTTAATATTATGCTCTGCATTTACAAATTCATTGACTGTGGTCGTAATTCGGAATTGTTCGGTTTGGGAATCGGGTTCAATGTGATGAACAGTCTCGAAGGCGTCAGCTATTGCCTCCGCCTTCTGTTCATCGGATAAATGGATGTTGCCGGCGTCCTGCAGCGTAGGGATGGGTTTGTGAGGATTTTTTAAGTTTTTTGTGAGTTTCCACAGGGAATTATCATTTGGATTGAGTTCTTGGAGCTTTTGCTGCCATTTTTCATTTCTGTAATTTTTAATTTCAAATTTAATGTTAGCGTTAAGCGCTTTAAGGGAATTGTGAAGGGCGGGATCACGTGACCTCTGCCACAGTTTCCGTGTAGTGTTTCTCTGTTTTATAAGTGTGGTGATGTGCGCAGGCAACTCGTCACGGTGCGCTTGAAGCTGAATCACGCGTGTGTGCTTCTCAATAGCGCGCTGAATTGCCTGCGTGAATGTGGCCACTAGCATGTCTAGGTCATGCGTAGTGGCGGCGTGTGGTGTGACTGAGATAAGCCCGTCAAGTGTTTGACGGAACTTATTCCAGTCTGTGTGTTTGTATGTGCGTTTGTAATTTGTTGTGTCTGTGTGCATGATGTTTTGGACTTTTAATTTTAATACTACTGGGCAGTGATCTGAACTTAGTTCAGCGAGAGCAATGGGGTCGTTAACGTTGCTATTATTTTTGTTTACAAATAAATCTATGGTGGATGGCGTCATGTTATTAGAGGGGTAGTGGGTAGGGGTAGACGAATACAAAATAATGGCATTATGTGATTGTGCGTAATTGTAAAGGGTTGAGCCGTTTACGTTTACTCTGTTGCAATTCCATGCTGTGTGATTCGCATTAAAGTCGCCTACTAACAGCACCTTTCTGCTAATATTGTGTAGTATTTGTAGGTCGTGTTGTGTGAATGTGTTAGATGGCTTGTTGTATATGCATACGATTGTTGTGTTGTCAGAGAGCTTAATGCCGACTGTTTCAAAGGATGTGCGTGGTAGGCGAATACTCATGTGTGTAATGTTGTTTTTGACCAGCACGGCGACGCCGCCGGCTGGTACGTGTGTTTGTGTAGGTCTATCGATGCGGTGCAAAGTATAGCCTTTAATAGTGAATTTGTCTGTAGGTGTGAGTCGTGTTTCTGTAAGTGTCATGATGTGAATGTTGTGTGTATCGAGGAAGTGAATGAGTTCGCCTATCCGGGACTTGATCCCATTCGCATTCCAAGTACAGATGTTAATAATGAATTTACGTACTAATGTTGTATGAATTTATGGATTGTATGAATGAAAATGCTGTAAACGAACGTGTATGAGGATCAGGGCAGGCTTTTAGTGCTTTATTATAGTCCTTAATAAATGCTAGTAGATTTTCTAGATTCACAAGGCTATTTAGTTCGGCTACTTCCGTGGCTAACTCACCAAAGACGTTAGTGGTTGGTGCGGTGTCCATGCGCAAGGTGGGGCACGCATGGGTGGCTTGTCCTGTGGCGTTGTGTGGGGGCTGGGGGGGATTGAGAGCGGTGTGTGGTTGTTGTTGATGCTTCTGCTGGGCTCCTCCTCCCGTTCGGACCGATGGCGGCGGTAGAGGCGGGAACTGGGCGTGGCTAGCTTCGTTGCTGGCTTGTAGTGCGCGCGTGGACCAAGCATTGCTCACCGGCTGCGGTGCCGGTACATACGTAACTGGCTGTTCATCAGGCTCTCCAGCGAGTCGCCGTTGGATTCTAGGGTTCCGTTTTGCTGCGAACTCCAGTTTACGTATGTACGCGGGGCACTCTCTGAAATTTGCCGGATGTTTGCCGTCGCAGTTGCAGCATTTCGGTTCTTCTTCTCGTTTCTTTGTGCAAATTTTGGTTAAATGTTTTCCTGCGCACTTGACACAACGCGGCTCACGGAAGCAGTTTGACGTCGAGTGTCCCCAGTTCTGACAACGATGGCATTGCGTGAGGATATTTCTGTTTTCATGGCGCTGCCATTCTACCTTGGTGTATAGTACATATTTCACTCTACTTTGGATCTCACGCAATGTCATCGATGCGTCGGTAACTACCAGGTAGAGCGGCCTATACTTAGTGCGCATACTGTACACATTTTTAATCGGCAAAGAGTGGGTTGTGGTTAGTTCCTCTTTCAGTTCATCCACTGTTGGTTCTGAGTCTAATCCACGTAGCACGAACGCATGGGTTTTGTCGTTTGTGTCCGTGTACGTGTGAAACTGAAAGTTCTCCTCCTGTAATTTAGCCATAATTTCTTTCTTTTCTTCCGCTTTTTGGCAAAAGAGATTCATATTGTTGCGAGTATTCTTCATGTAGAACCCACTCTTTGCCATGGTTTTAAGTTTGGTGGTAAGGCCACTATGGTTTACCGCTCTTCCTGGAATTATGATCGGCGCTGGTGTCTGCTTCTTGGTTGTTGTTGTCTGTTGTTTTTCTACTTCCGTGTTGTTGTCCTCGTCGTCTTCGTCATTTTGTGTCAGTAGAGGGGCGTACCTGTTGCTTAACGGTGTTGGTGTAGGCAATAGTCCGGCACCCCCTCTGTTGCCTGTGTGTCTCGGCATTTTTATTGTTTTTGTGTTTGCAGTGCTTGGTCCGGCGCGCGCATGCGTCTGAGTGGTAGTACTGGGAGTGGCTGTGGTGGTGGTAGCCGCGCCACTGGGCCCTGCAATATCACTGGCTGTTTTTGTTTGGTTTCTAACCACTGTCACGTCGCTAGTGTTGTCCAGCAAACTGAGCTGCAGCAGCGCCCAGCGTCTCTGTTCGTCACTAAGATTATCGCTTTCTGCAGCGTTAGTTCCGCTACTCTCCGCTGTGCTAGCTTCTCCTCTTGCCTGCCTCGTGGTTTTTTTCACCGGTTGTTCTTGTAGTTTTTCAGGGCTTTCCACGGCTTTTCTTTTTGTATTTATGTCACTTTCACTCGTAGCTTTATCACTTTCACTCGTATCTTTCTCACTAACACTTATTCTATCTGTTCGCACAATACACTGCCTGAAAAACTCTGCAAATTTCACTTTTTGTTCTTTAGGGCTATTCTCACCCACACTCATTGCTTTTTCACTATCACTGCTTACACTCACATTTTCACATATTACATTCTCACTGTCACTGTTTTCAATTTCACTGCCACTGTTGTTATCAATTGGTTTTGTTTTAGGCATACCCTTAGGCCCTTTACGTTGGGCTTTCAGGGCGCGCTGTATATGTAGGGGTGCAACTTGTTTTAGTCTTTTGAGTTTCACCATGCACTAGTAACACTATAAATATAATTTAAATAAATAAACTATTGAGAAACTTCTCAAAGCGCACAGCTGAGTCGAGGTATACACACGTCCTTGACTTAAGTCACGTAATACGTCTACTCTGTACAAGAGTCGGACGAGAACTGGTACTTTCAATGTGATATGGCCGTTGACACAATATTTATTTTGATTAAAAAATATCAAAAATATTTTAACTAAATACCCCTTTATCAATGAAAACTTCAACACCCCCTCCCTCCTCCTCCGGGGGAGATAGTACATGATAGTCACTTCCATACGGAATAAAATAATAATACAAATATACCTTTCATACTATGATGGTTATAAGAATTATCCCAAGATAATTGTTCTTGTTTCTTTCAATCTTTGGAATCCTCGCCACACCAAATTGTCTAAGGAATCATCTTATATGTCTTATGGTTCCTCACTATACTCCATCCATTCATGTCCATTTGGAAGCCGTTGTGTCGTTCCTTTCATTCTTCGGAGTCCACACCACACCAAATGGTCTAAGGAATCACCTTATATGTCTTATTGTTCCGCACTATACGCCATCCACAATATCCATTTGTTTGAAATGATAAGACTGGTTCAGTTTAGAGTCAATTATTATTTTACTCTGCAAATAAACAATGTCTATATTATACTTTATACAAAATATTCCACTACGTAAGTACCTACATCTAGGTATTACCCTAAATCTAATTTTATCTTGCCCCCATTACAAGATTTCGTTAATTCTTAAGTAATCCCTAAATCTTACATACATATAATTCGATACATTAAAAATTGTGACAAACATTATCTTATATTATATATTTATTAATTTATATAGATATTACACTTTATAATATATCGTAATACTTAATTTATACCCTGTAGTTTGTGTGGTGGGATGGAAATAATTATCTCTCGTTTTATTTGAAAGATTGTCAATAATTAAATTTTAAAAAGGGAAAAAAAAATTAAAAAGGGTAATGCCAACGGCACGCGGTGTTCCCAAGCGGTCACCCATCCAAGTACTAACCGCGCTCGACATTGCTTGACTACAGTGATCGGACGAGAACTAGTAGTAAGATCTTTATTGTTTCTTTGTTGATTACAGTAAATTTACAATGTATCACAACCCGCATCACACTCTTGACTGGTGTGAGAGCCGACAACGCAGTACGCTATGCTAATCTCAATCGATTGATTTGCGGATTGCATAGCGTATGTGCGCTACGATGCTCTCAGCCAGTCGAGTGGATGGGGTGTGTTAAAAATTGTTATTTATTATGTTAACAACGATTGCTTTCCTAGCCTTTAGGCTTTACAGCTATAGTATAATTGATTTACACCACAATTGGTTTAAAATAATGAATGTGTGCGTGTAATGAAGTGTGCTTGTGTATGAGTGATCGTGTTGTGTGTTACAGGAAAAAATAAAATCAAAAAACCTGCTTAAGATAATTAATAATTGTGGCCTTAAAACTAACTTAAATCTAGATGAGTATCGTTATGATTATATACAATGCGGTTATGACGTCTATTTACAGTTGAATTTGATGATTGTGAATGATATTTGATGAGTGTGAACGACATGTTCTTAATAAATATATGGCTGACGTGGGATGAGTGATATTTACAAATGAGTGGTGTGAATTTATTTACATTTTATTTATATACAATGATGTGAATGTAATGTATGAACGATCTTATTCTATGTGCGTGATGTGAGTGAAATAATAACAGTGCGGCTATGATGGTATTTACATTTAATTAGGTTGAAAGAATGTTTTGATTAGTAATGAGATGGAATGTAAGGTTAAGGCATTTGAATATTATATTGATGAATGTTCTGTCCGAAAGTGAGCATTGTGTGAAAAATAGATTGTTGGTTAGTGCATTGTTGTAGTTGGTGGTTCAGCGCTTTTACGGCTGTTATTAAATTTTCTATATTAACTAAGCTATTCAGTACATTTAATTCATGTTGTAATTCATTAAAACTATTCATATTATTTACATTATTTACATTATTATTTATATTATTTACAGGGTTGTCTGCATTCGTGTCGCTGGGGGCAGTGGCGTGTTGTGAGTGGTGGGGCGCTGAACGTTGGCGCTGCGTTTGCGCGGGTGGGAGTGAGGGGTAGTGACGAGCGTCCAGTGGCGCGACAGGGGGCTGTTGGGGGTTGGCTGCAGGCCGGTTCAGGGACGTAGACGGACCGTGATGGCGAGCGAGCCAGTGGTTGTTGGTTGGTGGTGGTGCTGGAGCGAGCGGTGTGCGTGTCTGTTGTTGTTTGGCTGCTTTATGTATCCTCTCTATTCTGTCTGTATAGACCGGGCAAGTAATTGAATTAGCAGGATGCGCGCCTCGGCAATTAATGCACGTAGCCGGCTCGGTTTTGGGCTTAGTACAATCCTGTGTTGGGTGTTTCTCTGCGCATTTCATGCAACGGTATTCGCGATTGCAATTTGAAGTGGCGTGACCCCACAACTGACATCGGTGGCATTGAGTTATCAACTTTTTGTTGACGTGTCGTTCCCATCTAATGCTGGTGTAGAGTATTGTTCTTATGTTGGCTTGTATTTCTTTAAGTGTGATGTCTGTAGATGTTATGACAAGGTACATGGGTGATATTTTGGTGGTCATTCGGTATACTTTTTTCACTTGTATTTTATTTGTGGCTTGTAGGGCTTCTTCAACTTCCTGGGGCGTAGCTGGCGGGTTCCATTGTAGACCTTTGAGCACGAATGCGTGTGTTTTCTCATTAGTGTCAGTGTATGTGTGATATTGTTGTTTGCTTCTCTGTAGTGCGTTGATTAATAATTGTTTGTCTTCTTGTGTTTTTACCCATACATTAACATTGTTTTTTGTGTACTTGATTTCAAACGTTCCTTTAATTATTCGTTTTAATTCCGTGCAGAATCCTCTATGATCCACAGTATTTCCTGCAATTATAACAGGTGCTATTGTCGTTTTACGTATCCCTGGCTTGTATCTCTGTTCATGTTTGCTTTGTCTTCTATCGTCGTGTTGTTGCTGTTGTCCTTGTCTATTTTGTTGTTGTTGTGTTTCATTGTCATCTACATAGTCTAGGTCAGTGTACTCCATGCCATTTCCGGTGTCAGATTCATTGTCTGTTAGTATTTCAAACATATTGGAGGTGGGAATATTGCTCACTTGTCCGCCATTTGCACCGGGCGTGGCCTGAGACGTGGATGCTTTCGGGTTCGTCATAATTTCGGTAGGTGTTGCCGGTGGGTGTGGCTTCTGTATTTTCAGCTTTCGTATTGGCCGGCGTTTTACTGGGTCTAGCAAGCCCAACACCTCTAGTGTGTGTCTCTCTATCTCTTCTTGCGTTAGTTGGCTGTTGTTTGGGCTGTTTGACGCTCGTCTCTTTCTCTCTTCTTCTCGCTGCTTGCTCGCTCTGTCGGTGGGTAGCCGAACTAAAGTAGGCACTGGCGTGTCGCGTGGATCATAGTTCTCTTTTAGAACGACCCACGGTCCGTTTTGGTTTTTAGCACTCGCGGCGTTCACATCACTTGCATTGACGTTTATCGTAGCACGTTTTTTACTTTTTTCACTTACTGATCTACTTACACTATTTTTAGAACTATCACTTTTTACACTTGTTACACTCTCATTTTCACTCACATTCGGGCTAGGTTTACTGTTTTTCACTGTCTTTTTAGTTTTTTGCTTTTCAGTCCTATCTATTTTCGGTGGCATTTGGGGGTTTGAACCCCTACGAGGGTAAGTAACGCGAGCTTTCGCGATACTAAAGTTGAACACACTTCTCTTGCACTTTTTAAGCAGTACCATGCATTAGTATTCACTTTATAAAACAACTGATTTGGATCAATAACAGACTTAAGTCACTAGTCTGAGCTAAGCACAACCGCCTTGTACGAAGGTTGGTTGTGAACTGGGACGAGAACTGGTACTTTCAATGTGATATGGCCGTTGACACAATATTTATTTTGATTAAAAAATATCAAAAATATTTTAACTAAATACCCCTTTATCAATGAAAACTTCAACACCCCCTCCCTCCTCCTCCGGGGGAGATAGTACATGATAGTCACTTCCATACGGAATAAAATAATAATACAAATATACCTTTCATACTATGATGGTTATAAGAATTATCCCAAGATAATTGTTCTTGTTTCTTTCAATCTTTGGAATCCTCGCCACACCAAATTGTCTAAGGAATCATCTTATATGTCTTATGGTTCCTCACTATACTCCATCCATTCATGTCCATTTGGAAGCCGTTGTGTCGTTCCTTTCATTCTTCGGAGTCCACACCACACCAAATGGTCTAAGGAATCACCTTATATGTCTTATTGTTCCGCACTATACGCCATCCACAATATCCATTTGTTTGAAATGATAAGACTGGTTCAGTTTAGAGTCAATTATTATTTTACTCTGCAAATAAACAATGTCTATATTATACTTTATACAAAATATTCCACTACGTAAGTACCTACATCTAGGTATTACCCTAAATCTAATTTTATCTTGCCCCCATTACAAGATTTCGTTAATTCTTAAGTAATCCCTAAATCTTACATACATATAATTCGATACATTAAAAATTGTGACAAACATTATCTTATATTATATATTTATTAATTTATATAGATATTACACTTTATAATATATCGTAATACTTAATTTATACCCTGTAGTTTGTGTGGTGGGATGGAAATAATTATCTCTCGTTTTATTTGAAAGATTGTCAATAATTAAATTTTAAAAAGGGAAAAAAAAATTAAAAAGGGTAATGCCAACGGCACGCGGTGTTCCCAAGCGGTCACCCATCCAAGTACTAACCGCGCTCGACATTGCTTGACTACAGTGATCGGACGAGAACTGTTGTTAAGATCTTTATTTCTCAGTTAATATTACATTTTATTTTACAATGTAGCACACCCGCATCACACTCTTGACCGGCGTGAGAGCCGACCACGCAGTACGCTACGCTAATCTCAATCAGCAGTGATTTGTGGATTGCGTAGCGTAGGTGCGCTGCGTGCTCTCAGCCAGTCGAGTGGATGGGGTGTGTTTAATATTGTTCTTAATTATAGTAAATTACATTAGCTTACCTAGCTCTATAAGCTTTACAGCTAAATTATTATTTTCTTTTGCTTATTCAGCTTGAAATATTTAACGTGTGCGTGTGATGAAGTGTGCTTGTGTATGAATGATCGTGTTATGTTACACAGGAAAAAATAGACAAAAAACCTGCTAAAAAACAATTGTGTCCTTAAAACTAACTTAATCTAGATGAGTGACGTTATGATTATATACAGTGCGGCTATGACATCTACTTACATCTAGTGTTTGATGATTGTGAATGAATTTTAATGGGTTTGAATGACGTATGCGCTTATAAACTATATGAATGACATGAGTAATATTTACAGTCGCGGTTATGCTTTTTGTCCTTACATTAATTAACTTAAAACTATTATTATGAATGATTAAGATGGTTATGAGTGAACGATCTTAATTCTATATGAGTGACATGAATGAGAATACCAGTGCGGCTATGATATTTATTTACATTATTATTTAGGATGATGCAATGTTTTGGTTAGTAATGGAATGAGGTGAGTCATTCCTGGCGCCGCTGGCGGAACAGAGGCAGTGTTTGATAAGGTAATAAATGTTTTATTTGGAAGGGAGCGTTGTACTCTCTGATCTGTGTTATAGTTCTGGTCAAAGGGTTGTGTTGTATTTGAGTAGTGTAGAACTTCTGTGACAGTTGTTCTACATACTCGCAAATCAAAGGAATGTTTGTGTTTTCGTGTAAATCTCGGATTCTAGTATATCTGTCTGCGCCAAGTATGAGTCGCAGGCATTTATTTTGGAATCTCTGCATAGGTAACATGGCCGTTTTGGACGCAGAACACCAAATCGGGGCTGCGTACGTCAAAGTCGGTCGGATGATCGTCGTGTAAATGAGGCGCTTATTATGATATGACATGCGACTAGTTTGGCTGAGTAATGGGTATAAGGATTTGACCGAGGCCGCTGCTTTCCTTATTGAATTTTTAATGTGCCCTACGTGAAATAATCGAGGCTCAAGGGTGACACCTAAGTATTTAACTGCCTTTTTGGGTGGTGATTTATGATTGTGTACTTTAAGTGGTGTGTAAACTTTGTTGTTTGTGTGCTTACGTGTGAAGACAATGGTTTCTGTCTTGTCGTGGTTTATGCTGACCTTCCATAGGGCCCAGTAGGGTAGGAGAGTGTTGATGTGTATTTGTATTTGTTTGTTTGCTACTTCCGCTGAGTGGGAGCTCGCAAACAAAGCTGTGTCGTCGGCGTACAGCGCGGTTTTCGTTTGTTGGAATGTCATAGAGGTAAAGGGAGAAAAGGGCGGGGCCTAGACAGCTCCCTTGCGGTACTCCCGCCCTTATAGGGTGTAGGGTTGACTCTACATGGTTAACTTTGACTCTAAGGCGTCTGTTAGTTAGATAAGAGTGTATTAGTTTTATTAGTAGTGGCGGGAAATTAGTTCGAATCATTTTGTAAATGAGCCCTTCAAGCCATACTTTGTCGAAAGCCTTTTCGACGTCTAGAAGGGCCATTACTGTGACCTTTTGCTTGTTGAAGCTGGTGGTTATATCGGTCACGATTCTCGCTAATTGTTGGGTTGTATTGTGACGTGGACGAAAACCGAACTGGAAGTGTGGAATAATGTTGTGTTTATGTATGAGTTTCTGAAGTCGGGTTAGGATAACCTTCTCTGCGACCTTTGAAAGGGTCGAGAGAAGGGAGATAGGGCGGTAGCTTGTGGGCAGCTTGGGATTTTTACCGGGTTTGTGTATGGGAACCACTAGCGCAGTTTTCCAAGCACTCGGAAAGTGTTGGAGCGTAATCATTGAATTAATGATATACGTGAACTGGACTAGGGCTTTTCGGGATAGGTTTTTTAGAACTATGTTCTGGATTTGGTCAGGACCTGGTGCCTTCTGGTTAGGGAATGTCTTGATCATGTCCATGACTTCAGTTGGGTTAGTTAAAAGCCTGGCAAGGCGACGAGGGTTCACAGTCAAGGGCTCACTCATGAAGTTGTGAACTTCACGAGTTATGCCCTCTTGTTGAGTCGTGTTGTCTTGGTCTAGTCGGTGGACGCTCTCAAACACATCAGCTAATGCCTCCGCCCTTTGAGCGTCCGTAAACAAAACTTCCGTGTCTGTTGTCAGTTCCGGAATTGATTTAAAAGGTTTTCTCAACGTATGTGTCATGCGCCAGAGGCTGTTGTCTTGTGGGTTCAGTGTCAGTAGTTTGCTTTGCCAGGTTTCGTTCTTGAACTCCGTGAGTTCGTCGCGTACACGTCGTGTGAGTCTGTTCATGAGATCACGGTGGTTGAGAGACCGTGACCTCTGCCAGAGTCTTCTTGCAGTGTTTCTCTGTTGAATGAGATTAATAATATGTTGTGGTAATTTGTCTGTATGTGGCTGGAGCTTCGTAACACGCGTGTGTTGCTCCAGCGCGTGTGTAATGGCACGAGTCAGAGCGTCGAGCTGTTGGTCGACTTCTTCAGCCGTTGTGATATTCGGCTGAATTATCACATTTCGGTCTAATGACCGTCTGAACTCGTGCCAGTTTGTGTCTCTGTATGTGCGTATGTAGTGTGTACTGTCAGTGTGCGTGTTGTATGACGTGATTTTAATTAAAATTGGCAAATGATCAGAATTTAATTCATTTAATACTTTTAAATTATTTAAATATTTTATATTTTTGTTAATTAATAAATCAATTGTTGTGGGAGACATATTATTGGCAGGCAGGTGAGTGTGACTTGATGGATGATGAAGAATGGCGTTGTGAGAATGAATGTACGAATGCAACGTTCTACCGTTAGCATTCGCGATATTGCAGTTCCAAAGTGGATGTTTTGCATTGAAATCGCCCATTAAAATAACCTTGTTACCTGTGCTTAATAGTGTGTGAATTTCGTGTTGTGTAAAATTATTGGAGGGGGGATTATATGTAGCGATTATATTTGTGTTATCAGAGAGTCGGATACACAAGGATTCTAGGCTTGTAGGCTGAAGATGAGCTAATGTATGTTGTATATTGTGTTTGACTAGTATACCAACCCCCCCTGATGGTATTATTGTCTGTGTTCTGTCAAGTCTATAAACAGTGTACCCCTTAACTTTCAGTCTGTCAGTCTGTCTAAGTCGTGTTTCATTTAATAGCATTACGTGTACGTCATGTTTGTGTAAAAAGTGTATTAGCTCACCTAGTTTCGTGGATATGCCGTTGCAGTTCCAGGAACAAATTGTTAGTGGCATTATATGTTATAGTGACAAATGTTTTGTGTGAAAGTGAGCATTGTATGAAAACGATCAGTTGGTGTTTTACATTGTAGCAATTGTTGGTTTAGCGCTTTTATGGCTATGATGTAATTTTTTAAATTAATTAAGCTATTCAACATATTTAGTTCATTTTGTAAAACATTAAAGTCATTTAAATTACCACCATTGTTGTCCATTGTTGGTGGGCGGGGGGTTAAGGGGTTGGCTGCAGGCAGTCCATGTGGGAGGGAGGGCGCACCGGTGGCGATGGGGGCTGGTGTTGGTAGTAACGGTGGGCGGGGCACTGAATGATGGCGCTGAGTGGTCGCTGGCGGCAGCGCGGGATATTGACGCGGGTCGAGTGACGGAGGGGGTTGCGATGTCTTCTCGGCTGGGCGGGGCTGCTGTTGTCGTTCGTAGCTGCGACGTTGGGCGTGCCACGGGTTTGTTGTTGGTGCTGGCGCTGGTTTGAGAGGAGTTTTTGGCTCCTCCCTCTTAGGTAGCCTGCCTACGCGGTCTAGGTAGACCGGACAGATGATGGCGTTGGCTGGGTGCGCTCCGTGGCAGTTAACGCATTTCGCTGGCTCGGTCTTTGGCTTAGTGCACGTGTTCGTTTGATGCTTGCCTGCGCACTTGAGACACCGGTACTCCCGGTTACAGTTGGTCGTTGCGTGCCCCCACATCTGGCATCTGTGACACTGGGTAATTAACTTTTTGTTGATGTGACGCTCCCAAGATACTGAGGTGTATAACAGAGTCCTTATTTGTGTTTGTATTTCCTTGAGTGTGATATCTGACGTGGTGATGACAAGATACAATGGAAAATTTTTAGTTGTCATTCTGTAAACTTGTTTGACTTTTATTTTATTAGTGTCCTGCAGTGCTTGGTGTACCTCATCAGTCGTGGCTGGCGGGTTCCAATACAGCCCTTTCAACACAAATGCGTGGGTCTTTTCACTCGCATCTGTGTAGGTGTGGTATGCGGTTTGACCTCTCTTCAGTGAGTTTATGAAGTCGTTCTTCTCTTCTTGATTGTGGACCCACACATTTATGTTGTTACGGGTGTATTTTAACTCGAACCCGCCCTTTACTGTCTGCTGCACGCGGCTGATGAGTTCTTGGTGATTAACTTGCTGGGCTGCTATAATGACTGGTGCAGGTGCAGTTCTTCGCGTTCCTGCTTTGTACCGTTGTTCGTTTCTCTCGTGATGTTCGTCTTGTGGTTGTTGTTGTTGTTGTCCTTGTTGTTGTTTCTGTTGTTGGTCCTGTTGTTGTTTTTGTTGTATTTGTTGTCGTTGTTGTAGTTGTCGTTGTGGTTTTGGTGAAATTTGTTTGTTATGTTGTTGTGTGCCATTGTATCTTGTATCACCGTCATCCTCAGTATCTGTGACGTCATATCCTCCATCAGTATCACTTAATACCTGGAAACGGTTGTGGGTGGGGACACGAAACAGTTCACTGTTGGTCTCGTTGGGCGTGGCTCGTGACGTTGACGCACCATCGTCTGCCATGTCTGCTGTGGGTGTGGCTTGTTGCGGCTTCTGCCGTTTGGCTTGCCTCTTCCGCCTCGGGATTGGCTTATCAAACACGCCCAGCGTAGCCAATTGCTCCATTGCAATGCGCGTTTCTGCCTCCGGTATGACTTTGTCCGGGCTACCTGACGCTCTTCTCTTTCTTTCTTGCTGCAGCCTCTGGCTCTCTCTATCGGTGGCTGGCCGAACTTTCGCTGTTCGTAGCACGTCGCGTGGATCACAGTACACTAGACTGCCGAGTCTTTCACCTTTCCCCGCCATCACGTCACTCGTCTCACTCGCGTCACCAGTGGCACTCGCGTCAACTACACTCGCGTTCACTACACTCTTGATTACTATATCACTATCACTACGGTTTTCTTTGTCACTTCGCACACTATTAACACTACCTTTAGATTTAGCACTATTTACACTCATAACACTGTCATTGTCACTATCACACTGTTGCTTATCAGTCTTTTCTTTTACATTTTTCTTTCGCCTACGCGAACCCGTCATACGGGTTTTTCCACCCCTACGGGGGTAAGTTATTCCTTTTTTCGCTAATCCGTAATCTAGTTTGCACCTCTCTCTCACTTTTTTAAGAATAACCATACACTTTACAGCGTTTTTATATAGAAACACGTGGTTTTCAAACTGGACTTTTGACTTAAGTTAAGTCGAAACCTCACGAAACTGTACTCAACTCGACCGTCTTCTACGAAGGCCGGACGAGAACTGGGACGAGAACTGGTACTTTCAATGTGATATGGCCGTTGACACAATATTTATTTTGATTAAAAAATATCAAAAATATTTTAACTAAATACCCCTTTATCAATGAAAACTTCAACACCCCCTCCCTCCTCCTCCGGGGGAGATAGTACATGATAGTCACTTCCATACGGAATAAAATAATAATACAAATATACCTTTCATACTATGATGGTTATAAGAATTATCCCAAGATAATTGTTCTTGTTTCTTTCAATCTTTGGAATCCTCGCCACACCAAATTGTCTAAGGAATCATCTTATATGTCTTATGGTTCCTCACTATACTCCATCCATTCATGTCCATTTGGAAGCCGTTGTGTCGTTCCTTTCATTCTTCGGAGTCCACACCACACCAAATGGTCTAAGGAATCACCTTATATGTCTTATTGTTCCGCACTATACGCCATCCACAATATCCATTTGTTTGAAATGATAAGACTGGTTCAGTTTAGAGTCAATTATTATTTTACTCTGCAAATAAACAATGTCTATATTATACTTTATACAAAATATTCCACTACGTAAGTACCTACATCTAGGTATTACCCTAAATCTAATTTTATCTTGCCCCCATTACAAGATTTCGTTAATTCTTAAGTAATCCCTAAATCTTACATACATATAATTCGATACATTAAAAATTGTGACAAACATTATCTTATATTATATATTTATTAATTTATATAGATATTACACTTTATAATATATCGTAATACTTAATTTATACCCTGTAGTTTGTGTGGTGGGATGGAAATAATTATCTCTCGTTTTATTTGAAAGATTGTCAATAATTAAATTTTAAAAAGGGAAAAAAAAATTAAAAAGGGTAATGCCAACGGCACGCGGTGTTCCCAAGCGGTCACCCATCCAAGTACTAACCGCGCTCGACATTGCTTGACTACAGTGATCGGACGAGAACTACTATAGAATGCCTTTATTGTTCTTAATTTATACATAACAATTTTTATTTGGTCCGGCACATGCGCTCTGCCCCAGCCGCACGCCACTGGCACGGAATGGCAATCCAGATCATGATCTGGAAGATTCATAATCTGTTTGTCATATACGTGCTAAGCGTTACGACTGGTTTTGCGCATGACCTCGCCTACAGATTGTTTACTGACTTCACATTTACAAAAACATACCGGGCCAAGGCCATACTGTTTTATTTACAAACATTAATTATTAAATATATTCGAGACACTGCCAGATATTTTTACAGTTACTGTGTGCGTGAATGAGGTGAGATGTTCATGAGTGAAAGAGTGTTGTATGATAAGGGAAAAATATGTACAAAAAACCCTTTTATGACGTGTGCTTAAAACTACCTTAGCCTAAACATAGTGACATTACGATTTATACAAAGATTCTTATTAACTAGTGCATGATAATGGTATTTACAATGAAGTTATGATAATTTTACATTGAGGTTTGAATATTAAATGTTTCTGTTAGGATGGAAATGCTACCGAGTACCTGGAACGCGCTGGTGGAACAATGGAAGAGTGGCGTAGGGCAGAAGGTGTTTCATAACAAAAGGTAAGTTATACTCTCTGATATCTGTCATGTGTTTAGTTAGTTGGTTATTGTGTATTTGTGTAGTATAGAATTTCTGTGCTGCTTTATTTATGTATTCGTGTATGTATGGAATTTGTGCTTCGTTGTGTAAATCTACGATTTTTGAATAACGGTCTCCGCTATTTATTAAGCGGAGACATTTATTTTGTAATCGTTGTAGCGGTTTAAGTGCAGTTTTCGACGCCGAACACCATACTGGATTTGCGTATGTGATTATGGGTCGGATGATTGTGGTGTAGAGTAGTTTTTTATTTTTCGGAGTCATGGAGCTTGTTTTATTTAGGAGCGGATAGAGGGATCTTATTACTATATTTGCTTTTTTAACGGCGTTATTTATGTGTGGATTATAAAATAATCTGGGCTCTAGAACAACACCTAAATATTTCACTGTGGTTTTTGGCCTTGTGCTATGTCCGTGTAGTGTTAGTGGAGTGTATACTTTGTTGTTAGTGAATTTGCGTGTGAATACTATGGTTTCGGTCTTCGCGTGGTTAATTTGGATTTTCCATAGGCGCCAGTAGGGGGTTAGGATATTCAAATGAATTTGAATCTGTTTATTAGCAACTTCTGCGGAGAACGACGACGAATAGAGTGCCGTGTCGTCTGCGTAGAGTGCTGTTTGTGTTTTAGGGAATGTGGGAATGTCATATAAATACAAATTGAATAAAAAGGGCCCCAGGCAACTCCCTTGTGGCACGCCCGCAAGGGTAGGCCGTGGGGTTGAAAAGCTATTATTAATTTTGACTCTAAAGCTACGGTTTGATAAATAAGAAAAAATGAATTTAATTACTATAGGGGGAAAGTTAGCTCGGATAAGTTTAATTATGATTCCTTCTAGCCACACTTTATCGAAAGCTTTTTCGATGTCTAGAAGTGCCATCACCGTGACTTTTTGTTTATTAAACTGTGTTGAAATGTCAGTCACGATCCGAGCTACTTGTTGGACTGTGGAGTGTCTAGGTTTGAAGCCGAACTGAAAGGGTGGGATTATTTTGTGTTTGTGATCGTGCTTATGTAGCCGGGATAATATAACCTTCTCAGTGACCTTTGACAAGGTACTCAAAAGACTAATCGGACGGTAGCTTAGTGGAATGTGTGGGTCTTTGTTCGGCTTCGGGATTGGTATTATATTGGCTGATTTCCAGATGGTCGGGAAATAGCCAAGTTTAATACTATTATTAACTATATAGGTCAGTTGGCATAGGGCCTTTTTTGAAAGATTTTTTAAAACTACATTGGGTATTAAATCGGATCCTGGCGCCTTCTGGATGGGAAGTGATTTTATAATACTAGCTAATTCTGATGGGGAAGTTAGGAGTTTAGCTAGTGTTGTTGGGTCTGTATTATGTTCTTTACTTAAAAATTCATTTACTGAGGTCGTAATTCGGAATTGTTCAGGAAGGGTGTCAGGTTGGATGTGGTGAACTGTCTCGAAGGCGTCAGCTATAGCTTCAGCCTTCTGTTCGTCGGTAAAGAGGATGCTACCGGCGTGCTGTAGCGTAGGGATTGGTTTGGAGGGTTTTCTAAGGTTTTTATTCATTTTCCATAGTGAATTGTCATTTGGATTTAATTTCTCTATTTTCTCTTGCCACTTTGTGTTTCTAAAAATTTGAATTTCATTTCTGATTTTTGCGTTAAGCGCTTTAAAGGAATTGAGATGTGCAGGATCACGTGACCTCTGCCATAGTTTTCTTGTGGCGTTTCTCTGTGTTATGAGTGTCGTGATGTGCGCAGGCAACTCGTCTCTGTCTGTTTTGAGCTTTATAACGCGTGTATGTTTATTCATTGCGTGTTGAATTGCCTGCGTGAATGAGTCCACTAGCATGTCTAGGTCATGCGTAGTGGCTGCGTGTTGTGTAATTGTTATAAATCCGTCAAGTGTTTGACGGAATTTACTCCAATTTGTCTGTCTAAAAGTGCGAGTGTATTTTGTAGTGTCTGTGTGCGTGTTGTTTTGGACATTTATTTTGGCTGTTACAGGGCAATGATCCGAACTAAGTTCAGCTAAAGAAATGGGATCAGTTATGCTTCTTATGTTTTTGCTTATATAAATGTCAATGGTTGACGGTGTCATGTTGTTTGCCGGGAAATGAGTGGGAGTGGTGGGGTATAGAATGATGGCGTTGTGCGATTGTGTGTAATTGTAAAGGGTAGAACCGTTTACATTTACTCTATTGCAATTCCATGCTGGATGGTTCGCATTGAAGTCGCCTACTAACAGTACTTGTTTGCTAACTTTGTGTAGTGTGTGTATCTCGTGTAGTGAGAATGTGTTTGCAGGTCTGTTGTATGCGCAGATTACGTGAGTGTTGTCAGAGAGTTTTATACCGATTGTTTCAAGGGACGTGCGGGGTAGGTGAATGCTCGTGTGCGCTATGTTGTTTTTGACCAAGATAATGACACCACCACTTGGTACGTGTTGTGTGCGGGGTCTGTCCCTGCGGTGCAGGGTGTAACCCTTTATTGTGATTTTGTCTGTTTGTGTTAAGCGTGTTTCAGTGAGTGCCATTATGTGTATGTCGTGAGAATGCAAAAAGTGAATGAGTTCACCTACCCGGGACTTGATCCCATTTGCATTCCAGGTACAAACATTAATAGTGAACATTATATATTATAGTTTTTAATGGTTGAAATGAAGTTGAATGCGATTAATGGGCGTGCTTGTGGGTCTGTGCAGGCTCTGATTGTGTTTTTGAAGTCTCTTATAAATTGTAATAAATTATTTAAATTAACTAATTCATTAAGTTCATTCATTTCACTATACAGATCACTGAAAACACTTACGTTTGTTGGTGCTGCTAGTCCTTGAGGGGGTGGATTGAGAGCGTAGTTGGGGGTATTGTGGTCGTTGTTAGGTGGGGGGGCATTGAGTTCGGTGCGGGGTGCAGACGAGGGTGTCTTCCGGCTCAGCTGGGCTCGCTGTGCAGCGCTCGATGGCGGGAGCGGTGGGAAGTTCGGGCGGCTAGCACTGCCTCTGTCATTGTTAGGTGCGCGCGCTGTCCATGCGTTGTGCTCTGGCTGCGGCGCAGGCACGTACACTCAGAAAAATTTTTGGTTACATCAACTCGAATATACTTTAGCTAACTCGATAATAGGTTTGTATAGTCACAAATATGATAATGTGTAGAACTAACTCGAGTAAAATGTTAAAATAAAGTATTCATTTCAAGTTAATACAGAGTAAAGACAAATAATGTCAGGTTACGAAACAAATCATCGGTAGAGTTAAACTGATACTACTTTAGTTTGTAGCAAAAAGATATATGTTTAAAACTAACTCCTTCATCATGTTAAACCAAGACTATTTCAAGTAATAATAAGATATAAATTTCTTTAAAACAACTCGTTGGTAGAGTTAATCTTAATACTTAACATTTTATACTAAATAATATATAATGTTCACTTAACACAACAATTCACTTGATTTCACCATATGGTATACTTAAGGGAAGTAGATTTATAAGGTTCATTGAAAGAAACATTGATTTAATTTAACATGTATATTTATTTGCGCGTTTTCATTTATGTCATTTATAAAATTAAAAATACATTCTGTGTAACATAATGTAAACATAATATATTATAATTCTACAAAATTAACATATAATTTCCCACCCACAGAATGTAATACTAATGGATTACAATCAACATTAGTATCACAATAATAACAAAAGATGGACATCTCAGACTCATTTTTAAATAGTAATATTTAGTTGCTTTATAATTTCGTGAACAAGGGGTATTTGTTTATCCCATTTAGTTTTAAATTTATATACAACTAACTGAATAAGAAGCCATAGATGTTCACTTTCAGGTGGGTACAACATATGGAAGCTGTGAAAACTTTTGAAACATATGTCCAAAGCTTGTAAAGTAGAGCTTACTTTATAAAGTAGTGTATCAATGCTGATGTAGAAGTCCGTCAAATTCGCCAAGTTGTTTCCCACTACGATTATAAAAGGAAGCAACGGTAAATTTAACTCTTTTAGTTTATTTCTTCGACTTGTTATGCAAGTTTCAATATCTGCTGGATTCTGTAAACATTTAAATAAAACTGAAAACGACGAAGAAAAATAAAAATGTAATTATTTTCCATACCTTAATATGATTTATAATAGATTGCTGTGCCTCGAGAATGGATGGTTTCCAAAATCCTTTCTTGTTTTTGATACGACTGTTGGGAGGAAGTAATGACGATAATACCATAATTTGTATAGCGTATCTACAATCTAAGAAAACATAATTTAGCTACTGCACAGATAACTAACAGGATATTAATAACCTTCATTTAAATCTTGCATTAACTGTGTTAACAATTCGTCATTTTTTGATTTGGAAGGACTGATTTCATTTAGTTTATTAAAAAAATGATTCCAGTTACTAAATAAATTGTATTTAGCTTCAGGTTGTAGTAACATGAAGTCCTTATTAATCTAAAATTAAATTTAATACACTGTTATATCATATTATATGATTACAAAATAATTACCAAAGTGTGTCCTTTTGGATTATTTAGAATTGGCCATGTTTTTAGGAAATCATCCACGCCAACGGATTTGTCAAGTCTTCTTAGAGGAAATGATATTTCCCAATGGTTTTCGACTAGATCCCACGGTTCAGATGTACTATGCAACCAACTTTTACTGTCTTCTAAATTTGCTACAACAATAAAAATACAATGATATAGTTTGCACTCCTTTTTCGGTAATGCATTTCTTACCACTTATGTCCGAAGTACTAGGTATTACATCCGATGATTCATTGTCGCAGATCATAACATCGTTTTTGCAATACAAGCGTTTCAAATTTTTATATTTGTCTATCAATTTTCCTTTTGCGTTTATTGATTTTTTGGTAAATGAATTTTTTGCTTTTACGCCTGGTAAATAGTATGTTTCTTTGCATTCATTAGGAAATAGATCCACAATTTTATCAGATAGATTTTGAAAATCTTCATTAATCATGCTGAAACAAAATATTATGAAACAGTAATTTTAAATATTTTATTTAATATTTACTTTGGAGAATTTGCTAAAGCAGCATTTATAATAATATGTACCAACAAGTTTCTTGTTTTTCTATCTAATATTTTATTTTGGTTATATGTTTTTAGAATTAACTTTCCTGGTGAACTGTTGCTCAGGAATTCATGCAAGTTTAAATTATACGATTGATAGCAGGCTCGTTTCATCTGACTTTCACCATAAAATGCATTTTGTCTTTTTGTTGCACAACTATAAGAATTTTTAATTTCGTCGACATTTACAACGATATTCTCAGTACTACTACAATTGCTACTAGTACTTGGTACCGAATTGATCGTTTCAGTACTGTTTGAACTCGTACTAGAACTTGTATTGTATACTGTATTCAAAATTTGGTCTTGTATAGTTCCGTTTACAACAATCTGCAATTATTATATTTATTACATTACAGGGAACCTATTTAACACGGAAATTATAAATACCATATCATCCAATTTCAATGTCTTTATAGAAATGTATGAATTGAAATGACTTAAGAATTTTGCCCGAACTCCTATTTTTGGTATTAATTGCGTAATTAAATCTGGTGTAAGACAATCAAAGGCTTCTTCGTCTACAGCATTTTCTAAAAATTTACGTAGTACATGAGAACAAATATTTTAATAATTACTATAAGAAAATAACCTCGAAATGTTTCTATAAGCTCGATAAACCCCCACTCTGTTAACAAATTTTCAGTGTATTTATCACTCATGATGATTTTTCAAACGGTTCCTACTAAAATATGTGCAAAAATAAATAAATAATAATTAATATGTATAATATTACTTACCATTCACTTAATATCGTGAAGAATCTTATTTTTACGTCGCACCAAGTAAACAATGTTACACAACACAACACATAAGACGTAGTTCAGTAGTTCCCCGAAAGCTGTGCTTGTTCGTTCTGCCAACACAATATTTCGTTCTACCAACACAATATTTCGTTCTATCAACACGATATAGAGTTGTGTGAAATAAACAAATTTTGATTTAAATAAGATAGATACCTTGATTCAAAACATATTTTACTTGGATTAAATACAAATAGAGTTTTCTGAAGAAGTAACTATGGTCGAATAAAATTTATTTTGTATTTAAGTCAAATAAAAATACGATTTAGGTAATGAATTCATTTATGTAATTGAATTAAATCTATGTAGAGTTTATGTAACTACTAAGCATCAAATAAAATATAGATTCTAAATAAATCAGTCAGTTTTGTTGATCTTACTCGTACTTATTTCAATAAAGAAATTATAATGTTCAACTAAATAAAAAACTTCAACACCTTATAATTTGTTGATGCAACTACATCCTTTTTCTGAGTGTACGTTTGAGGGGGGGCGGATTCGCCTGTCATTCGTTTGTTGATGCGAGGATTACGCTTTGCCACCTCTTCAAGTTTCTTGATGTAGGCGGGACACTCGCGATAATTAGCGGGATGGTTGCCGTCGCAATTGCAACACTTCGCGTCAGTGTCTCGTGTCTTTACGCACTCTCTCGTTAGGTGTGCGCCTGCGCACTTAACACATCTAGGAGCCCTGTAGCAATTTGACGTCGCGTGGCCCCAGTTTTGGCAACGGTGACACTGAGTTATGAGTTTTCTGTTCTCGTGCCTTTCCCATTTGATTTTTGTGAAAAGCACGAACCTGGCTTTGGATTCTAACTCTTTCAGTGTCACCGCTGCGTCTGTGATGACCAGGTACAGCGGCCTGTGCGTTGTCCTCATGTTGTAGACTCTTTTAATTGGCAAAGAGTGGTTGCTGATGAGAGCTGTTTTTATTTCTTCCGGCTCTGGTGCGGTGTCGAGTCCACGTAACACGAACGCATGGGTTTTTTCATCCGCGTCCGTGTATGTGTGGAATTGTCTGTTACTTTCTTCTAATTTTTTCATAATTGCCACTTTTTCTTCTTTCTTCTCGCAAAAAAGATTGACATTGTTGCGTGTATATGTTAAATAGAAACCACTCTTTGCCATTGATTTAAGCAGGGTTGTTAATCCTGCATGGTTGGACGCTGTACCCGGTATTATAATTGGTGCTGGGGCCTGTCTCCTGGATGGTCTGACATTTTGTATGTTTTGTGTATTGTTGTCATTTTCATTTTCATCATTACTGTTATTGTCGTTCTCATTTTCTAATGGCGCGTATCTGTTGGCAGTGGGTATCGGCGTTGGCTGTGCCGAAGTTCCCGCGTTTCCCCCTCCACGTCTCATGTTTACTACGTGTGTCTCCGCCGCGCTAGTGCTGGCGCTTGTGTTTATGCCGCTAGTGCTGGCGGTGCTGCTTGTAGTGGTGGTACAAGCGGGATCTGCGATGCTGATTACTGTGGTGGGGTCGTCGCCTAGACCAAGCTGTTCCAGTATGTAGCGTTCTGTCTGTGTGGTAGTGCTGCTACTCGCCGCTATGGTGTCGCTCGCTGTTGCATCTGCCGCCGTCTTCTTCAGCTTATCCTCCTGTTTTTCCGGGCTATCCTGCGCTTTTCTTTTCACACTCACACTGTCACTGTTTATTTTTTTATCACTCACTTTCACGCTAATTCTGTCTAGTTTCACGAAACTTTGATTTAGGAAGTTTGCAAAGTTCATGTCACTTGTTTTAGCTTTTAAATTTGAATTTTCACTTCCACTATCATTTTTCTTTTCACTTTCACTGTCACTGTCACTCACTTCCAATGTGCTGTTTTCACTGTCACTTTTGTTTTCAGTCTCTTTCTTTTCACTTTTTTTTTTCCGCTTCGATTTCAGCTTGACTTTTGGGGGCATACCCCAAGCCCGTTTTTCGCGTGCTTTTAGCACGCACTTAGAATGAAAACGCACTACTGTTCTATCGCGTTTAAGAATTACCATGCAGCAAAATACTGGGAATATTAGGCTTTTGAGATCGCACTTTACTTAAAAATTTAAGAACACGAGGCTAAGTAACAAAGCTTAACTCGTTACTTAGCTAAAACCACGTCCGACTTATACGAAGTCAAGACGAGAACTGGGACGAGAACTGGTACTTTCAATGTGATATGGCCGTTGACACAATATTTATTTTGATTAAAAAATATCAAAAATATTTTAACTAAATACCCCTTTATCAATGAAAACTTCAACACCCCCTCCCTCCTCCTCCGGGGGAGATAGTACATGATAGTCACTTCCATACGGAATAAAATAATAATACAAATATACCTTTCATACTATGATGGTTATAAGAATTATCCCAAGATAATTGTTCTTGTTTCTTTCAATCTTTGGAATCCTCGCCACACCAAATTGTCTAAGGAATCATCTTATATGTCTTATGGTTCCTCACTATACTCCATCCATTCATGTCCATTTGGAAGCCGTTGTGTCGTTCCTTTCATTCTTCGGAGTCCACACCACACCAAATGGTCTAAGGAATCACCTTATATGTCTTATTGTTCCGCACTATACGCCATCCACAATATCCATTTGTTTGAAATGATAAGACTGGTTCAGTTTAGAGTCAATTATTATTTTACTCTGCAAATAAACAATGTCTATATTATACTTTATACAAAATATTCCACTACGTAAGTACCTACATCTAGGTATTACCCTAAATCTAATTTTATCTTGCCCCCATTACAAGATTTCGTTAATTCTTAAGTAATCCCTAAATCTTACATACATATAATTCGATACATTAAAAATTGTGACAAACATTATCTTATATTATATATTTATTAATTTATATAGATATTACACTTTATAATATATCGTAATACTTAATTTATACCCTGTAGTTTGTGTGGTGGGATGGAAATAATTATCTCTCGTTTTATTTGAAAGATTGTCAATAATTAAATTTTAAAAAGGGAAAAAAAAATTAAAAAGGGTAATGCCAACGGCACGCGGTGTTCCCAAGCGGTCACCCATCCAAGTACTAACCGCGCTCGACATTGCTTGACTACAGTGATCGGACGAGAACTGGTACTTTCAATGTGATATGGCCGTTGACACAATATTTATTTTGATTAAAAAATATCAAAAATATTTTAACTAAATACCCCTTTATCAATGAAAACTTCAACACCCCCTCCCTCCTCCTCCGGGGGAGATAGTACATGATAGTCACTTCCATACGGAATAAAATAATAATACAAATATACCTTTCATACTATGATGGTTATAAGAATTATCCCAAGATAATTGTTCTTGTTTCTTTCAATCTTTGGAATCCTCGCCACACCAAATTGTCTAAGGAATCATCTTATATGTCTTATGGTTCCTCACTATACTCCATCCATTCATGTCCATTTGGAAGCCGTTGTGTCGTTCCTTTCATTCTTCGGAGTCCACACCACACCAAATGGTCTAAGGAATCACCTTATATGTCTTATTGTTCCGCACTATACGCCATCCACAATATCCATTTGTTTGAAATGATAAGACTGGTTCAGTTTAGAGTCAATTATTATTTTACTCTGCAAATAAACAATGTCTATATTATACTTTATACAAAATATTCCACTACGTAAGTACCTACATCTAGGTATTACCCTAAATCTAATTTTATCTTGCCCCCATTACAAGATTTCGTTAATTCTTAAGTAATCCCTAAATCTTACATACATATAATTCGATACATTAAAAATTGTGACAAACATTATCTTATATTATATATTTATTAATTTATATAGATATTACACTTTATAATATATCGTAATACTTAATTTATACCCTGTAGTTTGTGTGGTGGGATGGAAATAATTATCTCTCGTTTTATTTGAAAGATTGTCAATAATTAAATTTTAAAAAGGGAAAAAAAAATTAAAAAGGGTAATGCCAACGGCACGCGGTGTTCCCAAGCGGTCACCCATCCAAGTACTAACCGCGCTCGACATTGCTTGACTACAGTGATCGGACGAGAACTAATAATAATAATAATAAATACTTTATTGGTCTTTCAGGTTTTTACATCAAGTGTACAAAGTAATACACCCGCATTACGCTCTTGGCCAGCGTGAGAGCCGACCGCGCCGTACAGTATGCCAATCTCAATCACTGGTGATTTTTGGATTGCATACTGTATCGACGCTGCGTGCTCTCGGCTGGTGCAGCGAATGCGGGTTGTATTTAATATTGTTTAATATTGTTATTATCCATAATTGCTTCCCTAGCTTTAGCTTTACAGCATTATTATAATTATATTATCGCATGTATGCTTAAGATATTTAATGTGTGCGTGTGATGGTGTGTGCGTGTATATGAATGATCGTGTAGTGTACATGTAGGAAAAAATAAGCAAAAAACCTACTTTAAACATTTGTTCCTTAAAACTAACTTAATCTAAGTGAGTAACAGTATGATTATTTACAATGCGGCTATGATTTTTCCTAACATTAGGATTTGGTGATTGTGAATGATTTGAATGTATGTGAACGATATGGCTTATTTACTATATGAATGATGTGCATGATATTTACAATGCAGTTATGCTATTTATCCTTACATAAGATATAGTGAATATGAATGATTACATAATGTGGTTTATGAGGCGCTCTTATACTCTACATGGATGAGGTGAGTGAATATAACAATGCGGTTATGACACTTTCTTACATTTTTAATATTGTGATGCGATGTGTTTGTTAGTAATGGAATGTGATGTGTTATTCCTGGAAGCGTTGGTGGAAGATGGGTAGATCTTGGTATGGTAATTTGTGAATTAGTGGAAAAGGAGCGTTGTGCTCTCTGATTTGTGTGACAGTTCTCGTTAGTGGATTATGTCGTAGTTGTGTTTCGTAGAATTTCTGTGAGAGTCTGTTTATGTATTCGTGAATGTACGGTAGGTCGGTTTGTCTATGTAAATCGTCGATTCTAGAGTATCTGTCTCCGCCTGTGACAAGTCTTAAGCATTTGTTCTGAAATCGTTGCATCGGAATCAGTGCTGATTTAGACGCACAACACCACACTGGACATGCGTATGTGAGTGTGGGGCGTATGATTGATGTGTAAATGAGTTTCTTATTACCCTGTGACATTTGACTCGTAGCACTCAGCAGGGGGTACAGAGACTTAACTGCTGCTGCACCCTTGCGGATTGCATTTTTAATATGTTGTACGTGGTACAATCTAGGCTCCAGGGTGGCGCCTAGATATTTAACTGACTGTTTAGGCGGCGCGCGATAATTATTAAGTGTGAGTGGAGTGTACACTTTATTAAGTGTGTGTTTGCGTGTGAAGACTATGGTTTCTGTTTTGTCGTCATTTATCTTAACCTTCCATAGGCGCCAGTATGGTTTGAGTATGTTTATGTGTATTTGTAATTGTTTGTTGGCGACTTCAGCGTTATGTGAAGAGCTGTAAAGTGCCGTATCGTCCGCATAGAGTGCTGTCTTTGTCTGCGCGAAGGTCGGTATGTCATGAATGTAAAGGGTGAAAAGGGCGGGGCCTAGGCAACTGCCTTGTGGTACCCCCGCCCTTATAGGGTGAGGTGGTGAAACAGTATTGTTTACTTTGACTTGAAGTGATCTGTCAGTTAGATATGAATTTATGATTTTTGTAAGTAGTGGTGGAGCTTTCGTTTGAATCATTTTGTAAATGAGCCCTTCATGCCATACTTTGTCGAAAGCTTTTTCAACGTCAAGAAGGGCCATTACTGTAACCTTTTTCTTATTAAACTCGGTAGATATGTCGGTTACGACTCGCACTAGTTGCTGTGTTGTATTATGTCTCGGTCTAAATCCAAATTGAAAGTCTGGTATGATTTTATTTTTATTTAAATGTTTGTTAAGTCTGCCCAATATCACTTTCTCAGCAACTTTTGAAAGAGTTGAGAGAAGTGATATCGGTCTGTAACTGGTCGGCTGTTTAGCGTCTTTGTTTGGTTTATGTATCGGTATCACTAGTGCAGTTTTCCATGTATTTGGAAAATACTGGAGCGTAATCATTGAGTTAATAATATACGAGAACTGCACCAGTGCCTTACGTGACAGGTTTTTAAGTACTATGTTTTGTATGTCGTCTAGTCCTGGCGCTTTCTGGTTAGGAAAAGATTTTATATGTTCTAGTACTTCCAAGGGCTTTGTAAGAAACCTGGCAAGCTGTCTAGAGTTAATGTCTGTCTGTTGATTTAAAAAGTCTTGTACTGTGTCAATAATTTCCTGTTGTTCAGGTGAATTATTATTGTTTAGTCTGTGAACTTGCTCGAAGACTTCCGCTAGCGCTTCAGTCTTCTGCTCGTCCTCGTAAAGTATGTCATTGTTTACTGTCAAGTCCGGTACTGGTTTGAAGGGCTTTTTTAGCGCATGAGTCATGCGCCAAAGCGAGCAATCGTTAGGATTCAGATTTTTTAATTTATTTTGCCAGGTTTCGTTTCTAAATGTTTTAAGTTCTGTCTGTATTTGTTTGTTGAGTGCGTTCATGTGATTTCTATGTGCAATGTCGCGTGTCCGTTGCCATAGCCTTCGAGTGTTGTTGCGCAAATTAATTAAGTCTGTAATATGTTGTGGTATGCGATCTTTGTGTGGCTGCAGTTTAACAACGCGTGTGTGTTTCTGCAGCGCGTGTGTAATGGCATTCGTCAACAAACGCACTTGCTCATCAATCTCATTTGTGGTGGTCATATGAGATTTTATGATGATGTTTGAGTCAAGTGTTTTGCGGAACGAATGCCATTCTGTGTCCTTGTACGTCCTCGTGTTACGTGTAGTGTCAGTGTGTGTAATGCGGCCGCCTAATTTTGTTAAAATAGGCAGGTGGTCAGAGTTAAGCTCGTTGAGTGCTACTGGATTAGGTAGGTGTGCAACATTCTTATTTAAGATTATGTCAATAGTCGTTGGTGTCATGTTGTTCACAGGGTAATGCGTGTGCGTGGGTGTGAAATGAATGATTGCGTTATGTGAATGAATGTATGAATGCACGGTACGACCGTTGGCATTCGCAATATTGCAATTCCAGTGCGGATGTTTTGCATTGAGGTCTCCAATAATCAGCACCTTTCTGCCGATGTTTAGTAGTGTATGTAGTTCTTGTTGTGTAAAGTTATTTGAAGGTCGGTTGTATACAGTAATTATGTGTGTGTTATCAGAGAGCCGGATACACAAGGATTCTAAGGTTGTTGGCTGAAGATGAGTTAATTTGTGTTGTATATTGTCTCGGATTATTATAGCAACCCCCCCTGCGGGAACATGGCCCTGGTTGGCTCTGTCTGCTCTGTGTATAATATACCCTTTAATTTTAATTTTATCCGTTTGTCTAAGTCGTGTTTCGTTAATTAGCATTATGTGTACGTCGTGTTTGTGTAAAAAGTGTATTAACTCACCTAGTTTTGAGGATATCCCGTTCGCATTCCAGGAACATATGTTAGTAGACATTTTTATTTCCTAGAAAATGACATGTTTTGTGCGAAATTAGCGATTATGTGTAGGTGATCTTCTTCATTTATACAGTTCATTAGTTCATTATTTAGTTTCCTTACTGCTAGCAACATTTCTTTTAGATTAACAATACTGTTTAGTGTGTTTAATTCATTAGTTAACTCGCGGAGTACCTGAAAGTAATTGTCGTTATTTTCACTTGTGGGAGGGGCTTGAGAGTTGGCTGCAGGCAGTCCTTGGGGGCGGGAGGGAGCACCGATGGCGTTGGGGGCGGGGCCGGAGTCAGTTGGCGGCGGGGGCGGATCGCGCGGATCACGCTCGCTACGGCGCCTTGTTTGCACTGGTGGGAGTGACGGAAAGTGGCGAGTGTTGATTGGCGCTGGAGAAGCTCGTTCGGGGGTGGCTGCATACCGGGTCTGGGTACGTCGCGTGTGGTGCTGTGTCCAAGCGTTAGTGGCTGGAGGCGGTGCTGGTTCGTATACCGGACGCTTATTGGCTGTGTTTCGTTTGGTCACTAGCTCGAGGCGGTATATGTAGGCGGGGCATGTGGTGGAATTGGCCGGATGTGCGCCTGTGCAGTTTATGCATTTGGCTGGGACTTCTCTTGATTTTGTGCATGTTCTTGTTGGATGGCTCTCTGCACATTTCAGGCATTTGTATTCCCGATGGCAATTGCTTGTGGCGTGTCCCCACATCTGGCAACGATGACACTGCGTCAGCTGTTTTTTGTTTATGTGTCTTTCCCACCTCACACTCGTGTACATAACAGTTTTGACTTTTTCCTGTATCGCTTTGAGTGTGAGGTCGCTGTACGTGACAACTAAGTAGAGTGGGTCTCTCCTTGTTGTCATTTTGTAAACTTGTTTGATGTTTAGGTTGTGTGTGCTTTCCAGCTCCTGTTTTACTTCTTCTGGCGCAGCAGGTGGGCTCCAGTGAAGCCCACGAAGCACAAATGCATGCGTTTTCTCATTCGCGTCGCTGTACGTGTGGTGTTGGATATTGCTTTCTTGGAGCGACTTTAGCATTTTGTTTTTGTCCTCCTGGGTGTCGACCCACACATTAATATTGTTCCTCGTGTATTTGAGCTGAAAACCATTAGTGACGTGTTGCTGCACCATAGAGCAAAGATCTCTATGGTTTACGTCACTGTTGTGCGCAATAATGATGGGCGCTGGTGCTCGTTGCCTGACGCTTCTTTGTTGTGTTTGTTGTTGTTGCCGTGTTTGTTGTTGTTGTTGTTGTTGCTGCTGCAATTGTTGTCGTGTTTGTTGCTGTTGCAATTGTTGTTGTGTTTGTTGTTTTTGTTGTTGTGGTTGTGACATTTCTTCCTGTGTATCATTGTTTTCGGTGTCAGTATCGTTCACTTCTTCTGTTATCATTTCTTCATTATTTAATGTTTCGTACATATTAGAGGTAGGTACGGTGTAGTGTGATGTAGACGGTTGTTGGTCATCCATTATGATTGTGGGCGGGGCCAGGTTGCGTACCGCCTTGCGCTTCCGCCTCGGTTTGGGCGGGTCGTTCAGTCCCAGTTCATTAAGTTGGGCCAATGCCACTGCCTCTGTGCTAGCCTCAGTAGCGCTATCCTTTTCTGGGCTTTGTGATGCCCGCCTCTTCTTTTCATTGTCGTGCGCCTGACGCTCTCTGTCGCTTGGTAGACGAACTAGGTTCACTCTGACAGTGCGGGGATCTGTGAATTTTATTAGTTCTACCCATCCTTTATTACCGGCATCACTTTCACCGTTACTAATTTTTTCACTATGGACACTTTTATCACTCGCAACACTTTTCTCACTCATCACGCTTTTATCACTTACAGCACTTTTCACACTTGTATCACTTTCATTTCCATTTTCACTGACACTCTCACTGTTTTTTGTTTTTGTTTGTGTTTTGCCCTTAGGCATAGGGTTTCCACCCCTACGGGGCTTTCGCGCACTGTTTTTCACTATACTAAAGTTTAGCACTGGTTTTCTAATACGTTTAAGTATTACCATACACCGCTTTTATAGAAAAAAAACGTGGCTTAAACACACGCACACTACTACAATACTTGACTTAAGTCACACGTTAAGTCACGGTTGGAAAACACGTCTTACCTGTACAAGGTAATGACGAGAACTGGGACGAGAACTGGTACTTTCAATGTGATATGGCCGTTGACACAATATTTATTTTGATTAAAAAATATCAAAAATATTTTAACTAAATACCCCTTTATCAATGAAAACTTCAACACCCCCTCCCTCCTCCTCCGGGGGAGATAGTACATGATAGTCACTTCCATACGGAATAAAATAATAATACAAATATACCTTTCATACTATGATGGTTATAAGAATTATCCCAAGATAATTGTTCTTGTTTCTTTCAATCTTTGGAATCCTCGCCACACCAAATTGTCTAAGGAATCATCTTATATGTCTTATGGTTCCTCACTATACTCCATCCATTCATGTCCATTTGGAAGCCGTTGTGTCGTTCCTTTCATTCTTCGGAGTCCACACCACACCAAATGGTCTAAGGAATCACCTTATATGTCTTATTGTTCCGCACTATACGCCATCCACAATATCCATTTGTTTGAAATGATAAGACTGGTTCAGTTTAGAGTCAATTATTATTTTACTCTGCAAATAAACAATGTCTATATTATACTTTATACAAAATATTCCACTACGTAAGTACCTACATCTAGGTATTACCCTAAATCTAATTTTATCTTGCCCCCATTACAAGATTTCGTTAATTCTTAAGTAATCCCTAAATCTTACATACATATAATTCGATACATTAAAAATTGTGACAAACATTATCTTATATTATATATTTATTAATTTATATAGATATTACACTTTATAATATATCGTAATACTTAATTTATACCCTGTAGTTTGTGTGGTGGGATGGAAATAATTATCTCTCGTTTTATTTGAAAGATTGTCAATAATTAAATTTTAAAAAGGGAAAAAAAAATTAAAAAGGGTAATGCCAACGGCACGCGGTGTTCCCAAGCGGTCACCCATCCAAGTACTAACCGCGCTCGACATTGCTTGACTACAGTGATCGGACGAGAACTGGTACTTTCAATGTGATATGGCCGTTGACACAATATTTATTTTGATTAAAAAATATCAAAAATATTTTAACTAAATACCCCTTTATCAATGAAAACTTCAACACCCCCTCCCTCCTCCTCCGGGGGAGATAGTACATGATAGTCACTTCCATACGGAATAAAATAATAATACAAATATACCTTTCATACTATGATGGTTATAAGAATTATCCCAAGATAATTGTTCTTGTTTCTTTCAATCTTTGGAATCCTCGCCACACCAAATTGTCTAAGGAATCATCTTATATGTCTTATGGTTCCTCACTATACTCCATCCATTCATGTCCATTTGGAAGCCGTTGTGTCGTTCCTTTCATTCTTCGGAGTCCACACCACACCAAATGGTCTAAGGAATCACCTTATATGTCTTATTGTTCCGCACTATACGCCATCCACAATATCCATTTGTTTGAAATGATAAGACTGGTTCAGTTTAGAGTCAATTATTATTTTACTCTGCAAATAAACAATGTCTATATTATACTTTATACAAAATATTCCACTACGTAAGTACCTACATCTAGGTATTACCCTAAATCTAATTTTATCTTGCCCCCATTACAAGATTTCGTTAATTCTTAAGTAATCCCTAAATCTTACATACATATAATTCGATACATTAAAAATTGTGACAAACATTATCTTATATTATATATTTATTAATTTATATAGATATTACACTTTATAATATATCGTAATACTTAATTTATACCCTGTAGTTTGTGTGGTGGGATGGAAATAATTATCTCTCGTTTTATTTGAAAGATTGTCAATAATTAAATTTTAAAAAGGGAAAAAAAAATTAAAAAGGGTAATGCCAACGGCACGCGGTGTTCCCAAGCGGTCACCCATCCAAGTACTAACCGCGCTCGACATTGCTTGACTACAGTGATCGGACGAGAACTAGTAGTAAGATCTTTATTGTTTCTTTGTTGATTACAGTAAATTTACAATGTATCACAACCCGCATCACACTCTTGACTGGTGTGAGAGCCGACAACGCAGTACGCTATGCTAATCTCAATCGATTGATTTGCGGATTGCATAGCGTATGTGCGCTACGATGCTCTCAGCCAGTCGAGTGGATGGGGTGTGTTAAAAATTGTTATTTATTATGTTAACAACGATTGCTTTCCTAGCCTTTAGGCTTTACAGCTATAGTATAATTGATTTACACCACAATTGGTTTAAAATAATGAATGTGTGCGTGTGATGAAGTGTGCTTGTGTATGAGTGATCGTGTTGTGTGTTACAGGAAAAAATAAAATCAAAAAACCTGCTTAAGATAATTAATAATTGTGGCCTTAAAACTAACTTAAATCTAGATGAGTATCGTTATGATTATATACAATGCGGTTATGACGTCTATTTACAGTTGAATTTGATGATTGTGAATGATATTTGATGAGTGTGAACGACATGATCTTAATAAATATATGTCTGACGTGGGATGAGTGATATTTACAAATGAGTGGTGCTAATTTATTTACATTTTATTTATATACAATGATGTGAATGTAATGTATGAACGATCTTATTCTATATGCGTGATGTGAGTGAAATAATAACAGTGCGGCTATGATGGTATTTACATTTAATTAGGTTGAAAGAATGTTTTGATTAGTAATGAGATGGAATGTAAGGTTAAGGCATTTGAATATTATATTGATGAATGTTCTGTCCGAAGGTGAGCATTGTGTGAAAAATAGATTGTTGGTTAGTGCATTGTTGTAGTTGGTGGTTCAGCGCTTTTACGGCTGTTATTAGATTTTCTGTATTAACTAAGCTATTCAGTACATTTAATTCATGTTGTAATTCATTAAAACTATTCATATTATTATTATTTACATTATTTACATTATTATTTATATTATTTACAGGGTTGTCTGCATTCGTCTCGCTGGGGGCAGTGGCGTGTTGTGAGTGGAGGGGCGCTGGACGTTGGCGCTGTGTTTGCGCAGGTGGGAGTGAGGGGTAGTGACGAGCGTCCAGTGGCGCGACAGGGGGCTGTTGGGGGTTGGCTGCAGGCCGGTTCAGGGACGTAGACGGACCGTGATGGCGAGCGAGCCAGGGGTTGTTGGTTGGTGGTGGTGCTGGAGCGAGCGGTGTGCGTGTCTGTTGTTGTTTGGCTGCTTTGTGTATCCTCTCTATTCTGTCTGTATAGACCGGGCAAGTAATTGAATTGGCAGGATGCGCGCCTCGGCAATTAATGCACGTAGCCGGCTCGGTTTTTGGCTTAGTACAATCCTGTGTTGGGTGTTTCTCTGAGCATTTCATGCAACGGTATTCGCGATTGCAATTTGAAGTGGCGTGACCCCACAACTGACATCGGTGGCATTGAGTTATCAACTTTTTGTTGACGTGTCGTTCCCATCTAATGCTGGTGTAGAGTATTGTTCTTATGTTGGCTTGTATTTCTTTTAGTGTGATGTCTGTAGATGTTATGACAAGGTACATGGGTGATATTTTGGTGGTCATTCGGTATACTTTTTTCACTTGTATTTTATTTGTGGCTTGTAGGGCTTCTTCAACTTCCTGGGGCGTAGCTGGCGGGTTCCATTGTAGACCTTTGAGCACGAATGCGTGTGTTTTCTCATTAGTGTCAGTGTATGTGTGATATTGTTGTTTGCTTCTCTGTAGTGCGTTGATTAATAATTGTTTGTCTTCTTGTGTTTTTACCCATACATTAGCATTGTTTTTTGTGTACTTGATTTCAAACGTTCCTTTAATTATTCGTTTTAATTCCGTGCAGAATCCTCGATGATCCACAGTATTTGCTGCAATTATAACAGGTGCTATTGTCGTTTTACGTATCCCTGGCTTGTATCTCTGTTCATGTTTGCTTTGTCTTCTATCGTCGTGTTGTTGCTGTTGTCCTTGTCTATTTTGTTGTTGTTGTGTTTCATTGTCATCTACATAGTCTAGGTCAGTGTACTCCATGCCATTTCCGGTGTCAGATTCATTGTCTGTTAGTATTTCAAACATATTGGAGGTGGGAATATTGCTCACTTGTCCGCCATTTGCACTGGGCGTGGCCTGAGACGTGGATGCTTTCGGGTTCGTCATAATTTCGGTAGGTGTTGCCGGTGGGTGTGGCTTCTGTATTTTCAGCTTTCGTATTGGCCGGCGTTTTACTGGGTCTAGCAAGCCCAACACCTCTAGTGTGTGTCTCTCTATCTCTTCTTCCGTTAGTTGGCTGTTGTTTGGGCTGTTTGACGCTCGTCTCTTTCTCTCTTCTTCTCGCTGCTTGCTCGCTCTGTCGGTGGGTAGCCGAACTAAAGTAGGCACTGGCGTGTCGCGTGGATCATAGTTCTCTTTTAGAACGACCCACGGTCCGTTTTGGTTTTTAGCACTCGCGGCGTTCACATCACTTGCATTGACGTTTATCGTAGCACGTTTTTTACTTTTTTCACTTACTGATCTACTTACACTATTTTTAGAACTATCACTTTTTACACTTGTTACACTCTCATTTTCACTCTCATTTTCACTCACATTCGGGCTAGGTTTACTGTTTTTCACTGTCTTTTTAGTTTTTTGCTTTTCAGTCCTATCTATTTTCGGTGGCATTTGGGGGTTTGAACCCCTACGAGGGTAAGTAACGCGAGCTTTCGCGATACTAAAGTTGAACACACTTCTCTTGCACTTTTTAAGCAGTACCATGCATTAGTATTCACTTTATAAAACAACTGATTTGGATCAATAACAGACTTAAGTCACTAGTCTGAGCTAAGCACAACCGCCTTGTACGAAGGTTGGTTGTGAACTGGGACGAGAACTGGTACTTTCAATGTGATATGGCCGTTGACACAATATTTATTTTGATTAAAAAATATCAAAAATATTTTAACTAAATACCCCTTTATCAATGAAAACTTCAACACCCCCTCCCTCCTCCTCCGGGGGAGATAGTACATGATAGTCACTTCCATACGGAATAAAATAATAATACAAATATACCTTTCATACTATGATGGTTATAAGAATTATCCCAAGATAATTGTTCTTGTTTCTTTCAATCTTTGGAATCCTCGCCACACCAAATTGTCTAAGGAATCATCTTATATGTCTTATGGTTCCTCACTATACTCCATCCATTCATGTCCATTTGGAAGCCGTTGTGTCGTTCCTTTCATTCTTCGGAGTCCACACCACACCAAATGGTCTAAGGAATCACCTTATATGTCTTATTGTTCCGCACTATACGCCATCCACAATATCCATTTGTTTGAAATGATAAGACTGGTTCAGTTTAGAGTCAATTATTATTTTACTCTGCAAATAAACAATGTCTATATTATACTTTATACAAAATATTCCACTACGTAAGTACCTACATCTAGGTATTACCCTAAATCTAATTTTATCTTGCCCCCATTACAAGATTTCGTTAATTCTTAAGTAATCCCTAAATCTTACATACATATAATTCGATACATTAAAAATTGTGACAAACATTATCTTATATTATATATTTATTAATTTATATAGATATTACACTTTATAATATATCGTAATACTTAATTTATACCCTGTAGTTTGTGTGGTGGGATGGAAATAATTATCTCTCGTTTTATTTGAAAGATTGTCAATAATTAAATTTTAAAAAGGGAAAAAAAAATTAAAAAGGGTAATGCCAACGGCACGCGGTGTTCCCAAGCGGTCACCCATCCAAGTACTAACCGCGCTCGACATTGCTTGACTACAGTGATCGGACGAGAACTAGTAGTAGTAGTAGTAATATCTTTATTGATTTTTAAGCATTACATCAATCTTCACAAAGTAATACACCCGCATTACGCTCTTGGCCAGCGTGAGAGCCGACCGCGCCGTACAGTATGCCAATCTCAATCAGATATGATTTTTGGATTGCATACTGTATCGGTGCTGCGTACTCTCAGCTGGTGCAGCGAATGGGGTGTATTTAAATTTTGTTTAATGTTAGAGTTACAGAGAATACTTTCCTAGCCTATTTTTAGCTTTACAGTATTAGTAAGTATTGTATTAATTGCATGGCTGCATAAAAATAATTAATGTGTGTGTGTGTAATGAAGTGTGCGTGTATATGAATGATCGTGTTGTGTATGTAGGAAAAATTAAATAAAAAACCTACTCTAACAAATTGTGCCTTAAAACTAACTTAATCTAAATGAGTGACGTTATGGTTATTTACAGTGCGGTTATGACGTCTACTTACATTAAGGTTTTGGTAATTATGAGCGATTTTTAATGTGAGTGAATGATATGGCTTACATACTATTATGAATGAGGTGTTGGTATTTACAATCGCGGCTATGCTATTTATCCTTACATTTTTATGGGTGATTATGTATGATTATAAATGTGGGTAATGGGTCGATCTTATTATCTATATGAGTGATGTGAATGAATATACCAATGCGGTTATGACACTTATTTACATTATTTTAATATGATGATAAGATGTGTTTGTTAGTAATGGTTATGGGGTGTGTTAGTCCTGGACGCGTTGGTGGAAGATGGGTAGATCCTGATATGGTAGTTTATGTGTTAATGGAAAAGGAGCATTGTGCTCTCTGATTTGTGTGACAGTTCTCGTTAGTGGGTTATGTCGCAGTTGCGTTTCGTAAAAGTTTTGTGATAGTCTGTTTATGTATTCGTGGATGTACGGTAAGTCGGTCTGTCTATGTAGATCGTCTATTCTGGAGTATCTATCTCCGCCAGTAATAAGTCTTAAGCACTTGTTTTGAAACCGTTGTATCGGAATCAGTGCTGAGTTCGACGCACAACACCACACTGGACATGCGTAAGTGAGGGCGGGGCGAATGATGGTTGTGTAGATGAGTTTTTTATTATCCTGTGACATGTGACTTGTGCCACTCAGCAGGGGGTAGAGTGACTTGACGGCCGCAGCGCCCTTGCGCACAGCGTTTTTTATGTGTTGCACGTGATAGAGCCGAGATTCCAGTGTAGCACCGAGATATTTCACTGAATTTTTAGGCGGCGCGCGATGGTTGTTTAGTACTAGTGGTGTGTAGACTTTATTTAGTGTGTGTTTTCGTGTGAAGACTATGGTTTCGGTTTTGTCGTCATTGATCTTAACCTTCCATAGGCGCCAGTATGGTTTTAGTAAGTTTATGTGAATTTGTAATTGTCGGTTGGCAACCTCGGCATTGTGTGACGAGCTGTAGATTGCCGTATCGTCCGCATAGAGTGCTGTCTTTGTCTGTACGAAGGTAGGTAAGTCATGTATGTAAAGGGTGAAAAGGGCGGGGCCCAGGCAGCTGCCTTGTGGGACCCCGGCCCTTATAGGGTGGGGGTGTGATGTTGTATTATTAATTTTGACTTGTAGCTGTCTGTCTGTTAAATAAGAATTTATGATTTTTGTCAATAAGGGTGGAGCTTTCGTTTGAATCATTTTGTAAATGAGCCCTTCATGCCATACTTTGTCGAAAGCTTTTTCGACGTCAAGAAGGGCCATTACAGTAACCTTTTTCTTGTTAAAATTAATAGAGATGTCGGTTACGACTCGCACTAGTTGCTGTGTTGTATTATGTCTCGGTCTAAATCCAAATTGATAGTCGGGTATGATTTTATTTTTATGTAAGTGTTTGTTAAGTCTGTTCAATATCACTTTCTCTGCAACCTTGGAAAGGGTTGAGAGAAGTGATATTGGTCTGTAGCTAGTCGGTTGTTTAGCGTCCTTGTTCGGTTTATGTATTGGTATAACTAGTGCAGTTTTCCATGTATTTGGGAAATACTGGAGCGTAATCATCGAATTTATAATATACGAGAACTGCACCAGTGATTTCCGTGACAGGTTTTTAAGTACGATGTTTTGTATGTCATCTAGTCCTGGCGCCTTCTGGTTAGGAAAGGATTTTATCAGTTCTAGTACTTCAAGTGGTTTTGTTAGAAACCTGGCAATTTGTCTGGAATTTATATCAGTCTGTTGGTTTAGAAAATTCTGTACTTTGTCTATGATTTCTTGTTGTTCATTTGTGTTGTTGTTGTCTAGCCTGTGAATGTGTTCAAAGGTTTCAGCTAGCGCTTCTGTCTTCTGCTCGTCCTTGTAGAGTATGTCATTGTTAACTGTCAAGTCAGGTACTGGTTTAAAGGGCTTTTTAAGGGCATGTGTCATGCGCCAAAGCGAGCTATCATTTGGGTTTAATTGTCTGAGTTTGTTTTGCCAGGTTTCGTTTCTAAATTTTTTTAGTTCTGTCTGTATGCGTCTGTTAAGTGCGTTCATGTGATTTCTGTGTACAATGTCACGTGTCCTCTGCCATAGTCTTCGGGTGTTGTTGCGTATGTTAATTATGTCTATTATGTGTTGTGGAATTCGGTCTTTGTCTGGCTGCAGTTTTATAACACGAGTGTGTTTTTGCAGCGCATGTGTAATGGCATTCGTTAGTAAAAGAACTTGCTCATCGATCTCGTTTGTGGTGGTCATGTGAGATCTTATAGTGATGTTAGCGTCAAGTGTTTTACGAAACGAATGCCATTCTGTGTTTTTATATGTCCTTGTTTGTCGTGTGTTGTCAGTGTGTGTGATGCGGCCGCCTAATTTTGTGTGAATAGGTAGGTGATCTGAGCTCAGTTCATTAAGCGCAACAGGATTGGGTAAGTGTGTTATATTTTTATTTAAAATTATATCAATTGTCGTTGGCGTCATATTATTCACAGGATAATGTGTATGTGTGGGTGTGAAATGAATGATTGCATTGTGTGAATGAATGTATGAATGCACGGTGCGACCGTTAGCATTCGCAATATTGCAATTCCAGTGCGGATGTTTTGCATTTAAATCGCCTACTAGCAGCACCTTTCTGCCGATATTTAAAAGTGTGTGTATGTCTTGTTGTGTAAAGTTATTTGAAGGTCGGTTGTATGCAGTAATTATGTGTGTGTTATCAGAGAGCCGGATACACAAGGATTCTAAGGTTGTTGGCTGAAGATGAGTTAATTTGTGTTGTATATTGTCTCGTATTATAATAGCAACCCCCCCTGCGGGAACATGTCCCTGGTTGAGTCTGTCTGCTCTATGTATGATATAACCCTTGATTTTAATTTTATCTGTTAGTCTAAGTCGTGTTTCGTTAATTAGCATAATGTGTACGTCGTGTTTGTGTAAAAAGTGTATTAACTCACCTAGTTTCGAGGATAACCCGTTTGCATTCCAGGAACATATGTTAGTATACATTATTTACTAGTGAATAGTGGATTGTTTTGTGTGAAAGTGAGTATAGTGTACAGTTGATCTTGTTCGTCCATGCAATTCCTTAACTCTACATTTAGCGCTTTTATGGCTATTATCATTTTCCTTAAATCTACTATGCTATTCATAATTTTGAGTTCATTACTTAATTCTTTAAACAGGCTAAAATGATTGTCCTGTGGTGGGTTGTTAGGGTTGGCTGCAGGCAGTCCTTGGGGGTGGGAGGGCGCACCGGTGGCGTTGGGGGCGGGGGCGTAGTGCGGCGGCGGCAGATCGCGTGGATCGGGCTCGTTGCGTGGTGCTGATGGTCGGCGCTGCGGGTGCGCGGGTGGGAGCGCGGGGAAGTGTCGCGTGTCGCGTGGCGCGATGGATGACGCGTGTGGGTTGGCGGCAGGGCGGTACTCGGTCGTAGATTGGCGGCGTGCAGCCCAGGCGTTGACGGCTGGAGGCGGCGCGGGTTTCAGTGGCGTGCGGGCATTTTCTGCTGGGGGCTGCCTCCGGTAGATACGTTTAACTCGGTCTATGTACACTGGGCACGTGACTGAATTAGCCGGATGAGCCCCTTTGCAGTTCCAGCATTTAGCGTCCTCGGTCCTTGGCTTTACGCAATCTTTTGTGGCATGGTCGGCGGCACACTTGAGGCATCTTGGCTGGCGGTAACAATTTGATGTCGCATGTCCCCACATCTGACACCGGTGACATTGCGTAATTAGTTTTTTGTTTATATGTCTCTCCCATCTGACACAGGTGTACAGGAGTGTCCTCACTTTTTGCTGCAGTTCTTTGAGCGTGATGTCCGTCTGTGTGATTACAAGGTACATCGGTATCTTTTCGGTGGACATCCTGTACACCGTTTTAATCTTGAGTCCATGGTCCTTTTCAAGCGCTTGCTTAACTTCCTCGGGTTCGGCGGCTGGGTTCCATATTAGGCCCTTCAGTACGAAAGCGTGTGTCTTCTCTTTTGTGTCTGTGTAAGTGTGGAAGGGCATATTGCCGTTTTTAAGTGAATTTACTAGTGTGTGTTTGTCTGTGTGTTCTTGTACCCAAATGTTAACGTTGTTTCTTGTGTATTTAATTTCAAAACTTCCTTGTACGGTGTTTCTGACTCGTTGGCATAGCTCTTTATGGTTTGCTGTGTTTCCAGCTATGATAATCGGGGTCGGTGCTGTTCGTCGAACACCCGTTCTGTGTTGTTTTTGTCTCTGTTCTTGTGTACTGTTTTCATTTGCTTGTTGTGTTTGTGTTGTGTTGTTTTGCAAATCATCGGTGTCCATATTGTCTGTGTCATCATCGGGTTTTTCTTGATCCAGTTCTGTACTCAACGCATCAAACATGTTAGCTATTGGGATGTCGTAGAGCTGGGCGTCACCGGTTGTGTCGCGTGACGTGGATGGTCCAGGCTGGTCGGCCATGTTGGTGGTGGGCGTGGCTTGATGCTGCCTGGCCAGTGTGCGTTTAGCTCTCGGCTTGGGCGGGTCAAACACGCCCATCTCATATAGCTGTTCCAATGCCAGCGCTTGCTTCTTGGTAGCGTTCGGTATAATTGGCCGTGACTCTGTCTCTATCCCTTTCTCTGGGCTGCCAGTAGCCTTCCTCTTCCTTTCGTTGCCTCTCTGCTGGCTCCCTCTCTCATTTGGTAGCGGTACCTTCTTCTCCTTCTTCGAGTCGGTAAAAGTAATGACATCTACCCACGGTTTCAAACCACGATCCATCGCGTCACTTTCACTCTGTATTTTCACGCACTCTTCACTCTTATCACTCTTTTCACCCACACTGTTTTCACTATGTAAACTCACAACACTCTCACCATCACTACTTTCTAGTTCTTTATCACTTTCACAGTTATTGTCATTTTCACTTTTCTTAATTGTCTTTTTAGCTCTCCTCCTCGCCATTTGGGGTTTTCTACCCCTATGGGGGTGTTTCGCACGAGGTTTCACCAGACTATCACCGGTTATCCGCTGACGCACCTTCTTTAAAATTACCATGCACGGTAAAATACACTTTTAAAAACGTGTAAAACGCGATACGGTAACAACTGACTTAACTTAAGTCACGAGTTAATGCAGTACTCAACCGTCTTCAACGAAGGCTGATTGAGGCCGAAGTATGACTCGGGACGAGAACTGGTACTTTCAATGTGATATGGCCGTTGACACAATATTTATTTTGATTAAAAAATATCAAAAATATTTTAACTAAATACCCCTTTATCAATGAAAACTTCAACACCCCCTCCCTCCTCCTCCGGGGGAGATAGTACATGATAGTCACTTCCATACGGAATAAAATAATAATACAAATATACCTTTCATACTATGATGGTTATAAGAATTATCCCAAGATAATTGTTCTTGTTTCTTTCAATCTTTGGAATCCTCGCCACACCAAATTGTCTAAGGAATCATCTTATATGTCTTATGGTTCCTCACTATACTCCATCCATTCATGTCCATTTGGAAGCCGTTGTGTCGTTCCTTTCATTCTTCGGAGTCCACACCACACCAAATGGTCTAAGGAATCACCTTATATGTCTTATTGTTCCGCACTATACGCCATCCACAATATCCATTTGTTTGAAATGATAAGACTGGTTCAGTTTAGAGTCAATTATTATTTTACTCTGCAAATAAACAATGTCTATATTATACTTTATACAAAATATTCCACTACGTAAGTACCTACATCTAGGTATTACCCTAAATCTAATTTTATCTTGCCCCCATTACAAGATTTCGTTAATTCTTAAGTAATCCCTAAATCTTACATACATATAATTCGATACATTAAAAATTGTGACAAACATTATCTTATATTATATATTTATTAATTTATATAGATATTACACTTTATAATATATCGTAATACTTAATTTATACCCTGTAGTTTGTGTGGTGGGATGGAAATAATTATCTCTCGTTTTATTTGAAAGATTGTCAATAATTAAATTTTAAAAAGGGAAAAAAAAATTAAAAAGGGTAATGCCAACGGCACGCGGTGTTCCCAAGCGGTCACCCATCCAAGTACTAACCGCGCTCGACATTGCTTGACTACAGTGATCGGACGAGAACTTTTTTTTTTTTTACTAGAGAAATCTTTATTGTTATTAATTTATATATGTGTCACAGCCATCTGTGGACACTTAAATACATTGTAGGTTATTGATAACATTCCTGGCTTATTGCCTTACTATTATGGTGTGCATTAACATTTTTACAGAAATTTTAATAATTAATTATATACTATCATTAGTGTGTAACAATGCTGGTTTGTGTGTGTAGTGTGTGGGATAAATTGGGGGAAAAACAGCGAAAAAACCCTCTTGAAATACTGTGCATACTTAAAACTAACTTATAACTAGCCTAACTTAAACTACAACATTTTAATTTTTAATTTTAATTTTGGTTTTTTATCTTTATTTACATTTTACATTTATCTAATCTAATTTTTCAATTATTTGTTTACATTTTTAATTTTTAATTAGTCTACCCTATACTTACAAACTAATGAGTGATTGAATGTGTGAGTGGTTTATAAATGGTTGAATGGTTGATGATATTTACAATGCTTAACATGTATGTGTGTGGGTTCGGTGCGTGTGCGAATGCCTAGACGGCCGCTTGTGGCGCGTAGTGAGAAACTCAATCTAGATCTTAAAGATGCGTGGTTAGTTTGTCACTTACGCACCTAGCGAACCGCCTAGTTCGCACATGACCTGGCCTACACTGATGTTTTGAGACAATACAACTTATTTTAGTGACGTATGAATGAATTAATGATTTATTACTAACTATTTTTTATGTTATATACTAGATACAATATTTAGAGTGCTTGTTTTTATTACTATGGTAGTATTGTGATAATTGTGCTTGTGTAAGTATTTATTTAAGTGTGTATTGTTTTAGATGTTGTAGGTATTAAATTTGTATATTATTTATTTCATATGTTATAAGTGTGAATGTTCTGTATGAAAGTACAAGCTGTAAGTCCTTTATTTTGTGGTGTGCATGCTCTTAAAGTATTATTAAAATCTTTTACAAACTGCAGTAAATTATTGAGATTAATTAAACTGTTGAGTTCGTTCACTTCCGCACTTAATTCACTAAACACATTTGCGTTTATTGAGTCCGTAGGCTGGGCACTAGGGGCTGTTTCTGTCGCTCCAGGGGGCTGGTTGTGGTTCAAGGGGGCATTGAGTGCGTTGAGGGGTCGCTGATGGCGCCTCTGCATTGGTGGTGGTAGTGGTGGGAAGTCTGGATTCCTGGTGGTCCTGGCGGTGCCTGGTGTCCAGGGGTTTGCAGCCGGTGGCGGTGCAGGAACGTATTCCTCGACTGGTTCTGGCTCTCCGGTAAGTTTCCGTCTTACTCTTGGATTTTGCTTTGATATTATCTCTAATTTTTTAAGGTAAGTTGGGCAGTTTTTAAAATTGGCTGGATGCTCGCCGCCGCAGTTGCAGCATTTAGCTTTTACGGTGGCCTCCTTGATGCAGTCCTTGGTCAAGTGGCTGCCCTCACACTTGACACATCTCGGGTTCCTATTACAATTTGACGTCGCGTGACCGAAGTTTTGGCAACGGTGGCAATGTGTAAGTATTCTTTTGTTCATGTGTCGCTCCCAGTGTATTCTCGTGTGTAATAATAATTTAACCTTTGCTTGCAGCTCTTTTAGTGACACCTGTGCCTCGGTGATCACTAAGAACAGCGGTCTGTGTTTGGTGCGCATGGTGTACACCTTCTTCACTGGGAGACTGTGCTTCTCGACCAGTGCTTTTGTGATTTCTTCCGGTGATGGCTGTGAGTCCAACCCACGCAGGACAAACGCGTGTGTCTTCTCATCCGAGTCTGTGTAAGTATGATATTGTGTGTTTTCTTTATTTAAATTTTCTAAGAATTTTTTCTTGTTTTCTTTTTTATCTATGTACACATTTATATTATTTCTTGTGTATGTGACATAGAATCCTCCACCTGTCATGTTTATTAACATTTCAGTGAAGTCTCTATGGTTTATGCCTTCTCTATGTATCACAATGGGTGCTGGTGCTTGTCTACGTGTTGGTTTTGTTTGTTTTTGTGTTCTCGTTATCTCATCCGTCCCTTCGCTGTCCTCATATTCTTCATTGTTGTCTTCTTCGTCGTTGGGTTGTAACGGTGTGTATCTGTTGTGCAGTTTGATGGTGGGATTGTCGTTGCGATGCATGCTGTCGATTTGGTTCTTGGCTGTGGTTGAGTTGTTGCTATTCACCGCTAGATGGCTGTTGATGACAGTGGCGTCTGTGCTGGTGGTCACTGTAATTTCGGTTGTGTTAGTTGGTATTACGTTTTTGCTACTCACCGCTAGGGTGGGTATCTGTGTAGTCGGTAATGATGTCGGTGCTTGTTTAGATGTGCTAGCAACCGCTAGATGGCTATAGCTGTTATCGTGTCCTGTTTTATCGACGGTAGGTGTCGGTAACACAGTCGCGCTGCTGTGTGTGGTGGCCGGTAATGTATATTTCTGTGTTGTAGCGCAGTGCTTGGCAGCTATGGCGTCGGTAAAACCGAGCGCGCGCAGCGCTTTGTAGCGTTCTTCTTCTGTCAGTAGCGGTTTAGTTCCGCTACTGTCCACTGCACTTTGTTTTATTTGTGACTTGCTAATTTTCTTATTTTTCTTATTTTTAGGTTTTAACGGCTTTTCCGGGCTATCCGCGGCTTTTCTTTTCTCACGTTCACTTTCTTTTGCACGTTCATTGTATTCACTGTCACTGCTGTCGGCCTCATACTCTTTTTCACTCACTTTGTTTTTTTTGGTGCTTTTCTTAAAAATATTATCAGTCCCTGTCTTTTTCAACATAGATTTAGGTATGTAAGTAACTATGGGATTAAGGGGCGTGCCCTTATCCCTAAAACCTCGAAGCCGACCCAGCGGAAGGCTGTTTTTCCTCAACGTCTTATTTAGAAGTACAATAAGGTTCAATTTCACTCACATTTGACACTCACTTAGTAAACAGAGCTTAGCTAAGCGCGCACAAACAAAATACTTCCACTCTCTCCGAAGGCCGAATTGGAACTGGGGACGAGAACTGGTACTTTCAATGTGATATGGCCGTTGACACAATATTTATTTTGATTAAAAAATATCAAAAATATTTTAACTAAATACCCCTTTATCAATGAAAACTTCAACACCCCCTCCCTCCTCCTCCGGGGGAGATAGTACATGATAGTCACTTCCATACGGAATAAAATAATAATACAAATATACCTTTCATACTATGATGGTTATAAGAATTATCCCAAGATAATTGTTCTTGTTTCTTTCAATCTTTGGAATCCTCGCCACACCAAATTGTCTAAGGAATCATCTTATATGTCTTATGGTTCCTCACTATACTCCATCCATTCATGTCCATTTGGAAGCCGTTGTGTCGTTCCTTTCATTCTTCGGAGTCCACACCACACCAAATGGTCTAAGGAATCACCTTATATGTCTTATTGTTCCGCACTATACGCCATCCACAATATCCATTTGTTTGAAATGATAAGACTGGTTCAGTTTAGAGTCAATTATTATTTTACTCTGCAAATAAACAATGTCTATATTATACTTTATACAAAATATTCCACTACGTAAGTACCTACATCTAGGTATTACCCTAAATCTAATTTTATCTTGCCCCCATTACAAGATTTCGTTAATTCTTAAGTAATCCCTAAATCTTACATACATATAATTCGATACATTAAAAATTGTGACAAACATTATCTTATATTATATATTTATTAATTTATATAGATATTACACTTTATAATATATCGTAATACTTAATTTATACCCTGTAGTTTGTGTGGTGGGATGGAAATAATTATCTCTCGTTTTATTTGAAAGATTGTCAATAATTAAATTTTAAAAAGGGAAAAAAAATTAAAAAGGGTAATGCCAACGGCACGCGGTGTTCCCAAGCGGTCACCCATCCAAGTACTAACCGCGCTCGACATTGCTTGACTACAGTGATCGGACGAGAACTTTTTTTTTTTTTTACAATAATAACTTTATTTATTTCTAATTGTTACATGAACAGCTGCTACAGCTGTGGTCTTATATAAATTATATTATTTAATAAACGTTCCTAGCTTATCGCCTTACCATTTTAAGTTTGTTGGTCTTATTCCTAAAAAAGATTTTGACAGTTATTTTTATTTACATGATTAATGTGCGTAACAATGAGTGTTGTTTGTTATTTAGTTTAGGGATGAGATTTAAGGGAAAAATGATCAAAAAACCCACTTAAAATAATGATGCTTAGTCTAACTTAGCCTAAAATACAACATTATCATTTGTACCTGTCATCTGACAGTTTTTGTTTTGGTTTTTGGGGTTTGCTTTTATTTATTTATTTCTTATGAACTAACAATATTTATAACTTATATTCTAGTGAGTGGATGAATGTATGAATGATAATTTTTATTTTAACGTAACATGGCTCTTACATACTATTGGCTGAATGAATGAATACTTTTATTTTATTTGACTAGCCTATAACCCTTACTTACTAATGCGTAATGTATGAAATGTTTTGATGAATAATTTTATTTTTATTTACAGATGCAGATGCAGTACAATGGTAAGAATATTAATAACAACAGATAACAAACAGCAACACGTAGCTCAGTATATGTGCGACTGCCGGGCGGACGCCACTGGTGCCTGTGAGAAACTAGATTTCGATCTTAAAGATACGTCATCTGTTTGTCACATGGCACCGTCAGCTGTCAGCCTGGTTCGCACATAACCTTGCTTACTGTGTTGCTTGTTTGCCATTGCTTGTATTAAAATAATGATGATGAATAAATGAAGATGATATTTACAATGAATCGTGTTTTGTTTTTATTACACTGAATGTGTTTTTGTTATTTGTGTTATGTGGCTATTCTGTGTTCATGTTTTAATGTGATTGTGTTTAGTTGTCTAAATGTTATAATTTTGAATTTGTTGTATAAGTGTAAAGGCTGTCAACCCTCTGTTTTCTGGTGGACATTGTTTAAGAGTGTTGTTTAAATCTTTTACAAATTTAAGTAGGTTGTCTATATTAATTAGAGAGTGTAGTTCATGCATTTCCGCACTGAGTTCACTGAAAACATTTGCGTTCACTGTGGGAGCACTGAGCACTTGGTGGCCGTAGCTGGAGCTCGGAGCCGTAGCTGAGGCTGCTGCAGTGTCTGGTTGTCGTGTTGGTTGTTGTGTTGTCCTGTTGAGCGGTCGTCGTTTCTGTGCTGGTGGTGGTAGCGGTGGGAAGTCTGATCCTCTGGTGTCCGTGGCTGCGCCCGAAGTCCAGGGATTTGTAGATGGTGGCGGTGCAGGTACGTAATCTGCAGTTGTTATAGCTGGTTCACCGGTGAGTATGTGTTTGATTCTCGGATTTCTCTGTGCGATATATTCTAGTTTACGTAGGTAGAACGGACAGTTCTTATAATTGGCCGGGTGTTCGCCGCTACAGTTGCAGCATTTTGCTTTTGTGTTTGCCGGTTTCTCGCAGTCTCTTGTCAAGTGCGAATCCTCGCACTTGACACATCGAGGCTTTCTGGAACAGTTTGATGTCGCGTGGCCGAACAGCTGGCAACGGTGGCACTGGGTCAGTAGCCTCTTGTTGTTATGCCGTTCCCATTTTATTCTTGTGTAGTTTAAAACTTTAATTTTGGCTTCTATTTGTTTCAGGGATACCGCTGCATCCGTAATCACGAGATAGAGCGGCCTGTGATTCGTCCTCATTGTGTATACACATTTTACAGGGATATTGTATTTTTGTGTTATCTCGCTCTGCACCTCGTCTGTCGTCGGCTGCGAATCTAGTCCGCGGATGACAAATGCGTGCGTCTTTTCTGGTAGGTCAGTGTAAGTATGGAATTCAATCTTGTCTTCTTTTAATGTTTTCATTATTTCATTCTTGTGTTCTTGCTTATCAAGGTATAGGTTTATGTTGTTTCTGGTATAGTTGATATAAAATCCTCCGTCTGTCATAGTTTTCAATGTTTCTGTCAAATTCTTGTGATAGTTTGTCTTTGTGTTGTCTCCAGAAATCACTATGGGTGCTGGGGCATGTCTTCTCGATGTTTTTGTTTTTGTCGTCGTTTCTGTTTCCATCTGCTCGAAGTCATCTTCATTGTTGTCGTCATCATCTTCATTGTTGTCGTTGTTGTCCTGTTGTAGTGGGGTAAATCTGTTATTTAGTTTGAGTGGTAGTGCTACACGGCCGCCTCTTCCTCGGGAGGAACCGCCGCGGGGCATGATTGTTGTGGTGTTTGTTGCGTTTTGTTGTGTAGAATCTGAAGTTGCAGTTGAAGTGCTGTCGGTCACTGTAATTTTGGTTGTTTTAGTTGGTGTTACATTTCTGCTACTCACCGCTAGAGTGGGTATCTGTTCAGTCGGTAACGAAGTCTCGCTAGTCTCGCTGCCGGGTGTTGAGGCCGGTATGGTAGGGGCGCTGTACTGTGCTGCGACTATGTCGGTAAAACCGAGCGCTCGCAGCGCGTTGTAGCGTTCTTCTTGAGTGGCTGGCTTAGTTCCGCTACCAGCCGCCGCTTTCGTTTTGTTGACACTTTTTAATTTGAGTTTATTTGTTTTGGTTGTTTTATTTAGATTTTCTGAGTTTTCCGGACTTTCATCCGCTTTTCGTTTTTGGGTATCACTTGGTGTCGCGCATTCACTTTCTGTTTTATTGTTTTTATCATCATTTGTAACTGTCACTTCTTGCACTTGCACAATTTCATTGTTTTCTGTCAAATTAAGCCCTAATTTTATAACATTTTCAGTCTCTGTCTTTTTCTTCATAGGTTTAAACCTATGGACCAGGCCCTTGGCCCTATGAGCACTTTTTCTACCCAGCGTGGGTATGTTTTTCACATTGCTTTAAACACATGTATTATAAGGTCTACAATCGCAAAATTTTTATATGAATAATTGCTGAGCAAACACACTGCTTAACCCGCACAAACTTAAATCACATCCGTCTTCTATGAAGGCCGAAGTATGACTGGGACGAGAACTGGTACTTTCAATGTGATATGGCCGTTGACACAATATTTATTTTGATTAAAAAATATCAAAAATATTTTAACTAAATACCCCTTTATCAATGAAAACTTCAACACCCCCTCCCTCCTCCTCCGGGGGAGATAGTACATGATAGTCACTTCCATACGGAATAAAATAATAATACAAATATACCTTTCATACTATGATGGTTATAAGAATTATCCCAAGATAATTGTTCTTGTTTCTTTCAATCTTTGGAATCCTCGCCACACCAAATTGTCTAAGGAATCATCTTATATGTCTTATGGTTCCTCACTATACTCCATCCATTCATGTCCATTTGGAAGCCGTTGTGTCGTTCCTTTCATTCTTCGGAGTCCACACCACACCAAATGGTCTAAGGAATCACCTTATATGTCTTATTGTTCCGCACTATACGCCATCCACAATATCCATTTGTTTGAAATGATAAGACTGGTTCAGTTTAGAGTCAATTATTATTTTACTCTGCAAATAAACAATGTCTATATTATACTTTATACAAAATATTCCACTACGTAAGTACCTACATCTAGGTATTACCCTAAATCTAATTTTATCTTGCCCCCATTACAAGATTTCGTTAATTCTTAAGTAATCCCTAAATCTTACATACATATAATTCGATACATTAAAAATTGTGACAAACATTATCTTATATTATATATTTATTAATTTATATAGATATTACACTTTATAATATATCGTAATACTTAATTTATACCCTGTAGTTTGTGTGGTGGGATGGAAATAATTATCTCTCGTTTTATTTGAAAGATTGTCAATAATTAAATTTTAAAAAGGGAAAAAAAAATTAAAAAGGGTAATGCCAACGGCACGCGGTGTTCCCAAGCGGTCACCCATCCAAGTACTAACCGCGCTCGACATTGCTTGACTACAGTGATCGGACGAGAACTTTTACAATAATAACTTTTTACAATAATAACTTTATTTATTCCTAATTGTTACATGAACAGCTGCTACAGCTGTGGTCTTATATAAATTATATTATTTAATAAACGTTCCTAGCTTATCGCCTTACCATTTTAAGTTTGTTGGGCTTATTCCTAAAAAAGATTTTGACAGTTATTTTTGTTTACATGATTAATGTGCGTAACAATGAGTGTTGTTTGTTATTTAGTTTAGGGATGAGACTTAAGGGAAAAATGATCAAAAAACCCACTTAAAATAATGATGCTTAGTCTAACTTAGCCTAAAATACAACATTATCATTTGTACCTGTCATCTGACAGTTTTGTTTTGGTTTTTGGGGTTTGTTTTTATTTATTTATTTCTTATGAACTAATAATATTTATAATTTATAACTTATATTCTAGTGAGTGGATGAGTGTGTGAGTGATAATTTTTATTTTAACATAACATGGCTCTTACATACTAATGGCTGAATGAATGAATACTTTTATTTGACTAGCCTATAACCCTTACTTACTAATGTGTAATGTATGAAATGTTTTGATGAATAATGAATAATTTTATTTTTATTTACAGATGCAGATGCAGTACAATGGTAAGAATATTAATAACAACACATAACAAACAGCAACACGTAGCTCAGTATATGTGCGACTGCCGGGCGGACGCCACTGGTGCCTGTGAGAAACTAGATTCCGATCTTAAAGATGCGTCATCTGTTTGTCACATGGCACCGTCAGCTGTCAGCCTGGTTCGCACATAACCTTGCTTACTGTGTTGCTTGTTTGCCAATGATTGTATTAAAATAATGATGATGAATAAATTTAGATGATATTTACAATGAATCGTGTTTAATTTATTATTACACTGTGTGTGTTTTTGTTATTTGTGTTATGTGGCTATTTTGTGTTCATGTTTTAATGTGATTGCGTTTAGTTGTCTAAATATTGTAATTTTGAATTTGTTGTATAAGTGTAAAGGCTGTCAAACCTCTGTTTTCTGGTGGACATTGTTTAAGAGTGTTGTTTAAATCTTTTACAAATTTAAGTAGGTTGTCTATGTTAATTAGAGAGTGTAGTTCATGCATTTCCGCACTGATTTCACTGAAAACATTTGCGTTCACTGTGGGAGCACTGAGCACTTGGTGGCCGTAGCTGGAGCTCGGAGCCGTAGCTGAGGCTGCTGCAGTGTCTGGTTGTCGTGTTGGTTGTTGTGTTGTCCTGTTGAGCGGTCGTCGTTTCTGTGCTGGTGGTGGTAGCGGTGGGAAGTCTGATCCTCTGGTGTCCGTGGCTGCGCCCGATGTCCAGGGATTTGTAGATGGTGGCGGTGCAGGTACGTAATCTGCAGTTGTTGTAGCTGGTTCACCGGTGAGTATGTGTTTGATTCTCGGATTTCTCTGAGCGATATATTCTAATTTTCGTAGGTAGAACGGACAGTTCTTATAATTAGCCGGGTGTTCGCCGCTACAGTTGCAGCATTTTGCTTTTGTGTTTGCCGGTTTCTCGCAGTCTCTTGTCAAGTGCGAATCCTCGCACTTGACACATCGAGGCTTTCTGGAACAGTTTGATGTCGCGTGGCCGAACAGCTGGCAACGGTGGCACTGAGTCAGTAGCCTCTTGTTGTTATGCCGTTCCCATTTTATTCTTGTGTAGTTTAAAACTTTAATTTTGGCTTCTATTTGTTTCAGGGATACCGCTGCATCCGTAATCACGAGATAGAGCGGCCTGTGATTCGTCCTCATTGTGTATACACATTTTACAGGGATATTGTATTTTTGTGTTATCTCGCTCTGCACCTCGTCTGTCGTCGGCTGCGAATCTAGTCCGCGGATGACAAATGCGTGCGTCTTTTCTGGTAGGTCAGTGTAAGTATGGAATTCAATCTTGTCTTCTTTTAATGTTTTCATTATTTCATTCTTGTGTTCTTGCTTATCAAGGTATAGGTTTATGTTGTTTCTGGTATAGTTGATATAAAATCCTCCATCTGTCATAGTTTTCAATGTTTCTGTCAAATTCTTGTGATAGTTTGTCTTTGTGTTGTCTCCAGAAATCACTATGGGTGCTGGGGCATGTCTTCTCGATGTTTTTGTTTTTGTCGTCGTTTCTGTTTCCATCTGCTCGAAGTCATCTTCATTGTTGTCGTCATCATCTTCATTGTTGTCGTTGTTGTCCTGTTGTAGTGGGGTAAATCTGTTATTTAGTTTGAGTGGTAGTGCTACACGGCCGCCTCTTCCTCGGGAGGAACCGCCGCGGGGCATGATTGTTGTGGTGTTTGTTGCGTTTTGTTGTGTAAAATCTGAAGTTGCAGTTGAAGTGCTGGCGGTCACTGTAATTTTGGTTGTTTTAGTTGGTGTTACATTTCTGCTACTCACCGCTAGAGTGGGTATCTGTTCAGTCGGTAACGAAGTCTCGCTGCCGGGTGTTGAGGCCGGTATGGTAGGGGCGCTGTACTGTGCTGCGACTATGTCGGTAAAACCGAGCGCTCGCAGCGCGTTGTAGCGTTCTTCTTGAGTGGCTGGCTTAGTTCCGCTACCAGCCGCCGCTTTCGTTTTGTTGACACTTTTTAATTTGAGTTTATTTGTTTTGGTTGTTTTATTTAGATTTTCTGAGTTTTCCGGACTTTCATCCGCTTTTCGTTTTTGGGTATCACTTGGTGTCGCGCATTCACTTTCTGTTTTATTGTTTTTATCATCATTTGTAACTGTCACTTCTTGCACTTGCACATTTTCATTGTTTTCTGTCAAATTAAGCCCTAATTTTATAATATTTTCAGTCTCTGTCTTTTTCTTCATAGGTTTAAACCTATGGACCAGGCCCTTGGCCCTATGAGCACTTTTTCTACCCAGCGTGGGTATGTTTTTCACATTGCTTTAAACACATGTATTATAAGGTCTACAATCGCAAAATTTTTATATGAATAATTGATGAGCAAACACACTGCTTAACCCGCACAAACTTAAATCACATCCGTCTTCTATGAAGGCCGAAGTATGACTGGGGGGACGAGAACTGGTACTTTCAATGTGATATGGCCGTTGACACAATATTTATTTTGATTAAAAAATATCAAAAATATTTTAACTAAATACCCCTTTATCAATGAAAACTTCAACACCCCCTCCCTCCTCCTCCGGGGGAGATAGTACATGATAGTCACTTCCATACGGAATAAAATAATAATACAAATATACCTTTCATACTATGATGGTTATAAGAATTATCCCAAGATAATTGTTCTTGTTTCTTTCAATCTTTGGAATCCTCGCCACACCAAATTGTCTAAGGAATCATCTTATATGTCTTATGGTTCCTCACTATACTCCATCCATTCATGTCCATTTGGAAGCCGTTGTGTCGTTCCTTTCATTCTTCGGAGTCCACACCACACCAAATGGTCTAAGGAATCACCTTATATGTCTTATTGTTCCGCACTATACGCCATCCACAATATCCATTTGTTTGAAATGATAAGACTGGTTCAGTTTAGAGTCAATTATTATTTTACTCTGCAAATAAACAATGTCTATATTATACTTTATACAAAATATTCCACTACGTAAGTACCTACATCTAGGTATTACCCTAAATCTAATTTTATCTTGCCCCCATTACAAGATTTCGTTAATTCTTAAGTAATCCCTAAATCTTACATACATATAATTCGATACATTAAAAATTGTGACAAACATTATCTTATATTATATATTTATTAATTTATATAGATATTACACTTTATAATATATCGTAATACTTAATTTATACCCTGTAGTTTGTGTGGTGGGATGGAAATAATTATCTCTCGTTTTATTTGAAAGATTGTCAATAATTAAATTTTAAAAAGGGAAAAAAAAATTAAAAAGGGTAATGCCAACGGCACGCGGTGTTCCCAAGCGGTCACCCATCCAAGTACTAACCGCGCTCGACATTGCTTGACTACAGTGATCGGACGAGAACTAGTAGTAGTAGTAAGATCTTTATTATTTCTTTTCATTACAATAATTTTACAAAGTAGCACAACCCGCATCACACTCTTGACTGGTGTGAGAGCCGACAACGCAGTACGCTATGCTAATCTCAATCGGTTGATTTGCGGATTGCATAGCGTATGTGCGCTACGATGCTCTCAGCCAGTCGAGTGGATGGGGTGTGTTAGAAATTGTTATTTATTTTGGTTACATTAATTGCTTTCCTAGCCTTTAGGCTTTACAGCTATAGTGCTACTGTTTTACACCACAATTAGTTTAAAATAATGAATGTGTGCGTGTGATGAAGTGTGCTTGTGTATGAGTGATCGTGTTGTGTGTTACAGGAAAAATAAATCAAAAAACCTGCTTAAAATAGTTGATATTTGTGGCCTTAAAACTAACTTAAATCTAGATGAGTAATGTTATGGTTATATACAATGCGGTTATGACGTCTATTTACAGTTGGATTTGATGGTTGTGAGTGATATTTGATGTGTGTGAACGACATGATCTTAATAACTATATGGCTGTCGTGGCATGAGTGATATTTACAGATGAGTAATGCTAATTTATTTACAATTTATTTATATACAATGATGTGAATGTAATGTATGAACGATCTTATTCTATGTGCGTGATGTGAGTGAAATAATAACAGTGCGGCTATGATGGTATTTACATTTAATTAGGTTGAAAGAATGTTTTGATTAGTAATGAGATGGAATGTAAGGTTAAGGCATTTGAATATTATATTGATGAATGTTCTGTCCGAAAGTGAGCATTGTGTGAAAAATAGATTGTTGGTTAGTACATTGTTGTAGTTGGTGGTTCAGCGCTTTTACGGCTGTTATTAAATTTTCTATATTTACTAAGCTATTCAGTACATTTAATTCATGTTGTAATTCATTAAAACTATTCATATTATTATTTACATTATTATTTATATTATTTACAGGGTTGGCTGCATTCGTCTCGCTGGGGGCAGTGGCGTGTTGTGAGTGGAGGGGCGCTGAACGTTGGCGCTGTGTTTGCGCGGGTGGGAGTGAGGGGTAGTGACGAGCGTCCAGTGGCGCGACAGGGGGCTGTTGGGGGTTGGCTGCAGGCCGGTTCAGGGACGTAGACGGACCGTGATGGCGAGCGAGCCAGGGGTTGTTGGTTGGTGGTGGTGCTGGAGCGAGCGGTGTGCGTGTCTGTTGTTGTTTGGCTGCTTTATGTATCCTCTCTATTCTGTCTGTATAGACCGGGCAAGTAATTGAATTAGCAGGATGCTCGCCTCGGCAATTAATGCACGTAGCCGGCTCGGTTTTGGGCTTAGTACAATCCTGTGTTGGGTGTTTCTCTGCGCATTTCATGCAACGGTATTCGCGATTGCAATTTGAAGTGGCGTGACCCCACAACTGACATCGGTGGCATTGAGTTATCAACTTTTTGTTGACGTGTCGTTCCCATCTAATGCTGGTGTAGAGTATTGTTCTTATGTTGGCTTGTATTTCTTTAAGTGTGATGTCTGTAGATGTTATGACAAGGTACATGGGTGATATTTTGGTGGTCATTCGGTATACTTTTTTCACTTGTATTTTATTTGTGGCTTGTAGGGCTTCTTCAACTTCCTGGGGCGTAGCTGGCGGGTTCCATTGTAGACCTTTGAGCACGAATGCGTGTGTTTTCTCATTAGTGTCAGTGTATGTGTGATATTGTTGTTTGCTTCTCTGTAGTGCGTTGATTAATGATTGTTTGTCTTCTTGTGTTTTTACCCATACATTAACATTGTTTTTTGTGTACTTGATTTCAAACGTTCCTTTAATTATTCGTTTTAATTCCGTGCAGAATCCTCTATGATCCACAGTATTTCCTGCAATTATAACAGGTGCTATTGTCGTTTTACGTATCCCTGGCTTGTATCTCTGTTCATGTTTGCTTTGTCTTCTATCGTCGTGTTGTTGCTGTTGTCCTTGTCTATTTTGTTGTTGTTGTGTTTCATTGTCATCTACATAGTCTAGGTCAGTGTACTCCATGCCATTTCCGGTGTCAGATTCATTGTCTGTTAGTATTTCAAACATATTGGAGGTGGGAATATTGCTCACTTGTCCGCCATTTGCACCGGGCGTGGCCTGAGACGTGGATGCTTTCGGGTTCGTCATAACTTCGGTAGGTGTTGCCGGTGGGTGTGGCTTCTGTATTTTCAGCTTTCGTATTGGCCGGCGTTTTACTGGGTCTAGCAAGCCCAACACCTCTAGTGTGTGTCTCTCTATCTCTTCTTGCGTTAGTTGGCTGTTGTTTGGGCTGTTTGACGCTCTTCTCTTTCTCTCTTCTCGCTGCTCGCTCGCTCTGTCGGTGGGTAGCCGAACTAAAGTAGGCACTGGCGTGTCGCGTGGATCATAGTTCTCTTTTAGAACGACCCACGGTCCGTTTTGGTTTTTAGCACTCGCGGCGTTCACATCACTTGCATTGACGTTTATCGTAGCACGTTTTTTACTTTTTTCACTAACTGATCTACTTACACTATTTTTAGAACTATCACTTTTTACACTTGTTACACTCTCATTTTCACTCTCATTTTCACTCACATTCGGGCTAGGTTTACTGTTTTTCACTGTCTTTTTAGTTTTTTGCTTTTCAGTCCTATCTATTTTCGGTGGCATTTGGGGGTTTGAACCCCTACGAGGGTAAGTAACGCGAGCTTTCGCGATACTGAAGTTGAACACACTTCTCTTGCACTTTTTAAGCAGTACCATGCATTAGTATTCGCTTTATAAAACAACTGATTTGGATCAATAACAGACTTAAGTCACTAGTCTGAGCTAAGCACAACCGCCTTGTACGAAGGTTGGTTGTGAACTGGGACGAGAACTGGTACTTTCAATGTGATATGGCCGTTGACACAATATTTATTTTGATTAAAAAATATCAAAAATATTTTAACTAAATACCCCTTTATCAATGAAAACTTCAACACCCCCTCCCTCCTCCTCCGGGGGAGATAGTACATGATAGTCACTTCCATACGGAATAAAATAATAATACAAATATACCTTTCATACTATGATGGTTATAAGAATTATCCCAAGATAATTGTTCTTGTTTCTTTCAATCTTTGGAATCCTCGCCACACCAAATTGTCTAAGGAATCATCTTATATGTCTTATGGTTCCTCACTATACTCCATCCATTCATGTCCATTTGGAAGCCGTTGTGTCGTTCCTTTCATTCTTCGGAGTCCACACCACACCAAATGGTCTAAGGAATCACCTTATATGTCTTATTGTTCCGCACTATACGCCATCCACAATATCCATTTGTTTGAAATGATAAGACTGGTTCAGTTTAGAGTCAATTATTATTTTACTCTGCAAATAAACAATGTCTATATTATACTTTATACAAAATATTCCACTACGTAAGTACCTACATCTAGGTATTACCCTAAATCTAATTTTATCTTGCCCCCATTACAAGATTTCGTTAATTCTTAAGTAATCCCTAAATCTTACATACATATAATTCGATACATTAAAAATTGTGACAAACATTATCTTATATTATATATTTATTAATTTATATAGATATTACACTTTATAATATATCGTAATACTTAATTTATACCCTGTAGTTTGTGTGGTGGGATGGAAATAATTATCTCTCGTTTTATTTGAAAGATTGTCAATAATTAAATTTTAAAAAGGGAAAAAAAAATTAAAAAGGGTAATGCCAACGGCACGCGGTGTTCCCAAGCGGTCACCCATCCAAGTACTAACCGCGCTCGACATTGCTTGACTACAGTGATCGGACGAGAACTAGAAATAGAAATATCTTTATTTGTTCCAAATATACACAACATACTTGGCTCTAAGCATGTGTGAAAAGTGAGCCGGACGCCACTGTCTCGGAATGGTAAAGTAGATCTCTATCTTGAAGATAAGAGATCTGTTTAGCATTTCCGAGCTAAGCAGTCGCGACTCACTTCACACATGTTATCGCCTACAAAAGTTTTGACGTTTGAGGTAGAAATAATTGTTCCCGGCGCAAGGCCACATCAATTAGTATTTTATTTATACATAGTTTAAAACAATGCCCTAATTATTACATATAAAATGTGTATGTGTATGAATGAAGTGTACTGGATGAGATGAAGTGATCGTGTAGTGTTGGAAAAACTGTACAAAAAACCAACTCTAAATATTTGTGCTTAACCTAACTTACAAACTAAACATAGCGACAGTTGTCAATATTTACAAAGTTATCTTACTTACTAATGAATGACAATGGAATTTTACAATGCGGTTATGATATTTTACATTAAGATTTGATTTTTAGATGTTTGTATTAGAATGCAGATGCTACGTTGTTGCACTTGGAGCGTCGAGTTGGAATATTGGAAGGGTCTGATAAGGCAGCAGATGTTTTAAAGGAAATGGAGCATTACGCTGTCTGATCTCTGTGATTTTACGTGTCAGGGGATTATTGTGTAATTGTTCAGAATAGAATTTCTGTGAGGCATTATGAATATAATCGTGTATGTAAGGTAGCTGTGCTTGCTCGTGTAAATCTACGATTCTAGAATAGCGATCTCCGTTATTTATTAAACGAAGACATTTATTCTGTAACCGTTGTAGCGGTTTCAGTGCTGTGTTGGAGGCGGAGCACCAGACTGGGTTTGCATAAGTGATGATGGGGCGAATGATTGAGGTATATAATAGTTTTTTGTTTTTAGGATTCATGGAGCTGTTCTTAGCAAGGAGAGGATACAAGGACTTAATCGCAATATTCGCCTTCTTGATGGAATTATTAATCTGTGGATTGTAAAATAATCGCGGTTCTAGGACAACACCTAGATATTTAACCGTTGTCTTTGGCTTTGTGCTGTGTCCGTGGAGTGTGAGAGGCGTGTAGACGGTGTTGTTTGTGAATTTTCGTGTAAAAACGATGGATTCCGTCTTTGTGTGGTTAATTTGGATCTTCCATAAGCGCCAGTAGAGGGTAAGGATATTCAAATGAATTTGAATTTGTTTATTAGCAACTTCTGCCGAGAACGACGACGAATAGAGTGCCGTGTCGTCTGCGTAGAGTGCTGTTTCTGTTTTAGGGAATGTTGGGAAGTCGTGCAAATATAAAATGAACTAAAATGGCCCCAGGCAACTACCCTGCGCCACGCCTGCGAGGATAGAGCGAGGGGTTGAAAAACTATTATTAACTTTGACTCTAAAAAATCTACTACTAAGGTAAGAATAAATTAATTTTACTAAAATTGGAGGAAAGTTCGCACGAATAAGTTTATAAATGATTCCTTCTAGCCAGACTTTGTCAAAAGCCTTCTCCACGTCTAGAAGGGCCATCACCGTGACCTTTTTCTTATTGAACTGAGTGGTTATGTCGGTCACGATCCGTGCGACTTGTTGGACAGTGGAATGCTTGGGTCTGAAGCCGAACTGAAAGGAAGGGATGATCCTGGACTTCCTGGCATGCCTCTGCAGGCGATGGAGTATGACCTTCTCAGCAACCTTTGACAGTGTACTGAGAAGGCTGATGGGCCGGTAACTTAAGGGAAGTTGAGGATCTTTGTTCGGCTTCGGGAATGGCATAACATTAGCACTTTTCCAGCAAGCTGGAAAGTAACTAAGTTTAATGCTTGAGTTTACAATGTTGGTGAATTGGCAGAGGGCCTTACGAGAAAGATTTTTTAAAACTACATTTTGAATTAAATCGGAACCTGGCGCTTTTAGGTTAGGTAAGTGTTTAATGATGCTAGCTATTTCTGATGGTGATGTAAGGAGTTTAGCTAGCATTGTTGGGTCAGTATTATGTTCTAAATTCAAAAAATCTTTTACAGAGGTCGTAATTCGGATTTGCTCTGGAGAGGAATCTGGTTCAATGTGATGAACATTCTCGAAGGCGTCCGCAATCGCTTCAGCCTTCTGTTCATCGGAAAAGAGGATGTTGCCGGCGTGTTGCAACGTAGGGATAGGTTTGTATGTTTTTCTGAGGGTTTTTGAAAGTTTCCATAAGGTGTTGTCGTTGGGATTTAAAGATTCTAATTTTTCTTTCCATTTATCATTACGGTAATTTTTAATTTGAGTTTTAATTTCTGCGTTAAGCGCTTTAAGGGAATTTTGGAGGGCAGGATCACGATGACGTTGCCAAAGTTTTCTTGTAGCGTTTCTACGTTTTATAAGTGTAGTGATGTGATGAGGCAATTCATCTCGCTGTCCACGTAGTTTTACTACGCTCGTGTGCTTTTTGAGAGCACGTTGAATTGCCTGCGTGTATGTGTCCACTAGCATGTCCAACTCATGCGTCGTGGTTGCGTGTTGTGTGACTGTTATAAGCCCGTCAAGGGTTTGACGGAACTTATTCCAGTCTGTGTGTTTATAAGTGCGTGTGTAAATTGTATTGTCTGTGTGCGTGTTGCTTTGGACGTTCATTTCTGCAATAACGGGACAGTGATCCGAGTTAAGCTCGGCTAATGCAACAGGGTCCGTGATGTTGACCACGTTTTTACATACAAATATATCGAGTGTTGAAGGCGTCATGTTATTAACAGGGAAGTGAGTGGGAGTTGAAGGGTGTAAAATAATGGCATTATGAGATTGTATGTAATTGTGTAGGGTTGTACCGTTCACGTTTACTCTCTGGCAGTTCCAGGCTGGATGATTCGCATTAAAATCTCCGAGTAACAGCACTTTGCCGCTAATACTGAGTAGTGCGTGTATTTCGTGTGATGAGTAGTGGTTTGCTGGTCTGTTGTATGTGCAAACTATGTGTGTGTTATCAGACAGCTTTATGCCTACTGCCTCCAAGGATGTTTGCGGTAAGCGAGTACTCATATGTGTGATGTTGTTTTTGACCAGGATGGCGACGCCGCCAGCTGGTACGTGTGTTTGTGTAGGTCTATCTCTGCGGTGCACAGTATAGCCTTTAATGATGAGTTTGTCTGTAGGTGTTAATCGTGTCTCTGTAAGTGTCATAATATGTATGTCATGTGTGTGTAAGAAGTGAATGAGCTCGCCTACACGGGTTTTGACCCCGTTCGCATTCCAAGTGCAGATATTAGTATTAATGGTGAATTATATGTCGTAGTCTGTGATTTTTTGTATGAAGTGGAATGATGTGTATGAACGGTCTGATTTATTAGAGCATGCTCTTAGTGTTGTATTAAAGTCTTTTATGAATTTGAGTAGGTTGTCTAAGTTTATTAATGATTTTAGCTCCGTGATTTCCTGAGCTAACTCACTGAACACACTTACACTGGGGGGGTCACTGGCGTCCATGCGCGGGGCGGGGGGTGCTGCTGCGTGTCCTGCAGCGTCTAAGTTCCTCGCTGGTGGTGGAGGGGCGATGTATGCGGCAGACGGGTCGACTGACTGCTGCTGTTGACTCAGCTGGGCTCTTCGGTCCCTCAGGATGTGCGCCGGCGTCGGCAGTAGCGGGAACTGCGTGCGTCTGGAGGTAACACCAACCTGTGGCTGAGCTCCTGCTAGCCATGGGTTCACTGTGGGCTGAGGAGCAGGAATAAATATTTTTTCTTTTTCAGGCTCACCTGTCATTTGCTTGAGGATCCTGGGATTGCGTCTGGCTGCTTCCTGCAGCTTCTTCATGTAGGCTGGGCACTCTTTGAAGTTCGCCGGGTGGTTGCCGCCGCAGTTGCAGCACTTGGCGTCCTGGGTCCGGTCAGTTTTGGCGCATTCTCTAGTCAGGTGATTTCCGGCGCATTTCACGCATCTTGGAGCGCGGTGGCAGTTGGAGGTAGCGTGTGAGAAATTTTGGCAACGATGACACTGAGTGATGAGGCGCTTATTCTCATGTCGTTCCCATTTGATTTTGGTATAAAGCACGTATTTGACTTTCGCCTGTATTTCACTCAGTGTCACCGCTGCGCTGGTGACAACTAGATAGAGCGGTCGATATTTGGTCCGCATGGAGTAGACATTTTTGACTGGTAGGGAGTACGTATCAGCTAACGCTTTCTGGATTTCTGCTGCTGGAGGTGCTGAGTCCAGTCCGCGTAGTACGAAGGCATGTGTTTTCTCTTCTCTCTCCGTGTACGTGTGGAATTGTGTGTTGTCTTCTTTAAGTTTATTTATGACTTGTTCTTTGTCTTCCATCTTGTCGCAGAAGAGATTAACATTATGCCTGGTGAATGTGAGGTGGAAGCCATTCCCTACCATATCCTCAATCATATTTGTGAGCCCTTTGTGATTGGTGGCGTTTCCCGGTATAATAATCGGGGCTGGGGCTCGTCTCCGCGGTGTCCGTTGTTGAGTTTGTGTTTGTGTTTGTCTAGTGTCATTCTCATCGCCGCTGTCTCCACTGTCGTTATCTGTGAGTGGTGCGAATCTATTTTTTATTTCTGTGGGTACAAAGATTTTGCGAGCAATTCTTGTTACTTTGTGTTTATTTTTGTTGTGATTTGTGTTTGTTGCAGTGCCGCTGGGTCCCGCCATTATGTTGTTGGCTGTGTCGGTATCTACCTCTGCTCCGTTTGAAGTCTGTCTACTGGCCGCCAGGGTCGTCGTGTTGTCGTCTGCAATGCCGAGCACTTCTAGCGCGTACCGGTGTTGTGTGTCGGTAAGTTGGTTGTTTGCGCTACTGGCCGCTTGGTCGCTCTGTGTTTCTCCTGCTTGTTCTGTTGTCCTCGCTGTTTTTTTAATTACATTTTCCGGCTTTTCCGGGCTATCTTCCGCCTTCCTTTTGTTATGGCTCTCTTTCTCGCTGTTTTTTCCGTGTTGTTTTTCACTTTCACTGTCACTTATGGTGTCATTTTTTACCACGTGTTGGTTTATAAACGTTTGAAATTTCTCTCTCTGTTCTTTAGGTTTTTCTAATTGGTCTGTTTTACTTGCACTGCTATTGTCACTGTCCTGCCCGTGCACACTCTCGTTTTCACTCACACTCACAATATCACTTTCATTGTCACTAAGATTTTCAGTCTTTTTCTTTTTCTTTCTAGATTTGGGTCCGGGCTTAGGGCCCATGCCCTTAACGGAGCGTTTGTATTTGTATACAATTCTGGATTGATGAGACGGTTTTCTATTAGAAGGTATTCTCATACACTTATTTGATGAACTATGAACTAAAAACTTTTATTTACTTTCAAGGTTAAGCCACTCTCGCTAAGTCAGAAGCTTAGCACAAACACACTGCACGTCCGACCTGTACAAGGTGATCCGTGCAACTCTGGACGAGAACTGGTACTTTCAATGTGATATGGCCGTTGACACAATATTTATTTTGATTAAAAAATATCAAAAATATTTTAACTAAATACCCCTTTATCAATGAAAACTTCAACACCCCCTCCCTCCTCCTCCGGGGGAGATAGTACATGATAGTCACTTCCATACGGAATAAAATAATAATACAAATATACCTTTCATACTATGATGGTTATAAGAATTATCCCAAGATAATTGTTCTTGTTTCTTTCAATCTTTGGAATCCTCGCCACACCAAATTGTCTAAGGAATCATCTTATATGTCTTATGGTTCCTCACTATACTCCATCCATTCATGTCCATTTGGAAGCCGTTGTGTCGTTCCTTTCATTCTTCGGAGTCCACACCACACCAAATGGTCTAAGGAATCACCTTATATGTCTTATTGTTCCGCACTATACGCCATCCACAATATCCATTTGTTTGAAATGATAAGACTGGTTCAGTTTAGAGTCAATTATTATTTTACTCTGCAAATAAACAATGTCTATATTATACTTTATACAAAATATTCCACTACGTAAGTACCTACATCTAGGTATTACCCTAAATCTAATTTTATCTTGCCCCCATTACAAGATTTCGTTAATTCTTAAGTAATCCCTAAATCTTACATACATATAATTCGATACATTAAAAATTGTGACAAACATTATCTTATATTATATATTTATTAATTTATATAGATATTACACTTTATAATATATCGTAATACTTAATTTATACCCTGTAGTTTGTGTGGTGGGATGGAAATAATTATCTCTCGTTTTATTTGAAAGATTGTCAATAATTAAATTTTAAAAAGGGAAAAAAAAATTAAAAAGGGTAATGCCAACGGCACGCGGTGTTCCCAAGCGGTCACCCATCCAAGTACTAACCGCGCTCGACATTGCTTGACTACAGTGATCGGACGAGAACTAGAAATAGAAATATCTTTATTTGTTCCAAATATACACAACATACTTGGCTCTAAGCATGTGTGAAAAGTGAGCCGGACGCCACTGTCTCGGAATGGTAAAGTAGATCTCTATCTTGAAGATAAGAGATCTGTTTAGCATTTCCGAGCTAAGCAGTCGCGACTCACTTCACACATGTTATCGCCTACAAAAGTTTTGACGTTTGAGGTAGAAATAATTGTTCCCGGCGCAAGGCCACATCAATTAGTATTTTATTTATACATAGTTTAAAACAATGCCCTAATTATTACATATAAAATGTGTATGTGTATGAATGAAGTGTACTGGATGAGATGAAGTGATCGTGTAGTGTTGGAAAAACTGTACAAAAAACCAACTCTAAATATTTGTGCTTAACCTAACTTACAAACTAAACATAGCGACAGTTGTCAATATTTACAAAGTTATCTTACTTACTAATGAATGACAATGGAATTTTACAATGCGGTTATGATATTTTACATTAAGATTTGATTTTTAGATGTTTGTATTAGAATGCAGATGCTACGTTGTTGCACTTGGAGCGTCGAGTTGGAATATTGGAAGGGTCTGATAAGGCAGCAGATGTTTTAAAGGAAATGGAGCATTACGCTGTCTGATCTCTGTGATTTTACGTGTCAGGGGATTATTGTGTAATTGTTCAGAATAGAATTTCTGTGAGGCATTATGAATATAATCGTGTATGTAAGGTAGCTGTGCTTGCTCGTGTAAATCTACGATTCTAGAATAGCGATCTCCGTTATTTATTAAACGAAGACATTTATTCTGTAACCGTTGTAGCGGTTTCAGTGCTGTGTTGGAGGCGGAGCACCAGACTGGGTTTGCATAAGTGATGATGGGGCGAATGATTGAGGTATATAATAGTTTTTTGTTTTTAGGATTCATGGAGCTGTTCTTAGCAAGGAGAGGATACAAGGACTTAATCGCAATATTCGCCTTCTTGATGGAATTATTAATCTGTGGATTGTAAAATAATCGCGGTTCTAGGACAACACCTAGATATTTAACCGTTGTCTTTGGCTTTGTGCTGTGTCCGTGGAGTGTGAGAGGCGTGTAGACGGTGTTGTTTGTGAATTTTCGTGTAAAAACGATGGATTCCGTCTTTGTGTGGTTAATTTGGATCTTCCATAAGCGCCAGTAGAGGGTAAGGATATTCAAATGAATTTGAATTTGTTTATTAGCAACTTCTGCCGAGAACGACGACGAATAGAGTGCCGTGTCGTCTGCGTAGAGTGCTGTTTCTGTTTTAGGGAATGTTGGGAAGTCGTGCAAATATAAAATGAACTAAAATGGCCCCAGGCAACTACCCTGCGCCACGCCTGCGAGGATAGAGCGAGGGGTTGAAAAACTATTATTAACTTTGACTCTAAAAAATCTACTACTAAGGTAAGAATAAATTAATTTTACTAAAATTGGAGGAAAGTTCGCACGAATAAGTTTATAAATGATTCCTTCTAGCCAGACTTTGTCAAAAGCCTTCTCCACGTCTAGAAGGGCCATCACCGTGACCTTTTTCTTATTGAACTGAGTGGTTATGTCGGTCACGATCCGTGCGACTTGTTGGACAGTGGAATGCTTGGGTCTGAAGCCGAACTGAAAGGAAGGGATGATCCTGGACTTCCTGGCATGCCTCTGCAGGCGATGGAGTATGACCTTCTCAGCAACCTTTGACAGTGTACTGAGAAGGCTGATGGGCCGGTAACTTAAGGGAAGTTGAGGATCTTTGTTCGGCTTCGGGAATGGCATAACATTAGCACTTTTCCAGCAAGCTGGAAAGTAACTAAGTTTAATGCTTGAGTTTACAATGTTGGTGAATTGGCAGAGGGCCTTACGAGAAAGATTTTTTAAAACTACATTTTGAATTAAATCGGAACCTGGCGCTTTTAGGTTAGGTAAGTGTTTAATGATGCTAGCTATTTCTGATGGTGATGTAAGGAGTTTAGCTAGCATTGTTGGGTCAGTATTATGTTCTAAATTCAAAAAATCTTTTACAGAGGTCGTAATTCGGATTTGCTCTGGAGAGGAATCTGGTTCAATGTGATGAACATTCTCGAAGGCGTCCGCAATCGCTTCAGCCTTCTGTTCATCGGAAAAGAGGATGTTGCCGGCGTGTTGCAACGTAGGGATAGGTTTGTATGTTTTTCTGAGGGTTTTTGAAAGTTTCCATAAGGTGTTGTCGTTGGGATTTAAAGATTCTAATTTTTCTTTCCATTTATCATTACGGTAATTTTTAATTTGAGTTTTAATTTCTGCGTTAAGCGCTTTAAGGGAATTTTGGAGGGCAGGATCACGATGACGTTGCCAAAGTTTTCTTGTAGCGTTTCTACGTTTTATAAGTGTAGTGATGTGATGAGGCAATTCATCTCGCTGTCCACGTAGTTTTACTACGCTCGTGTGCTTTTTGAGAGCACGTTGAATTGCCTGCGTGTATGTGTCCACTAGCATGTCCAACTCATGCGTCGTGGTTGCGTGTTGTGTGACTGTTATAAGCCCGTCAAGGGTTTGACGGAACTTATTCCAGTCTGTGTGTTTATAAGTGCGTGTGTAAATTGTATTGTCTGTGTGCGTGTTGCTTTGGACGTTCATTTCTGCAATAACGGGACAGTGATCCGAGTTAAGCTCGGCTAATGCAACAGGGTCCGTGATGTTGACCACGTTTTTACATACAAATATATCGAGTGTTGAAGGCGTCATGTTATTAACAGGGAAGTGAGTGGGAGTTGAAGGGTGTAAAATAATGGCATTATGAGATTGTATGTAATTGTGTAGGGTTGTACCGTTCACGTTTACTCTCTGGCAGTTCCAGGCTGGATGATTCGCATTAAAATCTCCGAGTAACAGCACTTTGCCGCTAATACTGAGTAGTGCGTGTATTTCGTGTGATGAGTAGTGGTTTGCTGGTCTGTTGTATGTGCAAACTATGTGTGTGTTATCAGACAGCTTTATGCCTACTGCCTCCAAGGATGTTTGCGGTAAGCGAGTACTCATATGTGTGATGTTGTTTTTGACCAGGATGGCGACGCCGCCAGCTGGTACGTGTGTTTGTGTAGGTCTATCTCTGCGGTGCACAGTATAGCCTTTAATGATGAGTTTGTCTGTAGGTGTTAATCGTGTCTCTGTAAGTGTCATAATATGTATGTCATGTGTGTGTAAGAAGTGAATGAGCTCGCCTACACGGGTTTTGACCCCGTTCGCATTCCAAGTGCAGATATTAGTATTAATGGTGAATTATATGTCGTAGTCTGTGATTTTTTGTATGAAGTGGAATGATGTGTATGAACGGTCTGATTTATTAGAGCATGCTCTTAGTGTTGTATTAAAGTCTTTTATGAATTTGAGTAGGTTGTCTAAGTTTATTAATGATTTTAGCTCCGTGATTTCCTGAGCTAACTCACTGAACACACTTACACTGGGGGGGTCACTGGCGTCCATGCGCGGGGCGGGGGGTGCTGCTGCGTGTCCTGCAGCGTCTAAGTTCCTCGCTGGTGGTGGAGGGGCGATGTATGCGGCAGACGGGTCGACTGACTGCTGCTGTTGACTCAGCTGGGCTCTTCGGTCCCTCAGGATGTGCGCCGGCGTCGGCAGTAGCGGGAACTGCGTGCGTCTGGAGGTAACACCAACCTGTGGCTGAGCTCCTGCTAGCCATGGGTTCACTGTGGGCTGAGGAGCAGGAATAAATATTTTTTCTTTTTCAGGCTCACCTGTCATTTGCTTGAGGATCCTGGGATTGCGTCTGGCTGCTTCCTGCAGCTTCTTCATGTAGGCTGGGCACTCTTTGAAGTTCGCCGGGTGGTTGCCGCCGCAGTTGCAGCACTTGGCGTCCTGGGTCCGGTCAGTTTTGGCGCATTCTCTAGTCAGGTGATTTCCGGCGCATTTCACGCATCTTGGAGCGCGGTGGCAGTTGGAGGTAGCGTGTGAGAAATTTTGGCAACGATGACACTGAGTGATGAGGCGCTTATTCTCATGTCGTTCCCATTTGATTTTGGTATAAAGCACGTATTTGACTTTCGCCTGTATTTCACTCAGTGTCACCGCTGCGCTGGTGACAACTAGATAGAGCGGTCGATATTTGGTCCGCATGGAGTAGACATTTTTGACTGGTAGGGAGTACGTATCAGCTAACGCTTTCTGGATTTCTGCTGCTGGAGGTGCTGAGTCCAGTCCGCGTAGTACGAAGGCATGTGTTTTCTCTTCTCTCTCCGTGTACGTGTGGAATTGTGTGTTGTCTTCTTTAAGTTTATTTATGACTTGTTCTTTGTCTTCCATCTTGTCGCAGAAGAGATTAACATTATGCCTGGTGAATGTGAGGTGGAAGCCATTCCCTACCATATCCTCAATCATATTTGTGAGCCCTTTGTGATTGGTGGCGTTTCCCGGTATAATAATCGGGGCTGGGGCTCGTCTCCGCGGTGTCCGTTGTTGAGTTTGTGTTTGTGTTTGTCTAGTGTCATTCTCATCGCCGCTGTCTCCACTGTCGTTATCTGTGAGTGGTGCGAATCTATTTTTTATTTCTGTGGGTACAAAGATTTTGCGAGCAATTCTTGTTACTTTGTGTTTATTTTTGTTGTGATTTGTGTTTGTTGCAGTGCCGCTGGGTCCCGCCATTATGTTGTTGGCTGTGTCGGTATCTACCTCTGCTCCGTTTGAAGTCTGTCTACTGGCCGCCAGGGTCGTCGTGTTGTCGTCTGCAATGCCGAGCACTTCTAGCGCGTACCGGTGTTGTGTGTCGGTAAGTTGGTTGTTTGCGCTACTGGCCGCTTGGTCGCTCTGTGTTTCTCCTGCTTGTTCTGTTGTCCTCGCTGTTTTTTTAATTACATTTTCCGGCTTTTCCGGGCTATCTTCCGCCTTCCTTTTGTTATGGCTCTCTTTCTCGCTGTTTTTTCCGTGTTGTTTTTCACTTTCACTGTCACTTATGGTGTCATTTTTTACCACGTGTTGGTTTATAAACGTTTGAAATTTCTCTCTCTGTTCTTTAGGTTTTTCTAATTGGTCTGTTTTACTTGCACTGCTATTGTCACTGTCCTGCCCGTGCACACTCTCGTTTTCACTCACACTCACAATATCACTTTCATTGTCACTAAGATTTTCAGTCTTTTTCTTTTTCTTTCTAGATTTGGGTCCGGGCTTAGGGCCCATGCCCTTAACGGAGCGTTTGTATTTGTATACAATTCTGGATTGATGAGACGGTTTTCTATTAGAAGGTATTCTCATACACTTATTTGATGAACTATGAACTAAAAACTTTTATTTACTTTCAAGGTTAAGCCACTCTCGCTAAGTCAGAAGCTTAGCACAAACACACTGCACGTCCGACCTGTACAAGGTGATCCGTGCAACGGGGGGGACGAGAACTGGTACTTTCAATGTGATATGGCCGTTGACACAATATTTATTTTGATTAAAAAATATCAAAAATATTTTAACTAAATACCCCTTTATCAATGAAAACTTCAACACCCCCTCCCTCCTCCTCCGGGGGAGATAGTACATGATAGTCACTTCCATACGGAATAAAATAATAATACAAATATACCTTTCATACTATGATGGTTATAAGAATTATCCCAAGATAATTGTTCTTGTTTCTTTCAATCTTTGGAATCCTCGCCACACCAAATTGTCTAAGGAATCATCTTATATGTCTTATGGTTCCTCACTATACTCCATCCATTCATGTCCATTTGGAAGCCGTTGTGTCGTTCCTTTCATTCTTCGGAGTCCACACCACACCAAATGGTCTAAGGAATCACCTTATATGTCTTATTGTTCCGCACTATACGCCATCCACAATATCCATTTGTTTGAAATGATAAGACTGGTTCAGTTTAGAGTCAATTATTATTTTACTCTGCAAATAAACAATGTCTATATTATACTTTATACAAAATATTCCACTACGTAAGTACCTACATCTAGGTATTACCCTAAATCTAATTTTATCTTGCCCCCATTACAAGATTTCGTTAATTCTTAAGTAATCCCTAAATCTTACATACATATAATTCGATACATTAAAAATTGTGACAAACATTATCTTATATTATATATTTATTAATTTATATAGATATTACACTTTATAATATATCGTAATACTTAATTTATACCCTGTAGTTTGTGTGGTGGGATGGAAATAATTATCTCTCGTTTTATTTGAAAGATTGTCAATAATTAAATTTTAAAAAGGGAAAAAAAATTAAAAAGGGTAATGCCAACGGCACGCGGTGTTCCCAAGCGGTCACCCATCCAAGTACTAACCGCGCTCGACATTGCTTGACTACAGTGATCGGACGAGAACTAATAATAATAATAAATACGTTTATTTTTCTTTACGATTTACATAAATCATACAAGGTAATACACCCGCATTACGCTCTTGACCAGCGTGAGAGCCGACCACGCCGTACACTATGTCAATCTCTATCGCACGGCAATTTTTGGATTGCATAGTGTATCGGCGTTGCGCACTCTCAGCTGGTGCAGCGAATGGGGTGTATTTAATATTGCTTGCTTATTTGGTTTACAATAAACACTTTCCTAGCCTAGGCTTTACAATGTTGTTAGGTATTATGTTTTATTGCGTAGCTGCATAAAAATATTTAATGTGTGCGTGTGATGGTGTGTGCGTGAATATGAATGATCGTGTAGTGTATGTGTTGTAGGAAAAAGTAGACAAAAAACCTACTTGAAACATTTGTGTCTTAAAACTACCTTAATCTAAATGAGTGACAGTATGAGTATTTACAATGCGGCTATGATTTTTCCTAACATTATGTTTTGGTGATTGTGAATGATTTGAATGTATGTGAACGATATGGCTTATTTACTATATGAATGATGTGCATGATATTTACAATGCAGTTATGCTATTTATCCTTACATGAGGTATAAATGATTATGAATGATTACATAATGTGGTTTATGAGGCGCTCTTATACTCTACATGGATGAGGTGAGTGAATATATCAATGCGGTTATGACACTTTCTTACATTTTTAATATTGTGATGCAATGTGTTTGTTAGTAATGGAATGTGATGTGTTATTCCTGGAAGCGTTGGTGGAAGATGGGTAGATCTTGGTATGGTAATTTGTGAATTAGTGGAAAAGGAGCGTTGTGCTCTCTGATTTGTGTGACAGTTCTCGTTAGTGGATTATGTCGTAGTTGTGTTTCGTAGAATTTCTGTGAGAGTCTGTTTATGTATTCGTGAATGTACGGTAGGTCGGTTTGTCTATGTAAATCGTCGATTCTAGAGTATCTGTCTCCGCCTGTGACAAGTCTTAAGCATTTGTTCTGAAATCGTTGCATCGGAATCAGTGCTGATTTAGACGCACAACACCACACTGGACATGCGTATGTGAGTGTGGGGCGTATGATTGATGTGTAAATGAGTTTCTTATTACCCTGTGACATTTGACTCGTAGCACTCAGCAGGGGGTACAGAGACTTAACTGCTGCTGCACCTTTGCGGATTGCATTTTTAATATGTTGTACGTGGTACAATCTAGGCTCCAGGGTGGCGCCTAGATATTTAACTGACTGTTTAGGCGGCGCGCGATAATTATTAAGTGTGAGTGGAGTGTACACTTTATTAAGTGTGTGTTTGCGTGTGAAGACTATGGTTTCTGTTTTGTCGTCATTTATCTTAACCTTCCATAGGCGCCAGTATGGTTTGAGTATGTTTATGTGTATTTGTAATTGTTTGTTGGCGACTTCAGCGTTATGTGAAGAGCTGTAAAGTGCCGTATCGTCCGCATAGAGTGCTGTCTTTGTCTGCGCGAAGGTCGGTATGTCATGAATGTAAAGGGTGAAAAGGGCGGGGCCTAGGCAACTGCCTTGTGGTACCCCCGCCCTTATAGGGTGAGGTGGTGAAACAGTATTGTTTACTTTGACTTGAAGTGATCTGTCAGTTAGATATGAATTTATGATTTTTGTAAGTAGTGGTGGAGCTTTCGTTTGAATCATTTTGTAAATGAGCCCTTCATGCCATACTTTGTCGAAAGCTTTTTCAACGTCAAGAAGGGCCATTACTGTAACCTTTTTCTTATTAAACTCGGTAGATATGTCGGTTACGACTCGCACTAGTTGCTGTGTTGTATTATGTCTCGGTCTAAATCCAAATTGAAAGTCTGGTATGATTTTATTTTTATTTAAATGTTTGTTAAGTCTGCCCAATATCACTTTCTCTGCAACTTTTGAAAGAGTTGAGAGAAGTGATATCGGTCTGTAACTGGTCGGCTGTTTAGCGTCTTTGTTTGGTTTATGTATCGGTATCACTAGTGCAGTTTTCCATGTATTTGGAAAATACTGGAGCGTAATCATTGAGTTAATAATATACGAGAACTGCACCAGTGCCTTACGTGACAGGTTTTTAAGTACTATGTTTTGTATGTCGTCTAGTCCTGGCGCTTTCTGGTTAGGAAAAGATTTTATATGTTCTAGTACTTCCAAGGGCTTTGTAAGAAACCTGGCAAGCTGTCTAGAGTTAATGTCTGTCTGTTGATTTAAAAAGTCTTGTACTGTGTCAATAATTTCCTGTTGTTCAGGTGAATTATTATTGTTTAGTCTGTGAACTTGCTCGAAGACTTCCGCTAGCGCTTCAGTCTTCTGCTCGTCCTCGTAAAGTATGTCATTGTTTACTGTCAAGTCCGGTACTGGTTTGAAGGGCTTTTTTAGCGCATGAGTCATGCGCCAAAGCGAGCAATCGTTAGGATTCAGATTTTTTAATTTATTTTGCCAGGTTTCGTTTCTAAATGTTTTAAGTTCTGTCTGTATTTGTTTGTTGAGTGCGTTCATGTGATTTCTATGTGCAATGTCGCGTGTCCGTTGCCATAGCCTTCGAGTGTTGTTGCGCAAATTAATTAAGTCTGTAATATGTTGTGGTATGCGATCTTTGTGTGGCTGCAGTTTAACAACGCGTGTGTGTTTCTGCAGCGCGTGTGTAATGGCATTCGTCAACAAACGCACTTGCTCATCAATCTCATTTGTGGTGGTCATATGAGATTTTATGATGATGTTTGAGTCAAGTGTTTTGCGGAACGAATGCCATTCTGTGTCTTTGTACGTCCTCGTGTTACGTGTAGTGTCAGTGTGTGTAATGCGGCCGCCTAATTTTGTTAAAATAGGCAGGTGGTCAGAGTTAAGCTCGTTGAGTGCTACTGGATTAGGTAGGTGTGCAACATTCTTATTTAAGATTATGTCAATAGTCGTTGGTGTCATGTTGTTCACAGGGTAATGCGTGTGCGTGGGTGTGAAATGAATGATTGCATTATGAGAATGAATGTATGAATACACGGTGCGGCCGTTAGTATTCGCAATATTGCAATTCCAGTGCGGATGTTTTGCATTAAGGTCCCCAATAATCAGCACCTTTCTGCCGATATTAAGTAACGTCTGTAGTTCTTGTTGCGTAAAGTTATTTGAAGGTCGGTTGTAGGCGGTAATTATGTGTGTGTTATCAGAGAGCCGGATGCACAAGGATTCTAAGGTTGTTGGCTGAAGATGAGTTAATTTGTGGTGTATATTGTCTCGGATTATTATAGCAACCCCCCCTGCGGGAACATGGCCCTGGTTGGCTCTATCATTTCTATAAATTTTATACCCTTTAATTTTAATTTTATCCGTTTGTCTAAGTCGTGTTTCGTTAATTAGCATTATGTGTACGTCGTGTTTGTGTAAGAAGTGTATTAACTCACCTAGTTTGGAGGACAGCCCGTTCGCATTCCAGGAACATATGTTAGTAGACATTTAATTGCTAAAAAATGACATGTTTTGTACGAAATGTGACATTACCTGTAAATAATCTTCCTGGTTTACGCAATTCATTAATTCTCTATTCAGAGTTTTAATAGATTTTAACATTTCTTTAAGATTCACTAGGCTGTTTAGTGTGTTGAGTTCTTCATTCAATTCTCTGAAAGTTTTAAAATAATCGTCCTTTGTTACAGGGGTTTGAGGGTCGGCTGCAGGCAGTCCTTGGGGGCGGGAGGGAGCACCGGTGGCGTTGGGGGCGGGGGCGCAGTGAGACGGCGGCGGTGGATCACGCGGGTCGCGCTCGCTGCGGCGCCGTGGTAGCGCGGTCGCGGGTGGAAGTGCGGGGAAGTGGCGACTGTTGATCGGTGCTGCGGCTCGTTCGGGGGTGGCTGCATACCGGGTCTGGGTCTGAGTGCGCTGTTGGCGTTGTTGCCAAGGGTTAGTGGCTGGTGTTGGCGCTGGCTCATAGACTGGGCGTCTTTTGATGTCACTGCGCTTTTGAGCCCTCTCTAGCCGGTCTATGTACACCGGGCATATAGTGGCATTAGCCGGATGTGCGCCAGTGCAGTTAATGCATTTAGCTGGAGTGTCTCTAGGCTTGGTGCATGTCCTGGTTGCGTGGCTTCCTGCGCACTTCAAGCATTTATATTCTCGCTGGCAGTTACTAGTTGCATGGCCCCACATTTGGCAACGGTGGCACTGTGTCAACAACTTTTTATTTATGTGACGTTCCCACTTTACACTAGTGTACATTAGTGTTTTAACTTTTTCCTGTAGTTGTTTAAGCGTAAGATCGGTGTATGTCACAACTAGGTAGAGTGGGTCCCTCTTTGTTGTCATCCTGTACACCTGTTTGATGTTTAGGTTGTGTGAGGTTTCCAGTTCGCTCTTCACTTCTTCTGGTTCAGCAGGCGGGCTCCAATGAAGTCCACGAAGCACAAATGCATGGGTTTTATCATTGATGTCGGTGTAAGTGTGATGCTGGATATTTCCGCGTTGGAGTGAGTTTAACATTCTCTGCTTATCTTCTAATGTGTCAACCCATACATTTATGTTATTCCTCGTGTACTTCATTTGGAATCCGCTGGTTACTTGCTTCTGAACTAGAGAGCAAAGAGCTTTGTGATTAATCTCGCTGTTGTGTGCGATTATGATTGGTGCTGGTGCTCGCTGCCTCACACTGCCTGGTTGTTGTTGTTGTTGATGTTGTCGTCGTGGTTGTTGTTGAGGTTGTTGTTGTCGTGTTTGTTGCTGCTGCTGCTGCTGCTGTAGTTGTGATTGTTGATGTTGTAGTTGTTGTTGTTGCGATTGTTGCTGTTGTAGTTGTTGTTGTGATTGTTGATGTTGTAACTGTTGTAGTGTTTGTTGTTGAGTGCCATCGTTGTCACTGTCATCAGCTTCTCTCATTGCCAATTCATCGTCCGTCAGCGTTGCGTATCTGTTGGAGGTAGGTACAGTGTAGCGTGACGTTGATGGCTGTTCATCGTCCATTGTGGTTGGGGGCGGGGCCGCGTTCCGTACCGCCTTACGTTTCCGCCTCGGTTTGGGCGCGTCATTAAGTCCAAGCTCATTAAGTTGAGCCAATGCCACTTCTCGTATATCGCTCTCTTTGTCTGGGCTATTAGATGCCCGCCTCTTCTTGTCATTTCCATTGGTCTGGCTCCCGCTGTCGCTTGGTAGTCGAACTAAGTTCACTCTCACTACACGGGGATCTGTAAATTTAATCAGGTTTATCCATTCCTGTATACTGTCTACACCACTTCCACCCTTATCGCTTTTTTCATTCACATCACTTTTCACACTATTCACACTCATCGCACTATTAACACTTTTCCCACTCTTAGCACTTTTCACGCTTCTTTCACTTGCACTTCCATTTTCACTATCACTGTTGTTTGTTTGTGTTTTTTGTTTGCCCTTAGGCATAGTTTTTCCACCCCTACGGGGCGTACGCGCACTTGGTTTCACTATACTGAAGTTTAATGAAGATTTTTTCACTCGTTTAAGTATAGTCATACACTGAAATATATCACAGAAACGTGGCTTAAGCACACGCACGCACAATGCAACGAAAGTTGACTTAAGTCACTTGTTATTACAATATACGTCTACTCTGTACAAGAGTCGGACGAGAACTGGGGGACGAGAACTGGTACTTTCAATGTGATATGGCCGTTGACACAATATTTATTTTGATTAAAAAATATCAAAAATATTTTAACTAAATACCCCTTTATCAATGAAAACTTCAACACCCCCTCCCTCCTCCTCCGGGGGAGATAGTACATGATAGTCACTTCCATACGGAATAAAATAATAATACAAATATACCTTTCATACTATGATGGTTATAAGAATTATCCCAAGATAATTGTTCTTGTTTCTTTCAATCTTTGGAATCCTCGCCACACCAAATTGTCTAAGGAATCATCTTATATGTCTTATGGTTCCTCACTATACTCCATCCATTCATGTCCATTTGGAAGCCGTTGTGTCGTTCCTTTCATTCTTCGGAGTCCACACCACACCAAATGGTCTAAGGAATCACCTTATATGTCTTATTGTTCCGCACTATACGCCATCCACAATATCCATTTGTTTGAAATGATAAGACTGGTTCAGTTTAGAGTCAATTATTATTTTACTCTGCAAATAAACAATGTCTATATTATACTTTATACAAAATATTCCACTACGTAAGTACCTACATCTAGGTATTACCCTAAATCTAATTTTTTCTTGCCCCCATTACAAGATTTCGTTAATTCTTAAGTAATCCCTAAATCTTACATACATATAATTCGATACATTAAAAATTGTGACAAACATTATCTTATATTATATATTTATTAATTTATATAGATATTACACTTTATAATATATCGTAATACTTAATTTATACCCTGTAGTTTGTGTGGTGGGATGGAAATAATTATCTCTCGTTTTATTTGAAAGATTGTCAATAATTAAATTTTAAAAAGGGAAAAAAAAAAAAAAAAAAAAAAAAAAATTAAAAAGGGTAATGCCAACGGCACGCGGTGTTCCCAAGCGGTCACCCATCCAAGTACTAACCGCGCTCGACATTGCTTGACTACAGTGATCGGACGAGAACTAGAAATAGAAATATCTTTATTTGTTCCAAATATACACAACATACTTGGCTCTAAGCATGTGTGAAAAGTGAGCCGGACGCCACTGTCTCGGAATGGTAAAGTAGATCTCTATCTTGAAGATAAGAGATCTGTTTAGCATTTCCGAGCTAAGCAGTCGCGACTCACTTCACACATGTTATCGCCTACAAAAGTTTTGACGTTTGAGGTAGAAATAATTGTTCCCGGCGCAAGGCCACATCAATTAGTATTTTATTTATACATAGTTTAAAACAATGCCCTAATTATTACATATAAAATGTGTATGTGTATGAATGAAGTGTACTGGATGAGATGAAGTGATCGTGTAGTGTTGGAAAAACTGTACAAAAAACCAACTCTAAATATTTGTGCTTAACCTAACTTACAAACTAAACATAGCGACAGTTGTCAATATTTACAAAGTTATCTTACTTACTAATGAATGACAATGGAATTTTACAATGCGGTTATGATATTTTACATTAAGATTTGATTTTTAGATGTTTGTATTAGAATGCAGATGCTACGTTGTTGCACTTGGAGCGTCGAGTTGGAATATTGGAAGGGTCTGATAAGGCAGCAGATGTTTTAAAGGAAATGGAGCATTACGCTGTCTGATCTCTGTGATTTTACGTGTCAGGGGATTATTGTGTAATTGTTCAGAATAGAATTTCTGTGAGGCATTATGAATATAATCGTGTATGTAAGGTAGCTGTGCTTGCTCGTGTAAATCTACGATTCTAGAATAGCGATCTCCGTTATTTATTAAACGAAGACATTTATTCTGTAACCGTTGTAGCGGTTTCAGTGCTGTGTTGGAGGCGGAGCACCAGACTGGGTTTGCATAAGTGATGATGGGGCGAATGATTGAGGTATATAATAGTTTTTTGTTTTTAGGATTCATGGAGCTGTTCTTAGCAAGGAGAGGATACAAGGACTTAATCGCAATATTCGCCTTCTTGATGGAATTATTAATCTGTGGATTGTAAAATAATCGCGGTTCTAGGACAACACCTAGATATTTAACCGTTGTCTTTGGCTTTGTGCTGTGTCCGTGGAGTGTGAGAGGCGTGTAGACGGTGTTGTTTGTGAATTTTCGTGTAAAAACGATGGATTCCGTCTTTGTGTGGTTAATTTGGATCTTTCATAAGCGCCAGTAGAGGGTAAGGATATTCAAATGAATTTGAATTTGTTTATTAGCAACTTCTGCCGAGAACGACGACGAATAGAGTGCCGTGTCGTCTGCGTAGAGTGCTGTTTCTGTTTTAGGGAATGTTGGGAAGTCGTGCAAATATAAAATGAACAAAAATGGCCCCAGGCAACTACCCTGCGCCACGCCTGCGAGGATAGAGCGAGGGGTTGAAAAACTATTATTAACTTTGACTCTAAAAAATCTACTACTAAGGTAAGAATAAATTAATTTTACTAAAATTGGAGGAAAGTTCGCACGAATAAGTTTATAAATGATTCCTTCTAGCCAGACTTTGTCAAAAGCCTTCTCCACGTCTAGAAGGGCCATCACCGTGACCTTTTTCTTATTGAACTGAGTGGTTATGTCGGTCACGATCCGTGCGACTTGTTGGACAGTGGAATGCTTGGGTCTGAAGCCGAACTGAAAGGAAGGGATGATCCTGGACTTCCTGGCATGCCTCTGCAGGCGATGGAGTATGACCTTCTCAGCAACCTTTGACAGTGTACTGAGAAGGCTGATGGGCCGGTAACTTAAGGGAAGTTGAGGATCTTTGTTCGGCTTCGGGAATGGCATAACATTAGCACTTTTCCAGCAAGCTGGAAAGTAACTAAGTTTAATGCTTGAGTTTACAATGTTGGTGAATTGGCAGAGGGCCTTACGAGAAAGATTTTTTAAAACTACATTTTGAATTAAATCGGAACCTGGCGCTTTTAGGTTAGGTAAGTGTTTAATGATGCTAGCTATTTCTGATGGTGATGTAAGGAGTTTAGCTAGCATTGTTGGGTCAGTATTATGTTCTAAATTCAAAAAATCTTTTACAGAGGTCGTAATTCGGATTTGCTCTGGAGAGGAATCTGGTTCAATGTGATGAACATTCTCGAAGGCGTCCGCAATCGCTTCAGCCTTCTGTTCATCGGAAAAGAGGATGTTGCCGGCGTGTTGCAACGTAGGGATAGGTTTGTATGTTTTTCTGAGGGTTTTTGAAAGTTTCCATAAGGTGTTGTCGTTGGGATTTAAAGATTCTAATTTTTCTTTCCATTTATCATTACGGTAATTTTTAATTTGAGTTTTAATTTCTGCGTTAAGCGCTTTAAGGGAATTTTGGAGGGCAGGATCACGATGACGTTGCCAAAGTTTTCTTGTAGCGTTTCTACGTTTTATAAGTGTAGTGATGTGATGAGGCAATTCATCTCGCTGTCCACGTAGTTTTACTACGCTCGTGTGCTTTTTGAGAGCACGTTGAATTGCCTGCGTGTATGTGTCCACTAGCATGTCCAACTCATGCGTCGTGGTTGCGTGTTGTGTGACTGTTATAAGCCCGTCAAGGGTTTGACGGAACTTATTCCAGTCTGTGTGTTTATAAGTGCGTGTGTAAATTGTATTGTCTGTGTGCGTGTTGCTTTGGACGTTCATTTCTGCAATAACGGGACAGTGATCCGAGTTAAGCTCGGCTAATGCAACAGGGTCCGTGATGTTGACCACGTTTTTACATACAAATATATCGAGTGTTGAAGGCGTCATGTTATTAACAGGGAAGTGAGTGGGAGTTGAAGGGTGTAAAATAATGGCATTATGAGATTGTATGTAATTGTGTAGGGTTGTACCGTTCACGTTTACTCTCTGGCAGTTCCAGGCTGGATGATTCGCATTAAAATCTCCGAGTAACAGCACTTTGCCGCTAATACTGAGTAGTGCGTGTATTTCGTGTGATGAGTAGTGGTTTGCTGGTCTGTTGTATGTGCAAACTATGTGTGTGTTATCAGACAGCTTTATGCCTACTGCCTCCAAGGATGTTTGCGGTAAGCGAGTACTCATATGTGTGATGTTGTTTTTGACCAGGATGGCGACGCCGCCAGCTGGTACGTGTGTTTGTGTAGGTCTATCTCTGCGGTGCACAGTATAGCCTTTAATGATGAGTTTGTCTGTAGGTGTTAATCGTGTCTCTGTAAGTGTCATAATATGTATGTCATGTGTGTGTAAGAAGTGAATGAGCTCGCCTACACGGGTTTTGACCCCGTTCGCATTCCAAGTGCAGATATTAGTATTAATGGTGAATTATATGTCGTAGTCTGTGATTTTTTGTATGAAGTGGAATGATGTGTATGAACGGTCTGATTTATTAGAGCATGCTCTTAGTGTTGTATTAAAGTCTTTTATGAATTTGAGTAGGTTGTCTAAGTTTATTAATGATTTTAGCTCCGTGATTTCCTGAGCTAACTCACTGAACACACTTACACTGGGGGGGTCACTGGCGTCCATGCGCGGGGCGGGGGGTGCTGCTGCGTGTCCTGCAGCGTCTAAGTTCCTCGCTGGTGGTGGAGGGGCGATGTATGCGGCAGACGGGTCGACTGACTGCTGCTGTTGACTCAGCTGGGCTCTTCGGTCCCTCAGGATGTGCGCCGGCGTCGGCAGTAGCGGGAACTGCGTGCGTCTGGAGGTAACACCAACCTGTGGCTGAGCTCCTGCTAGCCATGGGTTCACTGTGGGCTGAGGAGCAGGAATAAATATTTTTTCTTTTTCAGGCTCACCTGTCATTTGCTTGAGGATCCTGGGATTGCGTCTGGCTGCTTCCTGCAGCTTCTTCATGTAGGCTGGGCACTCTTTGAAGTTCGCCGGGTGGTTGCCGCCGCAGTTGCAGCACTTGGCGTCCTGGGTCCGGTCAGTTTTGGCGCATTCTCTAGTCAGGTGATTTCCGGCGCATTTCACGCATCTTGGAGCGCGGTGGCAGTTGGAGGTAGCGTGTGAGAAATTTTGGCAACGATGACACTGAGTGATGAGGCGCTTATTCTCATGTCGTTCCCATTTGATTTTGGTATAAAGCACGTATTTGACTTTCGCCTGTATTTCACTCAGTGTCACCGCTGCGCTGGTGACAACTAGATAGAGCGGTCGATATTTGGTCCGCATGGAGTAGACATTTTTGACTGGTAGGGAGTACGTATCAGCTAACGCTTTCTGGATTTCTGCTGCTGGAGGTGCTGAGTCCAGTCCGCGTAGTACGAAGGCATGTGTTTTCTCTTCTCTCTCCGTGTACGTGTGGAATTGTGTGTTGTCTTCTTTAAGTTTATTTATGACTTGTTCTTTGTCTTCCATCTTGTCGCAGAAGAGATTAACATTATGCCTGGTGAATGTGAGGTGGAAGCCATTCCCTACCATATCCTCAATCATATTTGTGAGCCCTTTGTGATTGGTGGCGTTTCCCGGTATAATAATCGGGGCTGGGGCTCGTCTCCGCGGTGTCCGTTGTTGAGTTTGTGTTTGTGTTTGTCTAGTGTCATTCTCATCGCCGCTGTCTCCACTGTCGTTATCTGTGAGTGGTGCGAATCTATTTTTTATTTCTGTGGGTACAAAGATTTTGCGAGCAATTCTTGTTACTTTGTGTTTATTTTTGTTGTGATTTGTGTTTGTTGCAGTGCCGCTGGGTCCCGCCATTATGTTGTTGGCTGTGTCGGTATCTACCTCTGCTCCGTTTGAAGTCTGTCTACTGGCCGCCAGGGTCGTCGTGTTGTCGTCTGCAATGCCGAGCACTTCTAGCGCGTACCGGTGTTGTGTGTCGGTAAGTTGGTTGTTTGCGCTACTGGCCGCTTGGTCGCTCTGTGTTTCTCCTGCTTGTTCTGTTGTCCTCGCTGTTTTTTTAATTACATTTTCCGGCTTTTCCGGGCTATCTTCCGCCTTCCTTTTGTTATGGCTCTCTTTCTCGCTGTTTTTTCCGTGTTGTTTTTCACTTTCACTGTCACTTATGGTGTCATTTTTTACCACGTGTTGGTTTATAAACGTTTGAAATTTCTCTCTCTGTTCTTTAGGTTTTTCTAATTGGTCTGTTTTACTTGCACTGCTATTGTCACTGTCCTGCCCGTGCACACTCTCGTTTTCACTCACACTCACAATATCACTTTCATTGTCACTAAGATTTTCAGTCTTTTTCTTTTTCTTTCTAGATTTGGGTCCGGGCTTAGGGCCCATGCCCTTAACGGAGCGTTTGTATTTGTATACAATTCTGGATTGATGAGACGGTTTTCTATTAGAAGGTATTCTCATACACTTATTTGATGAACTATGAACTAAAAACTTTTATTTACTTTCAAGGTTAAGCCACTCTCGCTAAGTCAGAAGCTTAGCACAAACACACTGCACGTCCGACCTGTACAAGGTGATCCGTGCAACTCCGGACGAGAACTGGTACTTTCAATGTGATATGGCCGTTGACACAATATTTATTTTGATTAAAAAATATCAAAAATATTTTAACTAAATACCCCTTTATCAATGAAAACTTCAACACCCCCTCCCTCCTCCTCCGGGGGAGATAGTACATGATAGTCACTTCCATACGGAATAAAATAATAATACAAATATACCTTTCATACTATGATGGTTATAAGAATTATCCCAAGATAATTGTTCTTGTTTCTTTCAATCTTTGGAATCCTCGCCACACCAAATTGTCTAAGGAATCATCTTATATGTCTTATGGTTCCTCACTATACTCCATCCATTCATGTCCATTTGGAAGCCGTTGTGTCGTTCCTTTCATTCTTCGGAGTCCACACCACACCAAATGGTCTAAGGAATCACCTTATATGTCTTATTGTTCCGCACTATACGCCATCCACAATATCCATTTGTTTGAAATGATAAGACTGGTTCAGTTTAGAGTCAATTATTATTTTACTCTGCAAATAAACAATGTCTATATTATACTTTATACAAAATATTCCACTACGTAAGTACCTACATCTAGGTATTACCCTAAATCTAATTTTATCTTGCCCCCATTACAAGATTTCGTTAATTCTTAAGTAATCCCTAAATCTTACATACATATAATTCGATACATTAAAAATTGTGACAAACATTATCTTATATTATATATTTATTAATTTATATAGATATTACACTTTATAATATATCGTAATACTTAATTTATACCCTGTAGTTTGTGTGGTGGGATGGAAATAATTATCTCTCGTTTTATTTGAAAGATTGTCAATAATTAAATTTTAAAAAGGGAAAAAAAAATTAAAAAGGGTAATGCCAACGGCACGCGGTGTTCCCAAGCGGTCACCCATCCAAGTACTAACCGCGCTCGACATTGCTTGACTACAGTGATCGGACGAGAACTGGTACTTTCAATGTGATATGGCCGTTGACACAATATTTATTTTGATTAAAAAATATCAAAAATATTTTAACTAAATACCCCTTTATCAATGAAAACTTCAACACCCCCTCCCTCCTCCTCCGGGGGAGATAGTACATGATAGTCACTTCCATACGGAATAAAATAATAATACAAATATACCTTTCATACTATGATGGTTATAAGAATTATCCCAAGATAATTGTTCTTGTTTCTTTCAATCTTTGGAATCCTCGCCACACCAAATTGTCTAAGGAATCATCTTATATGTCTTATGGTTCCTCACTATACTCCATCCATTCATGTCCATTTGGAAGCCGTTGTGTCGTTCCTTTCATTCTTCGGAGTCCACACCACACCAAATGGTCTAAGGAATCACCTTATATGTCTTATTGTTCCGCACTATACGCCATCCACAATATCCATTTGTTTGAAATGATAAGACTGGTTCAGTTTAGAGTCAATTATTATTTTACTCTGCAAATAAACAATGTCTATATTATACTTTATACAAAATATTCCACTACGTAAGTACCTACATCTAGGTATTACCCTAAATCTAATTTTATCTTGCCCCCATTACAAGATTTCGTTAATTCTTAAGTAATCCCTAAATCTTACATACATATAATTCGATACATTAAAAATTGTGACAAACATTATCTTATATTATATATTTATTAATTTATATAGATATTACACTTTATAATATATCGTAATACTTAATTTATACCCTGTAGTTTGTGTGGTGGGATGGAAATAATTATCTCTCGTTTTATTTGAAAGATTGTCAATAATTAAATTTTAAAAAGGGAAAAAAAAATTAAAAAGGGTAATGCCAACGGCACGCGGTGTTCCCAAGCGGTCACCCATCCAAGTACTAACCGCGCTCGACATTGCTTGACTACAGTGATCGGACGAGAACTGGTACTTTCAATGTGATATGGCCGTTGACACAATATTTATTTTGATTAAAAAATATCAAAAATATTTTAACTAAATACCCCTTTATCAATGAAAACTTCAACACCCCCTCCCTCCTCCTCCGGGGGAGATAGTACATGATAGTCACTTCCATACGGAATAAAATAATAATACAAATATACCTTTCATACTATGATGGTTATAAGAATTATCCCAAGATAATTGTTCTTGTTTCTTTCAATCTTTGGAATCCTCGCCACACCAAATTGTCTAAGGAATCATCTTATATGTCTTATGGTTCCTCACTATACTCCATCCATTCATGTCCATTTGGAAGCCGTTGTGTCGTTCCTTTCATTCTTCGGAGTCCACACCACACCAAATGGTCTAAGGAATCACCTTATATGTCTTATTGTTCCGCACTATACGCCATCCACAATATCCATTTGTTTGAAATGATAAGACTGGTTCAGTTTAGAGTCAATTATTATTTTACTCTGCAAATAAACAATGTCTATATTATACTTTATACAAAATATTCCACTACGTAAGTACCTACATCTAGGTATTACCCTAAATCTAATTTTATCTTGCCCCCATTACAAGATTTCGTTAATTCTTAAGTAATCCCTAAATCTTACATACATATAATTCGATACATTAAAAATTGTGACAAACATTATCTTATATTATATATTTATTAATTTATATAGATATTACACTTTATAATATATCGTAATACTTAATTTATACCCTGTAGTTTGTGTGGTGGGATGGAAATAATTATCTCTCGTTTTATTTGAAAGATTGTCAATAATTAAATTTTAAAAAGGGAAAAAAAAATTAAAAAGGGTAATGCCAACGGCACGCGGTGTTCCCAAGCGGTCACCCATCCAAGTACTAACCGCGCTCGACATTGCTTGACTACAGTGATCGGACGAGAACTACTATAGAATGCCTTTATTGTTCTTAATTTATACATAACAATTTTTATTTGGTCCGGCACATGCGCTCTGCCCCAGCCGCACGCCACTGGCACGGAATGGCAATCCAGATCATGATCTGGAAGATTCATAATCTGTTTGTCATTTACGTGCTAAGCGTTACGACTGGTTTTGCGCATGACCTCGCCTACAGATTGTTTACTGACTTCACATTTACAAAAACATACCGGGCCAAGGCCATACTGTTTTATTTACAAACATTAATTATTAAATATATTCGAGACACTGCCAGATATTTTTACAATTACTGTGTGCGTGAATGAGGTGAGATGTTCATGAATGAAAGAGTGTTGTATGATAAGGGAAAAATATGTACAAAAAACCCTTTTATGACGTGTGCTTAAAACTACCTTAGCCTAAACATAGTGACATTACGATTTTATACAAAGATTCTTATTAACTAGTGCATGATAATGGTATTTACAATGAAGTTATGATAATTTTACATTGAGGTTTGAATATTAAATGTTTCTGTTAGGATGGAAATGCTACCGAGTACCTGGAACGCGCTGGTGGAACAATGGAAGAGTGGCGTAGGGCAGAAGGTGTTTCATAACAAAAGGTAAGTTATACTCTCTGATATCTGTCATGTGTTTAGTTAGTTGGTTATTGTGTATTTGTGTAGTATAGAATTTCTGTGCTGCTTTATTTATGTATTCGTGTATGTATGGAATTTGTGCTTCGTTGTGTAAATCTACGATTTTTGAATAACGGTCTCCGCTATTTATTAAGCGGAGACATTTATTTTGTAATCGTTGTAGCGGTTTAAGTGCAGTTTTCGACGCCGAACACCATACTGGATTTGCGTATGTGATTATGGGTCGGATGATTGTGGTGTAGAGTAGTTTTTTATTTTTCGGAGTCATGGAGCTTGTTTTATTTAGGAGCGGATAGAGGGATCTTATTACTATATTTGCTTTTTTAACTGCGTTATTTATGTGTGGGTTATAAAATAATCTGGGCTCTAGAACAACACCTAAATATTTCACTGTGGTTTTTGGCCTTGTGCTATGTCCGTGTAGTGTTAGTGGAGTGTATACTTTGTTGTTAGTGAATTTGCGTGTGAATACTATGGTTTCGGTCTTCGCGTGGTTAATTTGGATTTTCCATAGGCGCCAGTAGGGGGTTAGGATATTCAAATGAATTTGAATCTGTTTATTAGCAACTTCTGCGGAGAACGACGACGAATAGAGTGCCGTGTCGTCTGCGTAGAGTGCTGTTTGTGTTTTAGGGAATGTGGGAATGTCATATAAATACAAATTGAATAAAAAGGGCCCCAGGCAACTCCCTTGTGGCACGCCCGCAAGGGTAGGCCGTGGGGTTGAAAAGCTATTATTAATTTTGACTCTAAAGCTACGGTTTGATAAATAAGAAAAAATGAATTTAATTACTATAGGGGGAAAGTTAGCTCGGATAAGTTTAATTATGATTCCTTCTAGCCACACTTTATCGAAAGCTTTTTCGATGTCTAGAAGTGCCATCACCGTGACTTTTTGTTTGTTAAACTGTGTTGAAATGTCAGTCACGATCCGAGCTACTTGTTGGACTGTGGAGTGTCTAGGTTTGAAGCCGAACTGAAAGGGTGGGATTATTTTGTGTTTGTGATCGTGCTTATGTAGCCGGGATAATATAACCTTCTCAGTGACCTTTGACAAGGTACTCAAAAGACTAATCGGACGGTAGCTTAGTGGAATGTGTGGGTCTTTGTTCGGCTTCGGGATTGGTATTACATTGGCTGATTTCCAGGTGGTCGGGAAATAGCCAAGTTTAATACTATTATTAACTATATAGGTCAGTTGGCATAGGGCCTTTTTTGAAAGATTTTTTAAAACTACATTGGGTATTAAATCGGATCCTGGCGCCTTCTGGTTGGGAAGTGATTTTATAATACTAGCTAATTCTGATGGGGAAGTTAGGAGTTTAGCTAGTGTTGTTGGGTCTGTATTATGTTCTTTACTTAAAAATTCATTTACTGAGGTCGTAATTCGGAATTGTTCAGGAAGGGTGTCAGGTTGGATGTGGTGAACTGTCTCGAAGGCGTCAGCTATAGCTTCAGCCTTCTGTTCGTCGGTAAAGAGGATGCTACCGGCGTGCTGTAGCGTAGGGATTGGTTTGGAGGGTTTTCTAAGGTTTTTATTCATTTTCCATAGTGAATTGTCATTTGGATTTAATTTCTCTATTTTCTCTTGCCACTTTGTGTTTCTAAAAATTTGAATTTCATTTCTGATTTTTGCGTTAAGCGCTTTAAAGGAATTGAGATGTGCAGGATCACGTGACCTCTGCCATAGTTTTCTTGTGGTGTTTCTCTGTGTTATGAGTGTCGTGATGTGTGCAGGCAACTCGTCTCTGTCTGTTTTGAGCTTTATAACGCGTGTATGTTTATTCATTGCGTGTTGAATTGCCTGCGTGAATGAGTCCACTAGCATGTCTAAGTCATGCGTAGTGGCTGCGTGTTGTGTAATTGTTATAAATCCGTCAAGTGTTTGACGGAATTTACTCCAATTTGTCTGTCTAAAAGTGCGAGTGTATTTTGTAGTGTCTGTGTGCGTGTTGTTTTGGACATTTATTTTGGCTGTTACAGGGCAATGATCTGAACTAAGTTCGGCTAAAGAAATGGGATCAGTTATGCTTCGTATGTTTTTGCTTATATAAATGTCAATGGTTGACGGTGTCATGTTGTTTGCCGGGAAATGAGTGGGAGTGGCTGGGTATAGTATGATGGCGTTGTGCGATTGTGTGTAATTGTAAAGGGTAGAACCGTTTACATTTACTCTATTGCAATTCCATGCTGGATGATTCGCATTGAAGTCGCCTACTAACAGTACTTGTTTGCTAACTTTGTGTAGTGTGTGTATCTCGTGTAGTGAGAATGTGTTTGCAGGTCTGTTGTATGCGCAGATCACGTGAGTGTTGTCAGAGAGTTTTATACCGATTGTTTCAAGGGACGTGCGGGGTAGGTGAATGCTCGTGTGCGCTATGTTGTTTTTGACCAAGATAATGACACCACCACTTGGTACGTGTTGTGTGCGGGGTCTGTCCCTGCGGTGCAGGGTGTAACCCTTTATTGTGATTTTGTCTGTTTGTGTTAAGCGTGTTTCAGTGAGTGCCATTATGTGTATGTCGTGAGAATGCAAAAAGTGAATGAGTTCACCTACCCGGGACTTGATCCCATTTGCATTCCAGGTACAAACATTAATAGTGAACATTATATATTATAGTTTTTAATGGTTGAAATGAAGTTGAATGCGATTAATGGGCGTGCTTGTGGGTCTGTGCAGGCTCTGATTGTGTTTTTGAAGTCTCTTATAAATTGCAATAAATTATTTAAATTAACTAATTCATTAAGTTCATTCATTTCACTATACAGATCACTGAAAACACTTACGTTTGTTGGTGCTGCTAGTCCTTGAGGGGGTGGATTGAGAGCGTAGTTGGGGGTATTGTGGTCGTTGTTAGGTAGGGGGGCATTGAGTTCGGTGCGGGGTGCAGACGAGGGTGTCTTCCGGCTCAGCTGGGCTCGCTGTGCAGCGCTCGATGGCGGGAGCGGTGGGAAGTTCGGGCGGCTAGCACTGCCTCTGTCATTGTTAGGTGCGCGCGCTGTCCATGCGTTGTGCTCTGGCTGCGGCGCAGGCACGTACGTTTGAGGGGGGGCGGATTCGCCTGTCATTCTTTTGTTGATGCGAGGATTGCGCTTTGCCACCTCTTCAAGTTTCTTGATGTAGGCGGGACACTCGCGATAATTAGCGGGATGGTTACCGTCGCAATTGCAACACTTCGCGTCAGTGTCTCGTGTCTTTACGCAATCTCTCGTTATGTGTGCGCCTGCGCACTTAACACATCTAGGAGCCCTGTAGCAATTTGACGTCGCGTGGCCCCAGTTTTGGCAGCGGTGACACTGAGTTATGAGTTTTCTGTTCTCGTGCCTTTCCCATTTGATTTTTGTAAAAAGCACGAACCTAGCTTTGGATTCTAACTCTTTCAGTGTCACCGCTGCGTCTGTGATGACCAGGTACAGCGGCCTGTGCGTTGTCCTCATGTTGTAGACTCTTTTAATTGGCAAAGAGTGGTTGCTGATGAGAGCTGTTTTTATTTCTTCCGGCTCTGGTGCGGTGTCGAGTCCACGTAACACGAACGCATGGGTTTTTTCATCCGCGTCCGTGTATGTGTGGAATTGTCTGTTACTTTCTTCTAATTTTTTCATAATTGCCACTTTTTCTTCTTTCTTCTCGCAAAAAAGATTGACATTGTTGCGTGTATGTGTTAAATAGAAACCACTCTTTGCCATTGATTTAAGCAGGGTTGTTAATCCTGCATGGTTGGACGCTGTACCCGGTATTATAATTGGTGCTGGGGCCTGTCTCCTGGATGGTCTGACATTTTGTATGTTTTGTGTATTGTTGTCATTTTCATTTTCATCATTACTGTTATTGTCGTTCTCATTTTCTAATGGCGCGTATCTGTTGGCAGTGGGTATCGGCGTTGGCTGTGCCGAAGTTCCCGCGTTTCCCCCTCCACGTCTCATGTTTACTACGTGTGTCTCCGCCGCGCTAGTGCTGGCGCTTGTGTTTATGCCGCTAGTGCTGGCGGTGCTGCTTGTAGTGGTGGTACAAGCGGGATCTGCGATGCTGATTACTGTGGTGGGGTCGTCGCCTAGACCAAGCTGTTCCAGTATGTAGCGTTCTGTCTGTGCGGTAGTGCTGCTACTCGCCGCTATGGTGTCGCTCGCTGTTGCATCTGCCGCCGTCTTCTTCAGCTTATCTTCTTGTTTTTCCGGGCTATCCTGCGCTTTTCTTTTCACACTCACACTGTCACTGTTTATTTTTTTATCACTCACTTTCACGCTAATTCTGTCTAGTTTCACGAAACTTTGATTTAAGAAGTTTGCAAAGTTCATGTCACTTGTTTTAGCATTTAAATTTGAATTTTCACTTCCACTATCATTTTTCTTTTCACTTTCACTGTCACTGTCACTCACTTCCAATGTGCTGTTTTCACTGTCACTTTTGTTTTCAGTCTCTTTCTTTTCACTTTTTTTCTTCCGCTTCGATTTCAGCTTGACTTTTGGGGGCATACCCCAAGCCCGTTTTTCGCGTGCTTTTAGCACGCACTTAGAATGAAAACGCACTACTGTTCTATCGCGTTTAAGAATTACCATGCAGCAAAATACTGGGAATATTTGGCTTTTGAGATCGCACTTTACTTAAAGTTTTAAGAACACGAGGCTAAGTAACAAAGCTTAACTCGTTACTTAGCTAAAACCACGTCCGACTTATACGAAGTCAAGACGAGAACTGGGGGGACGAGAACTGGTACTTTCAATGTGATATGGCCGTTGACACAATATTTATTTTGATTAAAAAATATCAAAAATATTTTAACTAAATACCCCTTTATCAATGAAAACTTCAACACCCCCTCCCTCCTCCTCCGGGGGAGATAGTACATGATAGTCACTTCCATACGGAATAAAATAATAATACAAATATACCTTTCATACTATGATGGTTATAAGAATTATCCCAAGATAATTGTTCTTGTTTCTTTCAATCTTTGGAATCCTCGCCACACCAAATTGTCTAAGGAATCATCTTATATGTCTTATGGTTCCTCACTATACTCCATCCATTCATGTCCATTTGGAAGCCGTTGTGTCGTTCCTTTCATTCTTCGGAGTCCACACCACACCAAATGGTCTAAGGAATCACCTTATATGTCTTATTGTTCCGCACTATACGCCATCCACAATATCCATTTGTTTGAAATGATAAGACTGGTTCAGTTTAGAGTCAATTATTATTTTACTCTGCAAATAAACAATGTCTATATTATACTTTATACAAAATATTCCACTACGTAAGTACCTACATCTAGGTATTACCCTAAATCTAATTTTATCTTGCCCCCATTACAAGATTTCGTTAATTCTTAAGTAATCCCTAAATCTTACATACATATAATTCGATACATTAAAAATTGTGACAAACATTATCTTATATTATATATTTATTAATTTATATAGATATTACACTTTATAATATATCGTAATACTTAATTTATACCCTGTAGTTTGTGTGGTGGGATGGAAATAATTATCTCTCGTTTTATATGAAAGATTGTCAATAATTAAATTTTAAAAAGGGAAAAAAAAATTAAAAAGGGTAATGCCAACGGCACGCGGTGTTCCCAAGCGGTCACCCATCCAAGTACTAACCGCGCTCGACATTGCTTGACTACAGTGATCGGACGAGAACTTTTACAATAATAACTTTTTACAATAATAACTTTATTTATTCCTAATTGTTACATGAACAGCTGCTACAGCTGTGGTCTTATATAAATTATATTATTTAATAAACGTTCCTAGCTTATCGCCTTACCATTTTAAGTTTGTTGGGCTTATTCCTAAAAAAGATTTTGACAGTTATTTTTGTTTACATGATTAATGTGCGTAACAATGAGTGTTGTTTGTTATTTAGTTTAGGGATGAGACTTAAGGGAAAAATGATCAAAAAACCCACTTAAAATAATGATGCTTAGTCTAACTTAGCCTAAAATACAACATTATCATTTGTACCTGTCATCTGACAGTTTTGTTTTGGTTTTTGGGGTTTGTTTTTATTTATTTATTTCTTATGAACTAATAATATTTATAATTTATAACTTATATTCTAGTGAGTGGATGAGTGTGTGAGTGATAATTTTTATTTTAACATAACATGGCTCTTACATACTAATGGCTGAATGAATGAATACTTTTATTTGACTAGCCTATAACCCTTACTTACTAATGTGTAATGTATGAAATGTTTTGATGAATAATGAATAATTTTATTTTTATTTACAGATGCAGATGCAGTACAATGGTAAGAATATTAATAACAACACATAACAAACAGCAACACGTAGCTCAGTATATGTGCGACTGCCGGGCGGACGCCACTGGTGCCTGTGAGAAACTAGATTCCGATCTTAAAGATGCGTCATCTGTTTGTCACATGGCACCGTCAGCTGTCAGCCTGGTTCGCACATAACCTTGCTTACTGTGTTGCTTGTTTGCCAATGATTGTATTAAAATAATGATGATGAATAAATTTAGATGATATTTACAATGAATCGTGTTTAATTTATTATTACACTGTGTGTGTTTTTGTTATTTGTGTTATGTGGCTATTTTGTGTTCATGTTTTAATGTGATTGCGTTTAGTTGTCTAAATATTGTAATTTTGAATTTGTTGTATAAGTGTAAAGGCTGTCAAACCTCTGTTTTCTGGTGGACATTGTTTAAGAGTGTTGTTTAAATCTTTTACAAATTTAAGTAGGTTGTCTATGTTAATTAGAGAGTGTAGTTCATGCATTTCCGCACTGAGTTCACTGAAAACATTTGCGTTCACTGTGGGAGCACTGAGCACTTGGTGGCCGTAGCTGGAGCTCGGAGCCGTAGCTGAGGCTGCTGCAGTGTCTGGTTGTCGTGTTGGTTGTTGTGTTGTCCTGTTGAGCGGTCGTCGTTTCTGTGCTGGTGGTGGTAGCGGTGGGAAGTCTGATCCTCTGGTGTCCGTGGCTGCGCCCGATGTCCAGGGATTTGTAGATGGTGGCGGTGCAGGTACGTAATCTGCAGTTGTTGTAGCTGGTTCACCGGTGAGTATGTGTTTGATTCTCGGATTTCTCTGAGCGATATATTCTAATTTTCGTAGGTAGAACGGACAGTTCTTATAATTAGCCGGGTGTTCGCCGCTACAGTTGCAGCATTTTGCTTTTGTGTTTGCCGGTTTCTCGCAGTCTCTTGTCAAGTGCGAATCCTCGCACTTGACACATCGAGGCTTTCTGGAACAGTTTGATGTCGCGTGGCCGAACAGCTGGCAACGGTGGCACTGAGTCAGTAGCCTCTTGTTGTTATGCCGTTCCCATTTTATTCTTGTGTAGTTTAAAACTTTAATTTTGGCTTCTATTTGTTTCAGGGATACCGCTGCATCCGTAATCACGAGATAGAGCGGCCTGTGATTCGTCCTCATTGTGTATACACATTTTACAGGGATATTGTATTTTTGTGTTATCTCGCTCTGCACCTCGTCTGTCGTCGGCTGCGAATCTAGTCCGCGGATGACAAATGCGTGCGTCTTTTCTGGTAGGTCAGTGTAAGTATGGAATTCAATCTTGTCTTCTTTTAATGTTTTCATTATTTCATTCTTGTGTTCTTGCTTATCAAGGTATAGGTTTATGTTGTTTCTGGTATAGTTGATATAAAATCCTCCATCTGTCATAGTTTTCAATGTTTCTGTCAAATTCTTGTGATAGTTTGTCTTTGTGTTGTCTCCAGAAATCACTATGGGTGCTGGGGCATGTCTTCTCGATGTTTTTGTTTTTGTCGTCGTTTCTGTTTCCATCTGCTCGAAGTCATCTTCATTGTTGTCGTCATCATCTTCATTGTTGTCGTTGTTGTCCTGTTGTAGTGGGGTAAATCTGTTATTTAGTTTGAGTGGTAGTGCTACACGGCCGCCTCTTCCTCGGGAGGAACCGCCGCGGGGCATGATTGTTGTGGTGTTTGTTGCGTTTTGTTGTGTAAAATCTGAAGTTGCAGTTGAAGTGCTGGCGGTCACTGTAATTTTGGTTGTTTTAGTTGGTGTTACATTTCTGCTACTCACCGCTAGAGTGGGTATCTGTTCAGTCGGTAACGAAGTCTCGCTGCCGGGTGTTGAGGCCGGTATGGTAGGGGCGCTGTACTGTGCTGCGACTATGTCGGTAAAACCGAGCGCTCGCAGCGCGTTGTAGCGTTCTTCTTGAGTGGCTGGCTTAGTTCCGCTACCAGCCGCCGCTTTCGTTTTGTTGACACTTTTTAATTTGAGTTTATTTGTTTTGGTTGTTTTATTTAGATTTTCTGAGTTTTCCGGACTTTCATCCGCTTTTCGTTTTTGGGTATCACTTGGTGTCGCGCATTCACTTTCTGTTTTATTGTTTTTATCATCATTTGTAACTGTCACTTCTTGCACTTGCACATTTTCATTGTTTTCTGTCAAATTAAGCCCTAATTTTATAATATTTTCAGTCTCTGTCTTTTTCTTCATAGGTTTAAACCTATGGACCAGGCCCTTGGCCCTATGAGCACTTTTTCTACCCAGCGTGGGTATGTTTTTCACATTGCTTTAAACACATGTATTATAAGGTCTACAATCGCAAAATTTTTATATGAATAATTGCTGAGCAAACACACTGCTTAACCCGCACAAACTTAAATCACATCCGTCTTCTATGAAGGCCGAAGTATGACTGGGGGGACGAGAACTGGTACTTTCAATGTGATATGGCCGTTGACACAATATTTATTTTGATTAAAAAATATCAAAAATATTTTAACTAAATACCCCTTTATCAATGAAAACTTCAACACCCCCTCCCTCCTCCTCCGGGGGAGATAGTACATGATAGTCACTTCCATACGGAATAAAATAATAATACAAATATACCTTTCATACTATGATGGTTATAAGAATTATCCCAAGATAATTGTTCTTGTTTCTTTCAATCTTTGGAATCCTCGCCACACCAAATTGTCTAAGGAATCATCTTATATGTCTTATGGTTCCTCACTATACTCCATCCATTCATGTCCATTTGGAAGCCGTTGTGTCGTTCCTTTCATTCTTCGGAGTCCACACCACACCAAATGGTCTAAGGAATCACCTTATATGTCTTATTGTTCCGCACTATACGCCATCCACAATATCCATTTGTTTGAAATGATAAGACTGGTTCAGTTTAGAGTCAATTATTATTTTACTCTGCAAATAAACAATGTCTATATTATACTTTATACAAAATATTCCACTACGTAAGTACCTACATCTAGGTATTACCCTAAATCTAATTTTATCTTGCCCCCATTACAAGATTTCGTTAATTCTTAAGTAATCCCTAAATCTTACATACATATAATTCGATACATTAAAAATTGTGACAAACATTATCTTATATTATATATTTATTAATTTATATAGATATTACACTTTATAATATATCGTAATACTTAATTTATACCCTGTAGTTTGTGTGGTGGGATGGAAATAATTATCTCTCGTTTTATTTGAAAGATTGTCAATAATTAAATTTTAAAAAGGGAAAAAAAAATTAAAAAGGGTAATGCCAACGGCACGCGGTGTTCCCAAGCGGTCACCCATCCAAGTACTAACCGCGCTCGACATTGCTTGACTACAGTGATCGGACGAGAACTGGTACTTTCAATGTGATATGGCCGTTGACACAATATTTATTTTGATTAAAAAATATCAAAAATATTTTAACTAAATACCCCTTTATCAATGAAAACTTCAACACCCCCTCCCTCCTCCTCCGGGGGAGATAGTACATGATAGTCACTTCCATACGGAATAAAATAATAATACAAATATACCTTTCATACTATGATGGTTATAAGAATTATCCCAAGATAATTGTTCTTGTTTCTTTCAATCTTTGGAATCCTCGCCACACCAAATTGTCTAAGGAATCATCTTATATGTCTTATGGTTCCTCACTATACTCCATCCATTCATGTCCATTTGGAAGCCGTTGTGTCGTTCCTTTCATTCTTCGGAGTCCACACCACACCAAATGGTCTAAGGAATCACCTTATATGTCTTATTGTTCCGCACTATACGCCATCCACAATATCCATTTGTTTGAAATGATAAGACTGGTTCAGTTTAGAGTCAATTATTATTTTACTCTGCAAATAAACAATGTCTATATTATACTTTATACAAAATATTCCACTACGTAAGTACCTACATCTAGGTATTACCCTAAATCTAATTTTATCTTGCCCCCATTACAAGATTTCGTTAATTCTTAAGTAATCCCTAAATCTTACATACATATAATTCGATACATTAAAAATTGTGACAAACATTATCTTATATTATATATTTATTAATTTATATAGATATTACACTTTATAATATATCGTAATACTTAATTTATACCCTGTAGTTTGTGTGGTGGGATGGAAATAATTATCTCTCGTTTTATTTGAAAGATTGTCAATAATTAAATTTTAAAAAGGGAAAAAAAAATTAAAAAGGGTAATGCCAACGGCACGCGGTGTTCCCAAGCGGTCACCCATCCAAGTACTAACCGCGCTCGACATTGCTTGACTACAGTGATCGGACGAGAACTGTTGTTAAGATCTTTATTTCTCAGTTAATATTACATTTTATTTTACAATGTAGCACACCCGCATCACACTCTTGACCGGCGTGAGAGCCGACCACGCAGTACGCTACGCTAATCTCAATCAGCAGTGATTTGTGGATTGCGTAGCGTAGGTGCGCTGCGTGCTCTCAGCCAGTCGAGTGGATGGGGTGTGTTTAATATTGTTCTTAATTATAGTAAATTACATTAGCTTACCTAGCTCTATAAGCTTTACAGCTAAATTATTATTTTCTTTTGCTTATTCAGCTTGAAATATTTAACGTGTGCGTGTGATGAAGTGTGCTTGTGTATGAATGATCGTGTTATGTTACACAGGAAAAAATAGACAAAAAACCTGCTAAAAAACAATTGTGTCCTTAAAACTAACTTAATCTAGATGAGTGACGTTATGATTATATACAGTGCGGCTATGACATCTACTTACATCTAGTGTTTGATGATTGTGAATGAATTTTAATGGATTTGAATGACGTATGCGCTTATAAACTATATGAATGACATGAGTAATATTTACAGTCGCGGTTATGCTTTTTGTCCTTACATTAATTAACTTAGAACTATTATTATGAATGATTAAGATGGTTATGAGTGAACGATCTTAATTCTATATGAGTGGCATGAATGAGAATACCAGTGCGGCTATGATATTTATTTACATTATTATTTAGGATGATGCAATGTTTTGGTTAGTAATGGAATGAGGTGAGTCATTCCTGGCGCCGCTGGCGGAACAGAGGCAGTGTTTGATAAGGTAATAAATGTTTTATTTGGAAGGGAGCGTTGTACTCTCTGATCTGTGTTATAGTTCTGGTCAAAGGGTTGTGTTGTATTTGAGTAGTGTAGAACTTCTGTGACAGTTGTTCTACATACTCGCAAATCAAAGGAATGTTTGTGTTTTCGTGTAAATCTCGGATTCTAGTATATCTGTCTGCGCCAAGTATGAGTCGCAGGCATTTATTTTGGAATCTCTGCATAGGTAACATGGCCGTTTTGGACGCAGAACACCAAATCGGGGCTGCGTACGTCAAAGTCGGTCGGATGATCGTCGTGTAAATGAGGCGCTTATTATGATATGACATGCGACTAGTTTGGCTGAGTAATGGGTATAAGGATTTGACCGAGGCCGCTGCTTTCCTTATTGAATTTTTAATGTGCCCTACGTGAAATAATCGAGGCTCAAGGGTGACACCTAAGTATTTAACTGCCTTTTTGGGTGGTGATTTATGATTGTGTACTTTAAGTGGTGTGTAAACTTTGTTGTTTGTGTGCTTACGTGTGAAGACAATGGTTTCTGTCTTGTCGTGGTTTATGCTGACCTTCCATAGGGCCCAGTAGGGTAGGAGAGTGTTGATGTGTATTTGTATTTGTTTGTTTGCTACTTCCGCTGAGTGGGAGCTCGCAAACAAAGCTGTGTCGTCGGCGTACAGCGCGGTTTTCGTTTGTTGGAATGTTGGAATGTCATAGAGGTAAAGGGAGAAAAGGGCGGGGCCTAGACAGCTCCCTTGCGGTACTCCCGCCCTTATAGGGTGTAGGGTTGACTCTACATGGTTAACTTTGACTCTAAGGCGTCTGTTAGTTAGATAAGAGTGTATTAGTTTTATTAGTAGTGGCGGGAAATTAGTTCGAATCATTTTGTAAATGAGCCCTTCAAGCCATACTTTGTCGAAAGCCTTTTCGACGTCTAGAAGGGCCATTACTGTGACCTTTTGCTTGTTGAAGCTGGTGGTTATATCGGTCACGATTCTCGCTAATTGTTGGGTTGTATTGTGACGTGGACGAAAACCGAACTGGAAGTGTGGAATAATGTTGTGTTTATGTATGTGTTTCTGAAGTCGGGTTAGGATAACCTTCTCTGCGACCTTTGAAAGGGTCGAGAGAAGGGAGATAGGGCGGTAGCTTGTGGGCTGCTTGGGATTTTTACCGGGTTTGTGTATGGGAACCACTAGCGCAGTTTTCCAAGCACTCGGAAAGTGTTGGAGCGTAATCATTGAATTAATGATATACGTGAACTGGACTAGGGCCTTTCGGGATAGGTTTTTTAGAACTATGTTCTGGATTTGGTCAGGACCTGGTGCCTTCTGGTTAGGGAATGTCTTGATCATGTCCATGACTTCAGTTGGGTTAGTTAAAAGCCTGGCAAGGCGACGAGGGTTCACAGTCAAGGGCTCACTCATGAAGTTGTGAACTTCACGAGTTATGCCCTCTTGTTGAGTCGTGTTGTCTTGGTCTAGTCGGTGGACGCTCTCAAACACATCAGCTAATGCCTCCGCCCTTTGAGCGTCCGTAAACAAAACTTCCGTGTCTGTTGTCAGTTCCGGAATTGATTTAAAAGGTTTTCTCAACGTATGTGTCATGCGCCAGAGGCTGTTGTCTTGTGGGTTCAGTGTCAGTAGTTTGCTTTGCCAGGTTTCGTTCTTGAACTCCGTGAGTTCGTCGCGTACACGTCGTGTGAGTCTGTTCATGAGATCACGGTGGTTGAGAGACCGTGACCTCTGCCAGAGTCTTCTTGCAGTGTTTCTCTGTTGAATGAGATTAATAATATGTTGTGGTAATTTGTCTGTATGTGGCTGGAGCTTCGTAACACGCGTGTGTTGCTCCAGCGCGTGTGTAAAGAACTTTATTCATCAGTTTATATATTACATTTCATTTTTACAATGTAACACGCCCACATCACACTCTTGACCGGCGTGAGAGCCGACCACGCAGTACGCTACGCCAATCTCAATCATGCAATGATTTGTGGATTGCGTAACGTAGCTGCGTTGCGTGCACTCAGCCAGTCGAGTGGATGGGGTGTGTTTATATTGTTCCTAATTATTGTAAGACTAATTAGCTTACCTAGCCCTAAGCTTTACAGCTAAATTATTATTGTATTTTTGCTTATTCAGCTTTAGATATTTAATGTGTGCGTGTGATGAAGTGTGCTTGTGTATGAATGGTGGTCGTGTTATGTAAATACAGGAAAAAATGTATAAAAAACCTGTTTGAAACAGTTGTGCCCTTAAATCTAACTTAACCTAAATGAGTGACATTATGATTATTTACAGTGCGGTTATGACATCTGCTTACATCTATAGGGTTTGGTGATTGTGAATGATTCTTGATGAATATGAACGATATGAACTTACTATCTATATGGATGACGTGAGTAATATTTACATGTGCTGTTATGCTATTTATCCTTACAATTAATAACTTATAATTAAGGTATGGGTGATTAAGATGGTTATGAATGAACGATCTTAATTCTATATGAGTGATGTGAGTGAAAATACCAATGCGGTTATGCTATTTATTTACATTATATTACGGGTGATAAAATGTATTTGTTAGTGATGCAATGAGATGAGTCATTCCTGGCGCCGCTGGCGGAACAGGGGTAGCGTTTGATAGGGTAATAAATGTTTTATTCGGAAAGGAGCGTTGTACTCTCTGATCTTTGTTATAGTTCTGGTCAAAGGGTTGTGTTGTATTTGAGTAGTGTAGAACTTCTGTGACAGTTGTTCTACATACTCGCAAATTAAAGGTATGTTTGTTTTTTCGTGTAAATCTCGGATTCTAGTATATCTGTCTGCGCCAAGTATGAGTCGCAGGCATTTATTTTGGAATCTCTGCATAGGTAACATGGCCGTATTGGACGCAGAACACCAAATCGGGGCTGCGTATGTCAAAGTCGGTCGGATGATTGTCGTGTAGATGAGGCGTTTATTATGAGGCGACATTCTGCTTGTTTGACTTAAAAGTGGGTATAATGATTTTACAGATGCAGCTGCTTTTCTAATTGCATTTTTTATATGCCCTACATGATAGAGTCTAGGCTCTAGTGTGACTCCTAGATAATTAACGGAATTTTTTGGTGGTGATTTATGATTGTTTACTTTAAGTGGTGTATAAACTTTGTTGTTTGTGTGTTTACGTGTGAAGACAATGGTTTCTGTCTTGTCGTGGTTTATGCTGACCTTCCATAGGGCCCAGTAGGGTAGGAGAGTGTTGACATGTATTTGTTTGTTTGCTACTTCCGCTGAGTGGGAGCTCGCAAACAAAGCTGTGTCGTCGGCGTACAGCGCGGTTTTCGTTTGTTGGAAAGTTGGAATATCGTAGAGGTAGAGGGAGAAAAGGGCGGGGCCTAGACAGCTCCCTTGCGGTACTCCCGCCCTTATAGGGTGTAGGGTTGACTCTACATGGTTAACTTTGACTCTAAGGCGTCTGTTAGTTAGATAAGAGTGGATTAGTTTTATTAGTAGTGGCGGGAAATTAGTTTGAATCATTTTGTAAATGAGCCCTTCAAGCCATACTTTGTCGAAAGCCTTTTCGACGTCTAGAAGGGCCATTACTGTGACCTTTTGCTTGTTGAAGCTGGTGGTTATATCGGTCACGATTCTCGCTAATTGTTGGGTTGTATTATGACGTGGACGAAAACCGAACTGGAAGTGTGGAATAATGTTGTGTTTATGTATGTGTTTCTGAAGTCGGGATAGGATAACCTTCTCTGCGACCTTTGAAAGGGTCGAGAGAAGGGAGATAGGGCGGTAGCTTGTGGGCAGCTTGGGATTTTTACCGGGTTTGTGTATAGGAACCACTAGCGCAGTTTTCCAAGCACTCGGAAAGTGTTGGAGCGTAATCATTGAATTAATAATATACGTGAACTGGACTAGGGCCTTTCGGGATAGGTTTTTTAGAACTATGTTCTGGATTTGGTCAGGACCTGGTGCCTTCTGGTTAGGGAATGTCTTGATCATGTCCATGACTTCAGTTGGGTTAGTTAAAAGCCTGGCAAGGCGACGAGGGTTCACAGTCAAGGGCTCACTCATGAAGTTGTGAACTTCACGAGTTATGCCCTCTTGTTGAGTCGTGTTGTCTTGGTCTAGTCGGTGGACGCTCTCAAACACATCGGCTAATGCCTCCGCCCTTTGAGCGTCCGTAAACAAAACTTCCGTGTCTGTTGTCAGTTCCGGAATTGATTTGAAAGGTTTTCTCAACGTATGAGTCATGCGCCAGAGGCTGTTGTCTTGTGGGTTCAGTGTCAGTAGTTTGCTTTGCCAGGTTTCGTTCTTGAACTCCGTGAGTTCGTCGCGTACACGTCGTGTGAGTCTGTTCATGAGATCACGGTGGTTGAGGGACCGTGACCTCTGCCAGAGTCTTCTTGCAGTGTTTCTCTGTTGAATGAGATTAATAATATGTTGTGGTAATTTGTCTGTATGTGGCTGGAGCTTCGTAACACGCGTGTGTTGCTCCAGCGCGTGTGTAATGGCACGAGTCAGAGCGTCGAGCTGTTGGTCGACTTCTTCAGCCGTTGTGATATTCGGCTGAATTATCACATTTCGGTCTAATGACCGTCTGAACTCGTGCCAGTTTGTGTCTCTGTATGTGCGTATGTAGTGTGTACTGTCTGTGTGCGTGTTGTATGACGTGATTTTAATTAAAATAGGCAAATGATCAGAGTTTAATTCATTTAATGCTTTTAGATTGTTTAAATATTTAATATTTTTATTTAATAATAAGTCGATCGTAGTGGGAGACATATTATTCGCTGGTAAATGTGTATGATTTGGTGAATGATGAAGAATGGCGTTATGAGAATGAATGTACGAATGCAACGTTCTACCGTTAGCATTCGCGATATTGCAATTCCAAAGTGGATGTTTTGCATTGAAATCGCCCATTAATATAACCTTGTTACCTGTGCTTAGTAGTGTGTGAATTTCGTGTTGTGTAAAATGATTGGAGGGGGGATTATATGTAGCGATTATATTTGTGTTATCAGAGAGTCGGATACACAAGGATTCTAGGCTTGTAGGCTGGAGATGAGCTAATGTGTGTTGTATATTGTGTTTGACTAGTATACCAACCCCCCCTGATGGTATTATTGTCTGTGTTCTGTCAAGTCTATAAACTGTGTACCCCTTAACTTTCAGTCTGTCAGTCTGTCTAAGTCGTGTTTCATTTAATAGCATTACGTGTACGTCATGTTTGTGTAAAAAGTGTATTAGCTCACCTAGTTTCGTGGATATGCCGTTGCAGTTCCAGGAACAAATTGTTAGTGGCATTATATGTTAAATTGTGAAATGTTCTGTCCGAAGGTGAGTATTGTATGAAATTTACTAGTTTCATTAGTACATTTTAATAATTGTTGATTCAGCGCTTTTATGGCTGCAATTACATTTTTAATATTTACTAAACTGTTTAATAGTTCTAATTCTTTTTGTAAATTGTCAAAATCGTTAATATTACACTCATTGGCGTCCATTGGGGGCGGGTTGGCAGCATACTGTCCTTGGGGGTGGGAGGGCGCACCGGTGACGATGGGGGCTGGCGTTGGTAGTAGTGGTGGGCGGGGCACTATACGCTGACGCTGCGGTTGCGCGGGAGGCAGCGCTGGGAAGTGGCGCGAGTCGAGTGGTGTGTGTGCGGTTGGTTGAGCGGTAGCTGCTGTGCGATGCTCAGTCGCAGAGCGACCGTGCTGGGCGAGCCATGGGTTGTGAGTCGGCGGTGGTGCTGGTTTGAGTGGTGTGCGTTTGTTGAGTGCTTCAACTGGTTTTTTGTACAGTTGTTCCACTCTGTATATGTAGACCTTGCAGGTGGTTGAATTAGCAGGGTGTGGCCCCTGACAGTTGACACATTTTGCCGGTACTTCTCTGGGCTTTGTGCAGTCTTGCGTCCTGTGTTTCTCTGCACATTTTAAACACCTGTATTCTCTGTTACAGTTAGTTGTTGCGTGGCCCCACATTTGGCATCTATGGCATTGTGTAATTATTTTTTTATTAATGTGACGCTCCCACGTGATGCTAGTGTGCATTAGAGTTCTGATGCTGGCCTGCAGTTCCTTCAAAGTGATGTCGGTTTTTGTGATGACTAGGTACATTGGGAAAATTTTTGTTGTCATTCTGAAAACTGTTTTCACTTCAATTTTGTTTGTACTCTGAAGTGCTGCCTTGACTTCGTCGGGTGTAGCAGGCGGGCTCCAGCATAATCCTTTTAAGACGAAGGCGTGTGTCTTTTCTTGTATGTCGGTGTACGTGTGGTATGGTGTGTTTCCTCTATTTAATGAGTGAATTAATTCTTCTTTATCTTGTTGTTCGTGGACCCATATGTTAACGTTGTTTTTTGTGTACTTTAGCTCAAAACCGCCCTTTACAGACTGCTGTAGTCGGCTTATTAACTCTTTGTGGTTGACTGTATGGCCTGCAATGACAATAGGGGCTGGTGCTGCCCTTCTTGTCCCAGGTCTGTATCTTTGTTCGTTGGTATTGTGTGTATGTTTTTGTTGTTGTTGTTGTTGTTGTTGTGTATTGTGTTGTTTCCCTTTATACCTGTCATTTCCGTGTTTAGTGTCATCGTCTACCTCTCCTTCGTTTCCGGTGTCAGTGTCACTGAGGGCTTGGTATCTGTTAGAGACTGGGATTTTAAATATTTGCTGTTCGCCATTCAAGTTGGGCGTGGCTTGTGACGTCGACGGACCAATGTCTGCCGTGTTGGTGTTGGGCGTGGCCTGTATGTCTTTACGCCTTTTCAGTTGGCGCTGAGGCTTTGGGCTAATTGGCTCGAACACACCCATCGCTGCCAGTTGCTCCAATCCCAAGCGCGATTTCTCACTCTCCTTGTCGCTGTCCTTGTCTGGGCTGCCTGATGCACGCCTCTTCCTTTCCTGTTCTCGCTGCTGGCTCACCCTATCGCTCAGTAGCCGTACCACGGCTGGTTTATCCCGCGGATCGCAGTAAACCATGATATCGGCAAGCGAGTCCTTGTTTACCGACATCACGTCACTCACACACCCGTCACCCGGCACCACTGTCTCAATACACGTGATTTTAGTTTTTTCACTTGCACTGCTTATTTTGCTCTTATTAGAGGCCACACTCATATCACTCACAACACTTTTATTATCACTATCACTCTCATTGTCTTTATTATTCTCACTCACTTTCACAATATTATTTTCACTCGCACCAGGGTTGTCTTTATCAGTCCACGCTATTTTCACTGGTTTTCTTCTTCGTGTCATGTGGGTTTTACCACCCCCACGGGGGTTTTTCACACTTAATTTCACTACGCTATAATTGTGTATAACACTTGCACTTCTAGATCTTTTTAAAATTACCATACACTATGTATAAACGGTTAAAGATCGCGATAGTTTTTCTTAACTAAAGTAGCTAAACGCACGCTAACAGACTTGACTCATCCGCCTTGTACCAAGGTTGGACGAGAACTGGTACTTTCAATGTGATATGGCCGTTGACACAATATTTATTTTGATTAAAAAATATCAAAAATATTTTAACTAAATACCCCTTTATCAATGAAAACTTCAACACCCCCTCCCTCCTCCTCCGGGGGAGATAGTACATGATAGTCACTTCCATACGGAATAAAATAATAATACAAATATACCTTTCATACTATGATGGTTATAAGAATTATCCCAAGATAATTGTTCTTGTTTCTTTCAATCTTTGGAATCCTCGCCACACCAAATTGTCTAAGGAATCATCTTATATGTCTTATGGTTCCTCACTATACTCCATCCATTCATGTCCATTTGGAAGCCGTTGTGTCGTTCCTTTCATTCTTCGGAGTCCACACCACACCAAATGGTCTAAGGAATCACCTTATATGTCTTATTGTTCCGCACTATACGCCATCCACAATATCCATTTGTTTGAAATGATAAGACTGGTTCAGTTTAGAGTCAATTATTATTTTACTCTGCAAATAAACAATGTCTATATTATACTTTATACAAAATATTCCACTACGTAAGTACCTACATCTAGGTATTACCCTAAATCTAATTTTATCTTGCCCCCATTACAAGATTTCGTTAATTCTTAAGTAATCCCTAAATCTTACATACATATAATTCGATACATTAAAAATTGTGACAAACATTATCTTATATTATATATTTATTAATTTATATAGATATTACACTTTATAATATATCGTAATACTTAATTTATACCCTGTAGTTTGTGTGGTGGGATGGAAATAATTATCTCTCGTTTTATTTGAAAGATTGTCAATAATTAAATTTTAAAAAGGGAAAAAAAAATTAAAAAGGGTAATGCCAACGGCACGCGGTGTTCCCAAGCGGTCACCCATCCAAGTACTAACCGCGCTCGACATTGCTTGACTACAGTGATCGGACGAGAACTTTTTTTTTTTTTTTTTTTTTTACAATAATAACTTTATTTATTCCTAATTGTTACATGAACAGCTGCTACAGCTGTGGTCTTATATAAATTATATTATTTAATAAACGTTCCTAGCTTATCGCCTTACCATTTTAAGTTTGTTGGGCTTATTCCTAAAAAAGATTTTGACAGTTATTTTTGTTTACATGATTAATGTGCGTAACAATGAGTGTTGTTTGTTATTTAGTTTAGGGATGAGACTTAAGGGAAAAATGATCAAAAAACCCACTTAAAATAATGATGCTTAGTCTAACTTAGCCTAAAATACAACATTATCATTTGTACCTGTCATCTGACAGTTTTGTTTTGGTTTTTGGGGTTTGTTTTTATTTATTTATTTCTTATGAACTAATAATATTTATAATTTATAACTTATATTCTAGTGAGTGGATGAGTGTGTGAGTGATAATTTTTATTTTAACATAACATGGCTCTTACATACTAATGGCTGAATGAATGAATACTTTTATTTGACTAGCCTATAACCCTTACTTACTAATGTGTAATGTATGAAATGTTTTGATGAATAATGAATAATTTTATTTTTATTTACAGATGCAGATGCAGTACAATGGTAAGAATATTAATAACAACACATAACAAACAGCAACACGTAGCTCAGTATATGTGCGACTGCCGGGCGGACGCCACTGGTGCCTGTGAGAAACTAGATTCCGATCTTAAAGATGCGTCATCTGTTTGTCACATGGCACCGTCAGCTGTCAGCCTGGTTCGCACATAACCTTGCTTACTGTGTTGCTTGTTTGCCAATGATTGTATTAAAATAATGATGATGAATAAATTTAGATGATATTTACAATGAATCGTGTTTAATTTATTATTACACTGTGTGTGTTTTTGTTATTTGTGTTATGTGGCTATTTTGTGTTCATGTTTTAATGTGATTGCGTTTAGTTGTCTAAATATTGTAATTTTGAATTTGTTGTATAAGTGTAAAGGCTGTCAAACCTCTGTTTTCTGGTGGACATTGTTTAAGAGTGTTGTTTAAATCTTTTACAAATTTAAGTAGGTTGTCTATGTTAATTAGAGAGTGTAGTTCATGCATTTCCGCACTGAGTTCACTGAAAACATTTGCGTTCACTGTGGGAGCACTGAGCACTTGGTGGCCGTAGCTGGAGCTCGGAGCCGTAGCTGAGGCTGCTGCAGTGTCTGGTTGTCGTGTTGGTTGTTGTGTTGTCCTGTTGAGCGGTCGTCGTTTCTGTGCTGGTGGTGGTAGCGGTGGGAAGTCTGATCCTCTGGTGTCCGTGGCTGCGCCCGATGTCCAGGGATTTGTAGATGGTGGCGGTGCAGGTACGTAATCTGCAGTTGTTGTAGCTGGTTCACCGGTGAGTATGTGTTTGATTCTCGGATTTCTCTGAGCGATATATTCTAATTTTCGTAGGTAGAACGGACAGTTCTTATAATTAGCCGGGTGTTCGCCGCTACAGTTGCAGCATTTTGCTTTTGTGTTTGCCGGTTTCTCGCAGTCTCTTGTCAAGTGCGAATCCTCGCACTTGACACATCGAGGCTTTCTGGAACAGTTTGATGTCGCGTGGCCGAACAGCTGGCAACGGTGGCACTGAGTCAGTAGCCTCTTGTTGTTATGCCGTTCCCATTTTATTCTTGTGTAGTTTAAAACTTTAATTTTGGCTTCTATTTGTTTCAGGGATACCGCTGCATCCGTAATCACGAGATAGAGCGGCCTGTGATTCGTCCTCATTGTGTATACACATTTTACAGGGATATTGTATTTTTGTGTTATCTCGCTCTGCACCTCGTCTGTCGTCGGCTGCGAATCTAGTCCGCGGATGACAAATGCGTGCGTCTTTTCTGGTAGGTCAGTGTAAGTATGGAATTCAATCTTGTCTTCTTTTAATGTTTTCATTATTTCATTCTTGTGTTCTTGCTTATCAAGGTATAGGTTTATGTTGTTTCTGGTATAGTTGATATAAAATCCTCCATCTGTCATAGTTTTCAATGTTTCTGTCAAATTCTTGTGATAGTTTGTCTTTGTGTTGTCTCCAGAAATCACTATGGGTGCTGGGGCATGTCTTCTCGATGTTTTTGTTTTTGTCGTCGTTTCTGTTTCCATCTGCTCGAAGTCATCTTCATTGTTGTCGTCATCATCTTCATTGTTGTCGTTGTTGTCCTGTTGTAGTGGGGTAAATCTGTTATTTAGTTTGAGTGGTAGTGCTACACGGCCGCCTCTTCCTCGGGAGGAACCGCCGCGGGGCATGATTGTTGTGGTGTTTGTTGCGTTTTGTTGTGTAAAATCTGAAGTTGCAGTTGAAGTGCTGGCGGTCACTGTAATTTTGGTTGTTTTAGTTGGTGTTACATTTCTGCTACTCACCGCTAGAGTGGGTATCTGTTCAGTCGGTAACGAAGTCTCGCTGCCGGGTGTTGAGGCCGGTATGGTAGGGGCGCTGTACTGTGCTGCGACTATGTCGGTAAAACCGAGCGCTCGCAGCGCGTTGTAGCGTTCTTCTTGAGTGGCTGGCTTAGTTCCGCTACCAGCCGCCGCTTTCGTTTTGTTGACACTTTTTAATTTGAGTTTATTTGTTTTGGTTGTTTTATTTAGATTTTCTGAGTTTTCCGGACTTTCATCCGCTTTTCGTTTTTGGGTATCACTTGGTGTCGCGCATTCACTTTCTGTTTTATTGTTTTTATCATCATTTGTAACTGTCACTTCTTGCACTTGCACATTTTCATTGTTTTCTGTCAAATTAAGCCCTAATTTTATAATATTTTCAGTCTCTGTCTTTTTCTTCATAGGTTTAAACCTATGGACCAGGCCCTTGGCCCTATGAGCACTTTTTCTACCCAGCGTGGGTATGTTTTTCACATTGCTTTAAACACATGTATTATAAGGTCTACAATCGCAAAATTTTTATATGAATAATTGCTGAGCAAACACACTGCTTAACCCGCACAAACTTAAATCACATCCGTCTTCTATGAAGGCCGAAGTATGACTGGGGGGACGAGAACTGGTACTTTCAATGTGATATGGCCGTTGACACAATATTTATTTTGATTAAAAAATATCAAAAATATTTTAACTAAATACCCCTTTATCAATGAAAACTTCAACACCCCCTCCCTCCTCCTCCGGGGGAGATAGTACATGATAGTCACTTCCATACGGAATAAAATAATAATACAAATATACCTTTCATACTATGATGGTTATAAGAATTATCCCAAGATAATTGTTCTTGTTTCTTTCAATCTTTGGAATCCTCGCCACACCAAATTGTCTAAGGAATCATCTTATATGTCTTATGGTTCCTCACTATACTCCATCCATTCATGTCCATTTGGAAGCCGTTGTGTCGTTCCTTTCATTCTTCGGAGTCCACACCACACCAAATGGTCTAAGGAATCACCTTATATGTCTTATTGTTCCGCACTATACGCCATCCACAATATCCATTTGTTTGAAATGATAAGACTGGTTCAGTTTAGAGTCAATTATTATTTTACTCTGCAAATAAACAATGTCTATATTATACTTTATACAAAATATTCCACTACGTAAGTACCTACATCTAGGTATTACCCTAAATCTAATTTTATCTTGCCCCCATTACAAGATTTCGTTAATTCTTAAGTAATCCCTAAATCTTACATACATATAATTCGATACATTAAAAATTGTGACAAACATTATCTTATATTATATATTTATTAATTTATATAGATATTACACTTTATAATATATCGTAATACTTAATTTATACCCTGTAGTTTGTGTGGTGGGATGGAAATAATTATCTCTCGTTTTATTTGAAAGATTGTCAATAATTAAATTTTAAAAAGGGAAAAAAAAATTAAAAAGGGTAATGCCAACGGCACGCGGTGTTCCCAAGCGGTCACCCATCCAAGTACTAACCGCGCTCGACATTGCTTGACTACAGTGATCGGACGAGAACTGGTACTTTCAATGTGATATGGCCGTTGACACAATATTTATTTTGATTAAAAAATATCAAAAATATTTTAACTAAATACCCCTTTATCAATGAAAACTTCAACACCCCCTCCCTCCTCCTCCGGGGGAGATAGTACATGATAGTCACTTCCATACGGAATAAAATAATAATACAAATATACCTTTCATACTATGATGGTTATAAGAATTATCCCAAGATAATTGTTCTTGTTTCTTTCAATCTTTGGAATCCTCGCCACACCAAATTGTCTAAGGAATCATCTTATATGTCTTATGGTTCCTCACTATACTCCATCCATTCATGTCCATTTGGAAGCCGTTGTGTCGTTCCTTTCATTCTTCGGAGTCCACACCACACCAAATGGTCTAAGGAATCACCTTATATGTCTTATTGTTCCGCACTATACGCCATCCACAATATCCATTTGTTTGAAATGATAAGACTGGTTCAGTTTAGAGTCAATTATTATTTTACTCTGCAAATAAACAATGTCTATATTATACTTTATACAAAATATTCCACTACGTAAGTACCTACATCTAGGTATTACCCTAAATCTAATTTTATCTTGCCCCCATTACAAGATTTCGTTAATTCTTAAGTAATCCCTAAATCTTACATACATATAATTCGATACATTAAAAATTGTGACAAACATTATCTTATATTATATATTTATTAATTTATATAGATATTACACTTTATAATATATCGTAATACTTAATTTATACCCTGTAGTTTGTGTGGTGGGATGGAAATAATTATCTCTCGTTTTATTTGAAAGATTGTCAATAATTAAATTTTAAAAAGGGAAAAAAAAATTAAAAAGGGTAATGCCAACGGCACGCGGTGTTCCCAAGCGGTCACCCATCCAAGTACTAACCGCGCTCGACATTGCTTGACTACAGTGATCGGACGAGAACTTACCATAGAGAATCTTTATTGTTTGTTAATTTGTTACAGGAACAGCTGATAGCAGCTATGTCTTAAATAGTCAAGTTTACAAGAATAACGTTCCTGGCTTAGTGCCTTACCATTATGATTTATATAGTGTACTTATAACTAGTATTTGATTTGTTACTGATACTTACATGGATGAATGTGTTGAGAAATTAGTGGTGTTGTGTGGGATTACTGTGTGATGTTTGGATTAAAGGAAAAAATGAGCAAAAAACCTTTTCTAAATATTTCTACCTAACTTACCCTAATATATAAAACATTTTAATTTATTATCTAGCTATGGCTGTCAAATTTTGTTTTGTTTTCGTTGTTTGTTTATATTTATTGTTTACAATTGATTGTGCTTATGTTTAGTGTACTTATAATAATAAATTTGTGATAATGATAATGATAATGATAATGTTCTTATTTTAACTACTTGATTATTATTTATTTATTTAACTAGCCTAACCCTTACTTACTAAAGCGTGATTATATGAAATGTTATGATGAATAATTTTATTTTTATTTACAGATGCAGATGCAGTACAATGGTAAGAAAATTACTTAATAACAACAAATAACAAACAGCAACACGCAGCTCGGTATATGTGCGACTGCCGGGCGGACGCCACTGGTGCCTGTGAGAAACTAGATTTCGATCTTAAAGATGCGTCATCTGTTTGTCACATGGCACCGTCAGCTGTCAGCCTGGTTCGCACATAACCTTGCTTACTGTGTTGCTTGTTTGCCACTGATTGTATTAAAATAATGATGATGAATAAATGAAGATGATATTTACAATGAATCGTGTTTTATTTTAATTAAACTGTGTGTGTTTTTGTTATTTGTGTTATGTGGCTATTTTGTGTTCATGTTTTAATGTGATTGTGTTTAGTTGTCTAAATGTTATAATTTTGAATTTGTTGTATAAGTGTAAAGGCTGTCAAACCTCTGTTTTCTGGTGGACAATGTTTAAGAGTGTTGTTTAAATCTTTTACAAATTTAAGTAGGTTGTCTATATTAATTAGAGAGTGTAGTTCATGCATTTCCGCACTGAGTTCACTGAAAACATTTGCATTCACTGTGGGAGCACTGAGCACTTGGTGGCCGTAGCTGGAGCTCGGAGTCGTAGCTGAGGCTGCTGCAGTGTCTGGTTGTCGTGTTGGTTGTTGTGTTGTCCTGTTGAGCGGTCGTCGTTTCTGTGCTGGTGGTGGTAGCGGTGGGAAGTCTGATCCTCTGGTGTCCGTGGCTGCGCCCGATGTCCAGGGATTTGTAGACGGTGGCGGTGCAGGTACGTAATCTGTAGTTTTTGTAGCTGGTTCACCGGTAAGTGTGCGTTTGATTCTCGGATTTCTCTGAGCTATATATTCGAGTTTTCGTAGGTAGAACGGACAGTTCTTAAAATTGGCCGGATGTTCGCCGCTACAGTTGCAGCATTTTGCCTTTGTGTTTGCCGGTTTCTCGCAGTCTCTTGTCAAGTGCGAATCCTCGCACTTGACACATCGAGGCTTTCTGGAACAGTTTGATGTCGCGTGGCCGAACAGCTGGCAACGGTGGCACTGGGTCAGTAGCCTCTTGTTGTTATGCCGTTCCCATTTTATTCTTGTGTAGTTTAAAACTTTAATTTTGGCTTCTATTTGTTTCAGGGATACCGCTGCATCCGTAATCACGAGATAGAGCGGCCTGTGATTCGTCCTCATTGTGTATACACATTTTACAGGGATATTGTATTTTTGTGTTATCTCGCTCTGCACCTCGTCTGTCGTCGGCTGCGAATCTAGTCCGCGGATGACAAATGCGTGCGTCTTTTCTGGTAGGTCAGTGTAAGTATGGAATTCAATCTTGTCTTCTTTTAATGTTTTCATTATTTCATTCTTGTGTTCTTGCTTATCAAGGTATAGGTTTATGTTGTTTCTGGTATAGTTGATATAAAATCCTCCATCTGTCATAGTTTTCAATGTTTCTGTCAAATTCTTGTGATAGTTTGTCTTTGTGTTGTCTCCAGAAATCACTATGGGTGCTGGGGCATGTCTTCTCGATGTTTTTGTTTTTGTCGTCGTTTCTGTTTCCATCTGCTCGAAGTCATCTTCATTGTTGTCGTCATCATCTTCATTGTTGTCGTTGTTGTCCTGTTGTAGTGGGGTAAATCTGTTATTTAGTTTGAGTGGTAGTGCTACACGGCCGCCTCTTCCTCGGGAGGAACCGCCGCGGGGCATGATTGTTGTGGTGTTTGTTGTGTTTTGTTGTGTAGAATCTGAATTTGCAGTTGAAGTGCTGGCGGTCACTGTAATTTTAGTTGTTTTAGTTGGTGTTACATTTCTGCTACTCACCGCTAGAGTGGGTATCTGTTCGGTCGGTAACGAAGTCTCGCTAGTCTCGCTGCCGGGTGTTGAGGCCGGTATGGTAGGGGCGCTGTACTGTGCTGCGACTATGTCGGTAAAACCGAGCGCTCGCAGCGCGTTGTAGCGTTCTTCTTGAGTGGCGGGCTTAGTTCCGCTACCAGCCGCCGCTTTCGTTTTGTTGACACTTTTCAGTTTAAGTTTATTTGTTTTGGTTGTTTTATTGAGATTTTCTGGGTTTTCCGGACTTTCAACCGCTTTTCTTTTTGTGTTATCACTTGGTGTCGCGCATTCACTGTCTGTTTTGTTGTTTTTATCATCGGTTGTAACTTTCACTTTTTGCACTTGCACATTTTCATTGTTTTCTGTCAAATTAAGCCCTAATTTTATAACATTTTCAGTCTCTGTCTTTTTCTTCATAGGTTTAAACCTATGGACCAGGCCCTTGGCCCTATGAGCACTTTTTCTACCCAGCGTGGGTATGTTTTTCACATTGCTTTAAACACATGTATTATAAGGTCTACAATCGCAAAATTTTTATATGAATAATTGCTGAGCAAACACACTGCTTAACCCGCACAAACTTAAATCACATCCGTCTTCTATGAAGGCCGAAGTATGACGAGAACTGGTACTTTCAATGTGATATGGCCGTTGACACAATATTTATTTTGATTAAAAAATATCAAAAATATTTTAACTAAATACCCCTTTATCAATGAAAACTTCAACACCCCCTCCCTCCTCCTCCGGGGGAGATAGTACATGATAGTCACTTCCATACGGAATAAAATAATAATACAAATATACCTTTCATACTATGATGGTTATAAGAATTATCCCAAGATAATTGTTCTTGTTTCTTTCAATCTTTGGAATCCTCGCCACACCAAATTGTCTAAGGAATCATCTTATATGTCTTATGGTTCCTCACTATACTCCATCCATTCATGTCCATTTGGAAGCCGTTGTGTCGTTCCTTTCATTCTTCGGAGTCCACACCACACCAAATGGTCTAAGGAATCACCTTATATGTCTTATTGTTCCGCACTATACGCCATCCACAATATCCATTTGTTTGAAATGATAAGACTGGTTCAGTTTAGAGTCAATTATTATTTTACTCTGCAAATAAACAATGTCTATATTATACTTTATACAAAATATTCCACTACGTAAGTACCTACATCTAGGTATTACCCTAAATCTAATTTTATCTTGCCCCCATTACAAGATTTCGTTAATTCTTAAGTAATCCCTAAATCTTACATACATATAATTCGATACATTAAAAATTGTGACAAACATTATCTTATATTATATATTTATTAATTTATATAGATATTACACTTTATAATATATCGTAATACTTAATTTATACCCTGTAGTTTGTGTGGTGGGATGGAAATAATTATCTCTCGTTTTATTTGAAAGATTGTCAATAATTAAATTTTAAAAAGGGAAAAAAAAATTAAAAAGGGTAATGCCAACGGCACGCGGTGTTCCCAAGCGGTCACCCATCCAAGTACTAACCGCGCTCGACATTGCTTGACTACAGTGATCGGACGAGAACTTTTTTTTTTACTATAGAAAATACTTTATTATTATCCTTTTTGATACAACATATATTTGACTCCGCACATGAGCGAACTAACCAGGCGGACGCCACTGGCACAGAGTGCGAAGCTTGATAGCGATCTAGCAGATACGCAATCAGCTGTCCACTGTTGTGCTAGACGTTCCGTCTGGCTTCGTTCATGGCCTTGTCTACACTATGTTTACAAACAATGACAGACAAACAAAAACATACCCGACACAAGGCCATACCGTTTTATTTACAATAATATTTATTACTATTTAAGCACTGCTGACTGATGTACATATTATGTGTGCGTGTATGAGATGGGATGATCACGAATGATAGTGTGTTGTGTTTAATTGGTAGGAAAAATATACAAAAACCTCCCTCTAGAAAAAAGTGTACTTACAACTAACTTAACCTAAACATAGCCACATTTTCATATTAAATACAAATTTTCTTATTTACTAATGCATGATAATGGGATATTTACAGTGATGTTATGATATAATTACATTAGAGTTTGAATTTTATGAGTTTGTGTTAGTATGACGGTGTTACGTATCTGGAATGCGCTGGTGGAATAATGGGAGTGTGGAGTAGGGTAGATTGTGTTTTACTGTGAAGGGTGCATTGTGCTCTCTGACTTGTGTTATGTTTCGTGTTAGCGGGTTGTTACTAATTTGTGTTGTGTAAAATTTCTGTGATGCTTTAGTGATGTATTGGTGAATGTACGGCAGCTTAGCTTGCGCGTGTAAATCTGCGATTCTAGAATAGCGATCTCCGTTATGAATTAAGCGGAGACACTTATTCTGCAATCGTTGTAGCGGTTTCAGTGCTGTGTTTGACGCCGAACACCATACTGGATTTGCGTATGTGATGATGGGGCGAATGACAGTGGTGTACAGAAGTTGTTTATTTTTGGGAGTCATGGAGCTATTTTTATTAAGGAGAGGATACAGGGATTTTATAACCATATTCGCTTTTTTAATTACGTTATTTATTTGTGGGTTGTAATACAAACGTGGCTCTAAAACTACTCCTAAATATTTTACTGTCGTTTTTGGTTTTGTTTTATGTCCGTGTAGTGTGAGGGGTGTGTATACTGTGTTGTTTGTGAATTTACGAGTGAAAACTATGGTTTCAGTCTTTGTGTGGTTGATTTGAATTTTCCATAAGCGCCAGTACGGGGTGAGGAGATTTAAATGAATTTGGATCTGTTTATTTGCAACTTCTGCTGAGAATGACGACGAATAGAGTGCCGTGTCATCCGCATAGAGTGCAGTGTTAGTTTTTTCAAAAGTTGGAAAATCATGCAGGTACAGGATAAACAAAGTTGGCCCCAGGCAACTCCCCTGCGGGACGCCCGCAAGGATGGAGCGAGGGGTTGACAACTTGTTATTGACTCTAACTTTAAAATTACGGTTAGTTAAATAAGAATAAATTAATTTTACTAAAATGGGAGGCAAGTTTGCGCGGATAAGTTTAAATATGATTCCTTCTATCCATACTTTGTCGAAAGCTTTTTCGACGTCTAGAAGGGCCATCACCGTGACCTTTTTCTTGTTGAACTGTGTCGTTATGTCGGTCACGATCCGCGCAACTTGCTGCACTGTAGAGTGCCTAGGTCTGAAACCGAACTGGAAGGGCGGGGTTATCTTGTGCTTAATGTCGTGCTTTTGCAAGCGGTAGAGGAGCACTCTCTCGGCGACCTTTGACAGGGTGCTGAGGAGGCTTATAGGGCGGTAACTAAGCGGATGTTGCGGGTCCTTGTTCGGTTTCAGGATCGGGATAACGTTAGCACTTTTCCAGCAAGCTGGAAAGTGACTAAGTTTTATAATAGAATTAATTATGCAAGCAAATTGGCAGAGGGCCTTACGAGAAAAATTCTTCAAGACTACATTTTGAATTTCATCGGAACCTGGCGCTTTCTGGTTAGGTAATGATTTTATGATGCTAACTAATTCGGATGGTGACGTAAGGAGTTTAGCTAGCATTGTTGGGTTAATATTATGCTGTGCATTTACAAATTCATTGACTGTGGTCGTAATTCGGAATTGTTCGGATTGGGAATCGGGTTCAATGTGATGAACAGTCTCGAAGGCGTCAGCTATTGCCTCCGCCTTCTGTTCATCGGATAAATGGATGTTGCCGGCGTCCTGCAGCGTAGGGATGGGTTTGTGAGGATTTTTTAAGTTTTTTGTGAGTTTCCACAGGGAATTATCGTTTGGATTGAGTTCTTGGAGCTTTTGCTGCCATTTTTCATTTCTGTAATTTTTAATTTCAAATTTAATGTTAGCGTTAAGCGCTTTAAGGGAATTGTGAAGGGCGGGATCACGTGACCTCTGCCACAGTTTCCGTGTAGTGTTTCTCTGTTTTATAAGTGTGGTGATGTGCGCAGGCAACTCGTCACGGTGCGCTTGAAGCTGAATCACGCGTGTGTGCTTCTCAATAGCGCGCTGAATTGCCTGCGTGAATGTGGCCACTAGCATGTCTAGGTCATGCGTAGTGGCGGCGTGTGGTGTGACTGAGATAAGCCCGTCAAGTGTTTGACGGAACTTATTCCAGTCTGTGTGTTTGTATGTGCGTTTGTAATTTGTTGTGTCTGTGTGCATGATGTTTTGGACTTTTAATTTTAATACTACTGGGCAGTGATCTGAACTTAGTTCAGCGAGAGCAATGGGGTCGTTAACGTTGCTATTATTTTTGTTTACAAATAAATCTATGGTGGATGGCGTCATGTTATTAGAGGGGTAGTGGGTAGGGGTAGACGAATACAAAATAATGGCATTATGTGATTGTGCGTAATTGTAAAGGGTTGAGCCGTTTACGTTTACTCTGTTGCAATTCCATGCTGTGTGATTCGCATTAAAGTCGCCTACTAACAGCACCTTTCTGCTAATATTGTGTAGTATTTGTAGGTCGTGTTGTGTGAATGTGTTAGATGGCTTGTTGTATATGCATACGATTGTTGTGTTGTCAGAGAGCTTAATGCCGACTGTTTCAAAGGATGTGCGTGGTAGGCGAATACTCATGTGTGTAATGTTGTTTTTGACCAGCACGGCGACGCCGCCGGCTGGTACGTGTGTTTGTGTAGGTCTATCGATGCGGTGCAAAGTATAGCCTTTAATAGTGAATTTGTCTGTAGGTGTGAGTCTTGTTTCTGTAAGTGTCATGATGTGAATGTTGTGTGTATCGAGGAAGTGAATGAGTTCGCCTATCCGGGACTTGATCCCATTCGCATTCCAAGTACAGATGTTAATAATGAATTTACGTACTAATGTTGTATGAATTTATGGATTGTATGAATGAAAATGCTGTAAACGAACGTGTATGAGGATCAGGGCAGGCTTTTAGTGCTTTATTATAGTCCTTAATAAATGCTAGTAGATTTTCTAGATTCACAAGGCTATTTAGTTCGGCTACTTCCGTGGCTAACTCACCAAAGACGTTAGTGGTTGGTGCGGTGTCCATGCGCAAGGTGGGGCACGCATGGGTGGCTTGTCCTGTGGCGTTGTGTGGGGGCTGGGGGGGATTGAGAGCGGTGTGTGGTTGTTGTTGATGCTTCTGCTGGGCTCCTCCTCCCGTTCGGACCGATGGCGGCGGTAGAGGCGGGAACTGGGCGTGGCTAGCTTCGTTGCTGGCTTGTAGTGCGCGCGTGGTCCAAGCATTGCTCACCGGCTGCGGTGCCGGTACATACCTAACTGGCTGTTCATCAGGCTCTCCAGCGAGTCGCCGTTGGATTCTAGGGTTCCGTTTTGCTGCGAACTCTAGTTTACGTATGTACGCGGGGCACTCTCTGAAGTTTGCCGGATGTTTGCCGTCGCAGTTGCAGCATTTCGGTTCTTCTTCTCGTTTCTTTGTGCAAATTTTGGTTAAATGCTTTCCTGCGCACTTGACACAACGCGGCTCACGGAAGCAGTTTGACGTCGAGTGTCCCCAGTTCTGACAACGATGGCATTGCGTGAGGATATTTCTGTTTTCATGACGCTGCCATTCTACCTTGGTGTATAGTACATATTTCACTCTACTTTGGATCTCACGCAATGTCATCGATGCGTCGGTAACTACCAGGTAGAGCGGCCTATACTTAGTGCGCATACTGTACACATTTTTAATCGGCAAAGAGTGGGTTGTGGCTAATTCCTCTTTCAGTTCATCCACTGTTGGTTCTGAGTCTAATCCACGTAGCACGAACGCATGGGTTTTGTCGTTTGTGTCCGTGTACGTGTGAAACTGAAAGTTCTCCTCCTGTAATTTAGCCATAATTTCTTTCTTTTCTTCCGCTTTTTGGCAAAAGAGATTCATATTGTTGCGCGTATTCTTCATGTAGAACCCACTCTTTGCCATGGTTTTAAGTATGGTGGTAAGGCCGCTATGGTTTACCGCTCTTCCTGGAATTATGATCGGCGCTGGTGTCTGCTTCTTGGTTGTTGTTGTCTGTTGTTTTTCTACTTCCGTGTTGTTGTCCTCGTCGTCTTCGTCATTTTGTGTCAGTAGAGGGGCGTACCTGTTGCTTAACGGTGTTGGTGTAGGCAATAGTCCGGCACCCCCTCTGTTGCCTGTGTGTCTCGGCATTTTTATTGTTTTTGTGTTTGCAGTGCTTGGTCCGGCGCGCGCATGCGTCTGAGTGGTAGTGCTGGGAGTGGCTGTGGTGGTGGTAGCCGCGCCACTGGGCCCTGCAATATCCCTGGCTGTTTTTGTTTGGTTTCTAACCACTGTCACGTCGCTAGTGTTGTCCAGCAAACTGAGCTGCAGCAGCGCCCAGCGTCTCTGTTCGTCACTAAGGTTATCGTTTTCTGCAGCGTTAGTTCCGCTACTCTCCGCTGTGCTAGCTTCTCCTCTTGCCTGCCTCGTGGTTTTTTTCACCGGTTGTTCTTGTAGTTTTTCAGGGCTTTCCACGGCTTTTCTTTTTGTATTTATGTCACTTTCACTCGTAGCTTTATCACTTTCACTCGTATCTTTCTCACTAACACTTATTCTATCTGTTCGCACAACACACTGCCTGAAAAACTCTGCAAATTTCACTTTTTGTTCTTTAGGGCTATTCTCACCCACACTCATTGCTTTTTCACTATCACTGCTTACACTCACATTTTCACTTATTACATTCTCACTGTCACTGTTTTCAATTTCACTGCCACTGTTGTTATCTATTGGTTTTGTTTTAGGCATACCCTTAGGCCCTTTACGTTGGGCTTTCAGGGCGCGCTGTATATGTAGGGGTGCAACTTGTTTTAGTCTTTTGAGTTTCACCATGCACTAGTAACACTATAACTATAATTTAAAGAAATAAACTATTGAGAAACTTCTCAAAGCGCACAGCTGAGTCGAGGTATACACACGTCCTTGACTTAAGTCACGTAATACGTCTACTCTGTACAAGAGTCGGACGAGAACTGGTACTTTCAATGTGATATGGCCGTTGACACAATATTTATTTTGATTAAAAAATATCAAAAATATTTTAACTAAATACCCCTTTATCAATGAAAACTTCAACACCCCCTCCCTCCTCCTCCGGGGGAGATAGTACATGATAGTCACTTCCATACGGAATAAAATAATAATACAAATATACCTTTCATACTATGATGGTTATAAGAATTATCCCAAGATAATTGTTCTTGTTTCTTTCAATCTTTGGAATCCTCGCCACACCAAATTGTCTAAGGAATCATCTTATATGTCTTATGGTTCCTCACTATACTCCATCCATTCATGTCCATTTGGAAGCCGTTGTGTCGTTCCTTTCATTCTTCGGAGTCCACACCACACCAAATGGTCTAAGGAATCACCTTATATGTCTTATTGTTCCGCACTATACGCCATCCACAATATCCATTTGTTTGAAATGATAAGACTGGTTCAGTTTAGAGTCAATTATTATTTTACTCTGCAAATAAACAATGTCTATATTATACTTTATACAAAATATTCCACTACGTAAGTACCTACATCTAGGTATTACCCTAAATCTAATTTTATCTTGCCCCCATTACAAGATTTCGTTAATTCTTAAGTAATCCCTAAATCTTACATACATATAATTCGATACATTAAAAATTGTGACAAACATTATCTTATATTATATATTTATTAATTTATATAGATATTACACTTTATAATATATCGTAATACTTAATTTATACCCTGTAGTTTGTGTGGTGGGATGGAAATAATTATCTCTCGTTTTATTTGAAAGATTGTCAATAATTAAATTTTAAAAAGGGAAAAAAAAATTAAAAAGGGTAATGCCAACGGCACGCGGTGTTCCCAAGCGGTCACCCATCCAAGTACTAACCGCGCTCGACATTGCTTGACTACAGTGATCGGACGAGAACTGGTACTTTCAATGTGATATGGCCGTTGACACAATATTTATTTTGATTAAAAAATATCAAAAATATTTTAACTAAATACCCCTTTATCAATGAAAACTTCAACACCCCCTCCCTCCTCCTCCGGGGGAGATAGTACATGATAGTCACTTCCATACGGAATAAAATAATAATACAAATATACCTTTCATACTATGATGGTTATAAGAATTATCCCAAGATAATTGTTCTTGTTTCTTTCAATCTTTGGAATCCTCGCCACACCAAATTGTCTAAGGAATCATCTTATATGTCTTATGGTTCCTCACTATACTCCATCCATTCATGTCCATTTGGAAGCCGTTGTGTCGTTCCTTTCATTCTTCGGAGTCCACACCACACCAAATGGTCTAAGGAATCACCTTATATGTCTTATTGTTCCGCACTATACGCCATCCACAATATCCATTTGTTTGAAATGATAAGACTGGTTCAGTTTAGAGTCAATTATTATTTTACTCTGCAAATAAACAATGTCTATATTATACTTTATACAAAATATTCCACTACGTAAGTACCTACATCTAGGTATTACCCTAAATCTAATTTTATCTTGCCCCCATTACAAGATTTCGTTAATTCTTAAGTAATCCCTAAATCTTACATACATATAATTCGATACATTAAAAATTGTGACAAACATTATCTTATATTATATATTTATTAATTTATATAGATATTACACTTTATAATATATCGTAATACTTAATTTATACCCTGTAGTTTGTGTGGTGGGATGGAAATAATTATCTCTCGTTTTATTTGAAAGATTGTCAATAATTAAATTTTAAAAAGGGAAAAAAAAATTAAAAAGGGTAATGCCAACGGCACGCGGTGTTCCCAAGCGGTCACCCATCCAAGTACTAACCGCGCTCGACATTGCTTGACTACAGTGATCGGACGAGAACTTTTTTTTTTTTTTTTTACAATAATAACTTTATTTATTCCTAATTGTTACATGAACAGCTGCTACAGCTGTGGTCTTATATAAATTATATTATTTAATAAACGTTCCTAGCTTATCGCCTTACCATTTTAAGTTTGTTGGGCTTATTCCTAAAAAAGATTTTGACAGTTATTTTTGTTTACATGATTAATGTGCGTAACAATGAGTGTTGTTTGTTATTTAGTTTAGGGATGAGACTTAAGGGAAAAATGATCAAAAAACCCACTTAAAATAATGATGCTTAGTCTAACTTAGCCTAAAATACAACATTATCATTTGTACCTGTCATCTGACAGTTTTGTTTTGGTTTTTGGGGTTTGTTTTTATTTATTTATTTCTTATGAACTAATAATATTTATAACTTATATTCTAGTGAGTGGATGAGTGTGTGAGTGATAATTTTTATTTTAACATAACATGGCTCTTACATACTAATGGCTGAATGAATGAATACTTTTATTTGACTAGCCTATAACCCTTACTTACTAATGTGTAATGTATGAAATGTTTTGATGAATAATGAATAATTTTATTTTTATTTACAGATGCAGATGCAGTACAATGGTAAGAATATTAATAACAACACATAACAAACAGCAACACGTAGCTCAGTATATGTGCGACTGCCGGGCGGACGCCACTGGTGCCTGTGAGAAACTAGATTCCGATCTTAAAGATGCGTCATCTGTTTGTCACATGGCACCGTCAGCTGTCAGCCTGGTTCGCACATAACCTTGCTTACTGTGTTGCTTGTTTGCCAATGATTGTATTAAAATAATGATGATGAATAAATTTAGATGATATTTACAATGAATCGTGTTTAATTTTTTTATTACACTGTGTGTGTTTTTGTTATTTGTGTTATGTGGCTATTTTGTGTTCATGTTTTAATGTGATTGCGTTTAGTTGTCTAAATATTGTAATTTTGAATTTGTTGTATAAGTGTAAAGGCTGTCAAACCTCTGTTTTCTGGTGGACATTGTTTAAGAGTGTTGTTTAAATCTTTTACAAATTTAAGTAGGTTGTCTATGTTAATTAGAGAGTGTAGTTCATGCATTTCCGCACTGAGTTCACTGAAAACATTTGCGTTCACTGTGGGAGCACTGAGCACTTGGTGGCCGTAGCTGGAGCTCGGAGCCGTAGCTGAGGCTGCTGCAGTGTCTGGTTGTCGTGTTGGTTGTTGTGTTGTCCTGTTGAGCGGTCGTCGTTTCTGTGCTGGTGGTGGTAGCGGTGGGAAGTCTGATCCTCTGGTGTCCGTGGCTGCGCCCGAAGTCCAGGGATTTGTAGATGGTGGCGGTGCAGGTACGTAATCTGCAGTTGTTGTAGCTGGTTCACCGGTGAGTATGTGTTTGATTCTCGGATTTCTCTGAGCGATATATTCTAATTTTCGTAGGTAGAACGGACAGTTCTTATAATTAGCCGGGTGTTCGCCGCTACAGTTGCAGCATTTTGCTTTTGTGTTTGCCGGTTTCTCGCAGTCTCTTGTCAAGTGCGAATCCTCGCACTTGACACAACGAGGCTTTCTGGAACAGTTTGATGTCGCGTGGCCGAACAGCTGGCAACGGTGGCACTGGGTCAGTAGCCTCTTGTTGTTATGCCGTTCCCATTTTATTCTTGTGTAGTTTAAAACTTTAATTTTGGCTTCTATTTGTTTCAGGGATACCGCTGCATCCGTAATCACGAGATAGAGCGGCCTGTGATTCGTCCTCATTGTGTATACACATTTTACAGGGATATTGTATTTTTGTGTTATCTCGCTCTGCACCTCGTCTGTCGTCGGCTGCGAATCTAGTCCGCGGATGACAAATGCGTTCGTCTTTTCTGGTAGGTCAGTGTAAGTATGGAATTCAATCTTGTCTTCTTTTAATGTTTTCATTATTTCATTCTTGTGTTCTTGCTTATCAAGGTATAGGTTTATGTTGTTTCTGGTATATTTGATATAAAATCCTCCATCTGTCATAGTTTTCAATGTTTCTGTCAAATTCTTGTGATAGTTTGTCTTTGTGTTGTCTCCAGAAATCACTATGGGTGCTGGGGCATGTCTTCTCGATGTTTTTGTTTTTGTCGTCGTTTCTGTTTCCATCTGCTCGAAGTCATCTTCATTGTTGTCGTCATCATCTTCATTGTTGTCGTTGTTGTCCTGTTGTAGTGGGGTAAATCTGTTATTTAGTTTGAGTGGTAGTGCTACACGGCCGCCTCTTCCTCGGGAGGAACCGCCGCGGGGCATGATTGTTGTGGTGTTTGTTGCGTTTTGTTGTGTAAAATCTGAAGTTGCAGTTGAAGTGCTGGCGGTCACTGTAATTTTGGTTGTTTTAGTTGGTGTTACATTTCTGCTACTCACCGCTAGAGTGGGTATCTGTTCAGTCGGTAACGAAGTCTCGCTGCCGGGTGTTGAGGCCGGTATGGTAGGGGCGCTGTACTGTGCTGCGACTATGTCGGTAAAACCGAGCGCTCGCAGCGCGTTGTAGCGTTCTTCTTGAGTGGCTGGCTTAGTTCCGCTACCAGCCGCCGCTTTCGTTTTGTTGACACTTTTTAATTTGAGTTTATTTGTTTTAGTTGTTTTGTTGAGATTTTCTGTGTTTTCCGGGCTTTCATCCGCTTTTCTTTTTCCGTTATCACTTGTTGCGCATTCACTTTCTGTTTTGTTGTTTTTATCATCATTTGTAACTGTCACTACTTGCACTTGCACATTTTCATTGTTTTCTGTCAAATTAAGCCCTAATTTTATAACATTTTCAGTCTCTGACTTTTTCTTCATAGGTTTAAACCTATGGACCAGGCCCTTGGCCCTATGAGCACTTTTTCTACCCAGCGTGGGTATGTTTTTCACAATGCTTTAAACACATGTAATATAAGGTCTACAATCGCAAAATTTTTATATGTTAATTGCTGAGCAAACACACTGCTTAACCCGCACAAACTTAAATCACATCCGTCTTCTATGAAGGCCGAAGTATGACTGACGAGAACTGGTACTTTCAATGTGATATGGCCGTTGACACAATATTTATTTTGATTAAAAAATATCAAAAATATTTTAACTAAATACCCCTTTATCAATGAAAACTTCAACACCCCCTCCCTCCTCCTCCGGGGGAGATAGTACATGATAGTCACTTCCATACGGAATAAAATAATAATACAAATATACCTTTCATACTATGATGGTTATAAGAATTATCCCAAGATAATTGTTCTTGTTTCTTTCAATCTTTGGAATCCTCGCCACACCAAATTGTCTAAGGAATCATCTTATATGTCTTATGGTTCCTCACTATACTCCATCCATTCATGTCCATTTGGAAGCCGTTGTGTCGTTCCTTTCATTCTTCGGAGTCCACACCACACCAAATGGTCTAAGGAATCACCTTATATGTCTTATTGTTCCGCACTATACGCCATCCACAATATCCATTTGTTTGAAATGATAAGACTGGTTCAGTTTAGAGTCAATTATTATTTTACTCTGCAAATAAACAATGTCTATATTATACTTTATACAAAATATTCCACTACGTAAGTACCTACATCTAGGTATTACCCTAAATCTAATTTTATCTTGCCCCCATTACAAGATTTCGTTAATTCTTAAGTAATCCCTAAATCTTACATACATATAATTCGATACATTAAAAATTGTGACAAACATTATCTTATATTATATATTTATTAATTTATATAGATATTACACTTTATAATATATCGTAATACTTAATTTATACCCTGTAGTTTGTGTGGTGGGATGGAAATAATTATCTCTCGTTTTATTTGAAAGATTGTCAATAATTAAATTTTAAAAAGGGAAAAAAAAATTAAAAAGGGTAATGCCAACGGCACGCGGTGTTCCCAAGCGGTCACCCATCCAAGTACTAACCGCGCTCGACATTGCTTGACTACAGTGATCGGACGAGAACTTTACTATAGAATGCCTTTATTGTTCTTAATTTATACATAACAATTTTTATTTGGTCCGGCACATGCGCTCTGCCCCAGCCGCACGCCACTGGCACGGAATGGCAATCCAGATCATGATCTGGAAGATTCATAATCTGTTTGTCATTTACGTGCTAAGCGTTACGACTGGTTTTGCGCATGACCTCGCCTACAGATTGTTTACTGACTTCACATTTACAAAAACATACCGGGCCAAGGCCATACTGTTTTATTTACAAACATTAATTATTAAATATATTCGAGACACTGCCAGATATTTTTACAATTACTGTGTGCGTGAATGAGGTGAGATGTTCATGAATGAAAGAGTGTTGTATGATAAGGGAAAAATATGTACAAAAAACCCTTTTATGACGTGTGCTTAAAACTACCTTAGCCTAAACATAGTGACATTACGATTTTATACAAAGATTCTTATTAACTAGTGCATGATAATGGTATTTACAATGAAGTTATGATAATTTTACATTGAGGTTTGAATATTAAATGTTTCTGTTAGGATGGAAATGCTACCGAGTACCTGGAACGCGCTGGTGGAACAATGGAAGAGTGGCGTAGGGCAGAAGGTGTTTCATAACAAAAGGTAAGTTATACTCTCTGATATCTGTCATGTGTTTAGTTAGTTGGTTATTGTGTATTTGTGTAGTATAGAATTTCTGTGCTGCTTTATTTATGTATTCGTGTATGTATGGAATTTGTGCTTCGTTGTGTAAATCTACGATTTTTGAATAACGGTCTCCGCTATTTATTAAGCGGAGACATTTATTTTGTAATCGTTGTAGCGGTTTAAGTGCAGTTTTCGACGCCGAACACCATACTGGATTTGCGTATGTGATTATGGGTCGGATGATTGTGGTGTAGAGTAGTTTTTTATTTTTCGGAGTCATGGAGCTTGTTTTATTTAGGAGCGGATAGAGGGATCTTATTACTATATTTGCTTTTTTAACTGCGTTATTTATGTGTGGGTTATAAAATAATCTGGGCTCTAGAACAACACCTAAATATTTCACTGTGGTTTTTGGCCTTGTGCTATGTCCGTGTAGTGTTAGTGGAGTGTATACTTTGTTGTTAGTGAATTTGCGTGTGAATACTATGGTTTCGGTCTTCGCGTGGTTAATTTGGATTTTCCATAGGCGCCAGTAGGGGGTTAGGATATTCAAATGAATTTGAATCTGTTTATTAGCAACTTCTGCGGAGAACGACGACGAATAGAGTGCCGTGTCGTCTGCGTAGAGTGCTGTTTGTGTTTTAGGGAATGTGGGAATGTCATATAAATACAAATTGAATAAAAAGGGCCCCAGGCAACTCCCTTGTGGCACGCCCGCAAGGGTAGGCCGTGGGGTTGAAAAGCTATTATTAATTTTGACTCTAAAGCTACGGTTTGATAAATAAGAAAAAATGAATTTAATTACTATAGGGGGAAAGTTAGCTCGGATAAGTTTAATTATGATTCCTTCTAGCCACACTTTATCGAAAGCTTTTTCGATGTCTAGAAGTGCCATCACCGTGACTTTTTGTTTGTTAAACTGTGTTGAAATGTCAGTCACGATCCGAGCTACTTGTTGGACTGTGGAGTGTCTAGGTTTGAAGCCGAACTGAAAGGGTGGGATTATTTTGTGTTTGTGATCGTGCTTATGTAGCCGGGATAATATAACCTTCTCAGTGACCTTTGACAAGGTACTCAAAAGACTAATCGGACGGTAGCTTAGTGGAATGTGTGGGTCTTTGTTCGGCTTCGGGATTGGTATTACATTGGCTGATTTCCAGGTGGTCGGGAAATAGCCAAGTTTAATACTATTATTAACTATATAGGTCAGTTGGCATAGGGCCTTTTTTGAAAGATTTTTTAAAACTACATTGGGTATTAAATCGGATCCTGGCGCCTTCTGGTTGGGAAGTGATTTTATAATACTAGCTAATTCTGATGGGGAAGTTAGGAGTTTAGCTAGTGTTGTTGGGTCTGTATTATGTTCTTTACTTAAAAATTCATTTACTGAGGTCGTAATTCGGAATTGTTCAGGAAGGGTGTCAGGTTGGATGTGGTGAACTGTCTCGAAGGCGTCAGCTATAGCTTCAGCCTTCTGTTCGTCGGTAAAGAGGATGCTACCGGCGTGCTGTAGCGTAGGGATTGGTTTGGAGGGTTTTCTAAGGTTTTTATTCATTTTCCATAGTGAATTGTCATTTGGATTTAATTTCTCTATTTTCTCTTGCCACTTTGTGTTTCTAAAAATTTGAATTTCATTTCTGATTTTTGCGTTAAGCGCTTTAAAGGAATTGAGATGTGCAGGATCACGTGACCTCTGCCATAGTTTTCTTGTGGTGTTTCTCTGTGTTATGAGTGTCGTGATGTGTGCAGGCAACTCGTCTCTGTCTGTTTTGAGCTTTATAACGCGTGTATGTTTATTCATTGCGTGTTGAATTGCCTGCGTGAATGAGTCCACTAGCATGTCTAAGTCATGCGTAGTGGCTGCGTGTTGTGTAATTGTTATAAATCCGTCAAGTGTTTGACGGAATTTACTCCAATTTGTCTGTCTAAAAGTGCGAGTGTATTTTGTAGTGTCTGTGTGCGTGTTGTTTTGGACATTTATTTTGGCTGTTACAGGGCAATGATCTGAACTAAGTTCGGCTAAAGAAATGGGATCAGTTATGCTTCGTATGTTTTTGCTTATATAAATGTCAATGGTTGACGGTGTCATGTTGTTTGCCGGGAAATGAGTGGGAGTGGCTGGGTATAGTATGATGGCGTTGTGCGATTGTGTGTAATTGTAAAGGGTAGAACCGTTTACATTTACTCTATTGCAATTCCATGCTGGATGATTCGCATTGAAGTCGCCTACTAACAGTACTTGTTTGCTAACTTTGTGTAGTGTGTGTATCTCGTGTAGTGAGAATGTGTTTGCAGGTCTGTTGTATGCGCAGATCACGTGAGTGTTGTCAGAGAGTTTTATACCGATTGTTTCAAGGGACGTGCGGGGTAGGTGAATGCTCGTGTGCGCTATGTTGTTTTTGACCAAGATAATGACACCACCACTTGGTACGTGTTGTGTGCGGGGTCTGTCCCTGCGGTGCAGGGTGTAACCCTTTATTGTGATTTTGTCTGTTTGTGTTAAGCGTGTTTCAGTGAGTGCCATTATGTGTATGTCGTGAGAATGCAAAAAGTGAATGAGTTCACCTACCCGGGACTTGATCCCATTTGCATTCCAGGTACAAACATTAATAGTGAACATTATATATTATAGTTTTTAATGGTTGAAATGAAGTTGAATGCGATTAATGGGCGTGCTTGTGGGTCTGTGCAGGCTCTGATTGTGTTTTTGAAGTCTCTTATAAATTGCAATAAATTATTTAAATTAACTAATTCATTAAGTTCATTCATTTCACTATACAGATCACTGAAAACACTTACGTTTGTTGGTGCTGCTAGTCCTTGAGGGGGTGGATTGAGAGCGTAGTTGGGGGTATTGTGGTCGTTGTTAGGTAGGGGGGCATTGAGTTCGGTGCGGGGTGCAGACGAGGGTGTCTTCCGGCTCAGCTGGGCTCGCTGTGCAGCGCTCGATGGCGGGAGCGGTGGGAAGTTCGGGCGGCTAGCACTGCCTCTGTCATTGTTAGGTGCGCGCGCTGTCCATGCGTTGTGCTCTGGCTGCGGCGCAGGCACGTACGTTTGAGGGGGGGCGGATTCGCCTGTCATTCTTTTGTTGATGCGAGGATTGCGCTTTGCCACCTCTTCAAGTTTCTTGATGTAGGCGGGACACTCGCGATAATTAGCGGGATGGTTACCGTCGCAATTGCAACACTTCGCGTCAGTGTCTCGTGTCTTTACGCAATCTCTCGTTATGTGTGCGCCTGCGCACTTAACACATCTAGGAGCCCTGTAGCAATTTGACGTCGCGTGGCCCCAGTTTTGGCAGCGGTGACACTGAGTTATGAGTTTTCTGTTCTCGTGCCTTTCCCATTTGATTTTTGTAAAAAGCACGAACCTAGCTTTGGATTCTAACTCTTTCAGTGTCACCGCTGCGTCTGTGATGACCAGGTACAGCGGCCTGTGCGTTGTCCTCATGTTGTAGACTCTTTTAATTGGCAAAGAGTGGTTGCTGATGAGAGCTGTTTTTATTTCTTCCGGCTCTGGTGCGGTGTCGAGTCCACGTAACACGAACGCATGGGTTTTTTCATCCGCGTCCGTGTATGTGTGGAATTGTCTGTTACTTTCTTCTAATTTTTTCATAATTGCCACTTTTTCTTCTTTCTTCTCGCAAAAAAGATTGACATTGTTGCGTGTATGTGTTAAATAGAAACCACTCTTTGCCATTGATTTAAGCAGGGTTGTTAATCCTGCATGGTTGGACGCTGTACCCGGTATTATAATTGGTGCTGGGGCCTGTCTCCTGGATGGTCTGACATTTTGTATGTTTTGTGTATTGTTGTCATTTTCATTTTCATCATTACTGTTATTGTCGTTCTCATTTTCTAATGGCGCGTATCTGTTGGCAGTGGGTATCGGCGTTGGCTGTGCCGAAGTTCCCGCGTTTCCCCCTCCACGTCTCATGTTTACTACGTGTGTCTCCGCCGCGCTAGTGCTGGCGCTTGTGTTTATGCCGCTAGTGCTGGCGGTGCTGCTTGTAGTGGTGGTACAAGCGGGATCTGCGATGCTGATTACTGTGGTGGGGTCGTCGCCTAGACCAAGCTGTTCCAGTATGTAGCGTTCTGTCTGTGCGGTAGTGCTGCTACTCGCCGCTATGGTGTCGCTCGCTGTTGCATCTGCCGCCGTCTTCTTCAGCTTATCTTCTTGTTTTTCCGGGCTATCCTGCGCTTTTCTTTTCACACTCACACTGTCACTGTTTATTTTTTTATCACTCACTTTCACGCTAATTCTGTCTAGTTTCACGAAACTTTGATTTAAGAAGTTTGCAAAGTTCATGTCACTTGTTTTAGCATTTAAATTTGAATTTTCACTTCCACTATCATTTTTCTTTTCACTTTCACTGTCACTGTCACTCACTTCCAATGTGCTGTTTTCACTGTCACTTTTGTTTTCAGTCTCTTTCTTTTCACTTTTTTTCTTCCGCTTCGATTTCAGCTTGACTTTTGGGGGCATACCCCAAGCCCGTTTTTCGCGTGCTTTTAGCACGCACTTAGAATGAAAACGCACTACTGTTCTATCGCGTTTAAGAATTACCATGCAGCAAAATACTGGGAATATTTGGCTTTTGAGATCGCACTTTACTTAAAGTTTTAAGAACACGAGGCTAAGTAACAAAGCTTAACTCGTTACTTAGCTAAAACCACGTCCGACTTATACGAAGTCAAGACGAGAACTGGGACGAGAACTGGTACTTTCAATGTGATATGGCCGTTGACACAATATTTATTTTGATTAAAAAATATCAAAAATATTTTAACTAAATACCCCTTTATCAATGAAAACTTCAACACCCCCTCCCTCCTCCTCCGGGGGAGATAGTACATGATAGTCACTTCCATACGGAATAAAATAATAATACAAATATACCTTTCATACTATGATGGTTATAAGAATTATCCCAAGATAATTGTTCTTGTTTCTTTCAATCTTTGGAATCCTCGCCACACCAAATTGTCTAAGGAATCATCTTATATGTCTTATGGTTCCTCACTATACTCCATCCATTCATGTCCATTTGGAAGCCGTTGTGTCGTTCCTTTCATTCTTCGGAGTCCACACCACACCAAATGGTCTAAGGAATCACCTTATATGTCTTATTGTTCCGCACTATACGCCATCCACAATATCCATTTGTTTGAAATGATAAGACTGGTTCAGTTTAGAGTCAATTATTATTTTACTCTGCAAATAAACAATGTCTATATTATACTTTATACAAAATATTCCACTACGTAAGTACCTACATCTAGGTATTACCCTAAATCTAATTTTATCTTGCCCCCATTACAAGATTTCGTTAATTCTTAAGTAATCCCTAAATCTTACATACATATAATTCGATACATTAAAAATTGTGACAAACATTATCTTATATTATATATTTATTAATTTATATAGATATTACACTTTATAATATATCGTAATACTTAATTTATACCCTGTAGTTTGTGTGGTGGGATGGAAATAATTATCTCTCGTTTTATATGAAAGATTGTCAATAATTAAATTTTAAAAAGGGAAAAAAAAATTAAAAAGGGTAATGCCAACGGCACGCGGTGTTCCCAAGCGGTCACCCATCCAAGTACTAACCGCGCTCGACATTGCTTGACTACAGTGATCGGACGAGAACTTTTTTTTTTTTTTACAATAATAACTTTATTTATTTCTAATTGTTACATGAACAGCTGCTACAGCTGTGGTCTTATATAAATTATATTATTTAATAAACGTTCCTAGCTTATCGCCTTACCATTTTAAGTTTGTTGGTCTTATTCCTAAAAAAGATTTTGACAGTTATTTTTATTTACATGATTAATGTGTGTTACAATGAGTGTTGTTTGTTATTTAGTTTAGGGATGAGATTTAAGGGAAAAATGATCAAAAAACCCACTTAAAATAATGATGCTTAGTCTAACTTAGCCTAAAATACAACATTATCATTTGTACCTGTCATCTGACAGTTTTTGTTTTGGTTTTTGGGGTTTGCTTTTATTTATTTATTTCTTATGAACTAACAATATTTATAACTTATATTCTAGTGAGTGGATGAATGTATGAATGATAATTTTTATTTTAACGTAACATGGCTCTTACATACTATTGGCTGAATGAATGAATACTTTTATTTTATTTGACTAGCCTATAACCCTTACTTACTAATGCGTAATGTATGAAATGTTTTGATGAATAATTTTATTTTTATTTACAGATGCAGATGCAGTACAATGGTAAGAATATTAATAACAACAGATAACAAACAGCAACACGTAGCTCAGTATATGTGCGACTGCCGGGCGGACGCCACTGGTGCCTGTGAGAAACTAGATTTCGATCTTAAAGATACGTCATCTGTTTGTCACATGGCACCGTCAGCTGTCAGCCTGGTTCGCACATAACCTTGCTTACTGTGTTGCTTGTTTGCCATTGCTTGTATTAAAATAATGATGATGAATAAATGAAGATGATATTTACAATGAATCGTGTTTTGTTTTTATTACACTGAATGTGTTTTTGTTATTTGTGTTATGTGGCTATTTTGTGTTCATGTTTTAATGTGATTGTGTTTAGTTGTCTAAATGTTATAATTTTGAATTTGTTGTATAAGTGTAAAGGCTGTCAACCCTCTGTTTTCTGGTGGACATTGTTTAAGAGTGTTGTTTAAATCTTTTACAAATTTAAGTAGGTTGTCTATATTAATTAGAGAGTGTAGTTCATGCATTTCCGCACTGAGTTCACTGAAAACATTTGCGTTCACTGTGGGAGCACTGAGCACTTGGTGGCCGTAGCTGGAGCTCGGATCCGTAGCTGAGGCTGCTGCAGTGTCTGGTTGTCGTGTTGGTTGTTGTGTTGTCCTGTTGAGCGGTCGTCGTTTCTGTGCTGGTGGTGGTAGCGGTGGGAAGTCTGATCCTCTGGTGTCCGTGGCTGCGCCCGAAGTCCAGGGATTTGTAGATGGTGGCGGTGCAGGTACGTAATCTGCAGTTGTTGTAGCTGGTTCACCGGTGAGTATGTGTTTGATTCTCGGATTTCTCTGTGCGATATATTCTAGTTTACGTAGGTAGAACGGACAGTTCTTATAATTGGCCGGGTGTTCGCCGCTACAGTTGCAGCATTTTGCTTTTGTGTTTGCCGGTTTCTCGCAGTCTCTTGTCAAGTGCGAATCCTCGCACTTGACACATCGAGGCTTTCTGGAACAGTTTGATGTCGCGTGGCCGAACAGCTGGCAACGGTGGCACTGGGTCAGTAGCCTCTTGTTGTTATGCCGTTCCCATTTTATTCTTGTGTAGTTTAAAACTTTAATTTTGGCTTCTATTTGTTTCAGGGATACCGCTGCATCCGTAATCACGAGATAGAGCGGCCTGTGATTCGTCCTCATTGTGTATACACATTTTACAGGGATATTGTATTTTTGTGTTATCTCGCTCTGCACCTCGTCTGTCGTCGGCTGCGAATCTAGTCCGCGGATGACAAATGCGTGCGTCTTTTCTGGTAGGTCAGTGTAAGTATGGAATTCAATCTTGTCTTCTTTTAATGTTTTCATTATTTCATTCTTGTGTTCTTGCTTATCAAGGTATAGGTTTATGTTGTTTCTGGTATAGTTGATATAAAATCCTCCATCTGTCATAGTTTTCAATGTTTCTGTCAAATTCTTGTGATAGTTTGTCTTTGTGTTGTCTCCAGAAATCACTATGGGTGCTGGGGCATGTCTTCTCGATGTTTTTGTTTTTGTCGTCGTTTCTGTTTCCATCTGCTCGAAGTCATCTTCATTGTTGTCGTCATCATCTTCATTGTTGTCGTTGTTGTCCTGTTGTAGTGGGGTAAATCTGTTATTTAGTTTGAGTGGTAGTGCTACACGGCCGCCTCTTCCTCGGGAGGAACCGCCGCGGGGCATGATTGTTGTGGTGTTTGTTGCGTTTTGTTGTGTAAAATCTGAAGTTGCAGTTGAAGTGCTGGCGGTCACTGTAATTTTGGTTGTTTTAGTTGGTGTTACATTTCTGCTACTCACCGCTAGAGTGGGTATCTGTTCAGTCGGTAACGAAGTCTCGCTAGTCTCGCTGCCGGGTGTTGAGGCCGGTATGGTAGGGGCGCTGTACTGTGCTGCGACTATGTCGGTAAAACCGAGCGCTCGCAGCGCGTTGTAGCGTTCTTCTTGAGTGGCTGGCTTAGTTCCGCTACCAGCCGCCGCTTTCGTTTTGTTGACACTTTTTAATTTGAGTTTATTTGTTTTGGTTGTTTTATTTAGATTTTCTGAGTTTTCCGGACTTTCATCCGCTTTTCGTTTTTGGGTATCACTTGGTGTCGCGCATTCACTTTCTGTTTTATTGTTTTTATCATCATTTGTAACTGTCACTTCTTGCACTTGCACATTTTCATTGTTTTCTGTCAAATTAAGCCCTAATTTTATAACATTTTCAGTCTCTGTCTTTTTCTTTATAGGTTTAAACCTATGGACCAGGCCCTTGGCCCTATGAGCACTTTTTCTACCCAGCGTGGGTATGTTTTTCACATTGCTTTAAACACATGTATTATAAGGTCTACAATCGCAAAATTTTTATATGAATAATTGCTGAGCAAACACACTGCTTAACCCGCACAAACTTAAATAACATCCGTCTTCTATGAAGGCCGAAGTATGACTGGGGACGAGAACTGGTACTTTCAATGTGATATGGCCGTTGACACAATATTTATTTTGATTAAAAAATATCAAAAATATTTTAACTAAATACCCCTTTATCAATGAAAACTTCAACACCCCCTCCCTCCTCCTCCGGGGGAGATAGTACATGATAGTCACTTCCATACGGAATAAAATAATAATACAAATATACCTTTCATACTATGATGGTTATAAGAATTATCCCAAGATAATTGTTCTTGTTTCTTTCAATCTTTGGAATCCTCGCCACACCAAATTGTCTAAGGAATCATCTTATATGTCTTATGGTTCCTCACTATACTCCATCCATTCATGTCCATTTGGAAGCCGTTGTGTCGTTCCTTTCATTCTTCGGAGTCCACACCACACCAAATGGTCTAAGGAATCACCTTATATGTCTTATTGTTCCGCACTATACGCCATCCACAATATCCATTTGTTTGAAATGATAAGACTGGTTCAGTTTAGAGTCAATTATTATTTTACTCTGCAAATAAACAATGTCTATATTATACTTTATACAAAATATTCCACTACGTAAGTACCTACATCTAGGTATTACCCTAAATCTAATTTTATCTTGCCCCCATTACAAGATTTCGTTAATTCTTAAGTAATCCCTAAATCTTACATACATATAATTCGATACATTAAAAATTGTGACAAACATTATCTTATATTATATATTTATTAATTTATATAGATATTACACTTTATAATATATCGTAATACTTAATTTATACCCTGTAGTTTGTGTGGTGGGATGGAAATAATTATCTCTCGTTTTATTTGAAAGATTGTCAATAATTAAATTTTAAAAAGGGAAAAAAAAATTAAAAAGGGTAATGCCAACGGCACGCGGTGTTCCCAAGCGGTCACCCATCCAAGTACTAACCGCGCTCGACATTGCTTGACTACAGTGATCGGACGAGAACTAGAAATAGAAATATCTTTATTTGTTCCAAATATGTACAACATGCTTGGCTCTAAGCATGTGTGAAAAGTGAACCGGACGCCACTGTCTCGGAATGGTAAAGTAGATCTCTATCTTGAAGATAAGAGATCTGTTTAGCATTTCCGAGCTAAGCAGTCGCGACTCACTTCACACATGTTATCGCCTACAAAAGTTTTGACGTTTGAGGTATAAATAATTGTTCCCGGCGCAAGGCCACATCAATTAGTTTTTTATTTATACAAAGTTTGAGACAATGCCCTAATTATTACATATAAAATGTGTATGTGTATGAATGAAGTGTACTTGATGAGATGAAGTGATCGTGTAGTGTTGGAAAAACTGTACAAAAAACCAACTCTAAATATTTGTGCTTAACCTAACTTACAAACTAAACATAGCGACAGTTGTCAATATTTACAAAGTTATCTTACTTACTAATGAATGACAATGGAATTTTACAATGCGGTTATGATATTTTACATTAAGATTTGATTTTTAGATGTTTGTATTAGAATGCAGATGCTACGTTGTTGCACTTGGAGCGTCGAGTTGGAATATTGGAAGGGTCTGATAAGGCAGCAGATGTTTTAAAGGAAATGGAGCATTACGCTGTCTGATCTCTGTGATTTTACGTGTCAGGGGATTATTGTGTAATTGTTCAGAATAGAATTTCTGTGAGGCATTATGAATATAATCGTGTATGTAAGGTAGCTGTGCTTGCTCATGTAAATCTACGATTCTAGAATAGCGATCTCCGTTATTTATTAAACGAAGACATTTATTCTGTAACCGTTGTAGCGGTTTCAGTGCTGTGTTGGAGGCGGAGCACCAGACTGGGTTTGCATAAGTGATGATGGGGCGAATGATTGAGGTATATAATAGTTTTTTGTTTTTAGGATTCATGGAGCTGTTCTTAGCAAGGAGAGGATACAAGGACTTAATCGCAATATTCGCCTTCTTGATGGAATTATTAATCTGTGGATTGTAAAATAATCGCGGTTCTAGGACAACACCTAGATATTTAACCGTTGTCTTTGGCTTTGTGCTGTGTCCGTGGAGTGTGAGAGGCGTGTAGACGGTGTTGTTTGTGAATTTTCGTGTAAAAACGATGGATTCCGTCTTTGTGTGGTTAATTTGGATCTTCCATAAGCGCCAGTAGGGGGTAAGGATATTCAAATGAATTTGAATTTGTTTATTAGCAACTTCTGCCGAGAACGACGACGAATAGAGTGCCGTGTCGTCTGCGTAGAGTGCTGTTTCTGTTTTAGGGAATGTTGGGAAGTCGTGCAAATATAAAATGAACAAAAATGGCCCCAGGCAACTACCCTGCGCCACGCCTGCGAGGATAGAGCGAGGGGTTGAAAAACTATTATTAACTTTGACTCTAAAAAATCTACTACTAAGGTAAGAATAAATTAATTTTACTAAAATTGGAGGAAAGTTCGCACGAATAAGTTTATAAATGATTCCTTCTAGCCAGACTTTGTCAAAAGCCTTCTCCACGTCTAGAAGGGCCATCACCGTGACCTTTTTCTTATTGAACTGAGTGGTTATGTCGGTCACGATCCGTGCGACTTGTTGGACAGTGGAATGCTTGGGTCTGAAGCCGAACTGAAAGGAAGGGATGATCCTGGACTTCCTGGCATGCCTCTGCAGGCGATGGAGTATGACCTTCTCAGCAACCTTTGACAGTGTACTGAGAAGGCTGATGGGCCGGTAACTTAAGGGAAGTTGAGGATCTTTGTTTGGCTTCGGGAATGGCATAACATTAGCACTTTTCCAGCAAGCTGGAAAGTAACTAAGTTTAATGCTTGAGTTTACAATGTTGGTGAATTGGCAGAGGGCCTTACGAGAAAGATTTTTTAAAACTACATTTTGAATTAAATCGGAACCTGGCGCTTTTAGGTTAGGTAAGTGTTTAATGATGCTAGCTATTTCTGATGGTGATGTAAGGAGTTTAGCTAGCATTGTTGGGTCAGTATTATGTTCTAAATTCAAAAAATCTTTTACAGAGGTCGTAATTCGGATTTGCTCTGGAGAGGAATCTGGTTCAATGTGATGAACATTCTCGAAGGCGTCCGCAATCGCTTCAGCCTTCTGTTCATCGGAAAAGAGGATGTTGCCGGCGTGTTGCAGCGTAGGGATAGGTTTGTATGTTTTTCTGAGGGTTTTTGAAAGTTTCCATAAGGTGTTGTCGTTGGGATTTAGAGATTCTAATTTTTCTTTCCATTTATCATTACGGTAATTTTTAATTTGAGTTTTAATTTCTGCGTTAAGCGCTTTAAGGGAATTTTGGAGGGCAGGATCACGATGACGTTGCCAAAGTTTTCTTGTAGCGTTTCTACGTTTTATAAGTGTAGTGATGTGATGAGGCAATTCATCTCGCTGCCCACGTAGTTTTACTACGCTCGTGTGCTTTTTGAGAGCACGTTGAATTGCCTGCGTGTATGTGTCCACTAGCATGTCCAACTCATGCGTCGTGGTTGCGTGTTGTGTGACTGTTATAAGCCCGTCAAGGGTTTGACGGAACTTATTCCAGTCTGTGTGTTTATAAGTGCGTGTGTAAATTGTATTGTCTGTGTGCGTGTTGCTTTGGACGTTCATTTCTGCAATAACGGGACAGTGATCCGAGTTAAGCTCGGCTAATGCAACAGGGTCCGTGATGTTGACCACGTTTTTACATACAAATATATCGAGTGTTGAAGGCGTCATGTTATTAACAGGGAAGTGAGTGGGAGTTGAAGGGTGCAAAATAATGGCATTATGAGATTGTATGTAATTGTGTAGGGTTGTACCGTTCACGTTTACTCTCTGGCAGTTCCAGGCTGGATGATTCGCATTAAAATCTCCGAGTAACAGCACTTTGCCGCTAATACTGAGTAGTGCGTGTATTTCGTGTGATGAGTAGTGGTTTGCTGGTCTGTTGTATGTGCAAACTATGTGTGTGTTATCAGACAGCTTTATGCCTACTGCCTCCAAGGATGTTTGCGGTAAGCGAGTACTCATATGTGTGATGTTGTTTTTGACCAGGATGGCGACGCCGCCAGCTGGTACGTGTGTTTGTGTAGGTCTATCTCTGCGGTGCACAGTATAGCCTTTAATGATGAGTTTGTCTGTAGGTATTAATCGTGTCTCTGTAAGTGTCATAATATGTATGTCATGTGTGTGTAAGAAGTGAATGAGCTCGCCTACACGGGTTTTGACCCCGTTCGCATTCCAAGTGCAGATATTAGTATTAATGGTGAATTATATGTCGTAGTCTGTGATTTTTTGTATGAAGTGGAATGATGTGTATGAACGGTCTGATTTATTAGAGCATGCTCTTAGTGTTGTATTAAAGTCTTTTATGAATTTGAGTAGGTTGTCTAAGTTTATTAATGATTTTAGCTCCGTGATTTCCTGAGCTAACTCACTGAACACACTTACACTGGGGGGGTCACTGGCGTCCATGCGCGGGGCGGGGGGTGCTGCTGCGTGTCCTGCAGCGTCTAAGTTCCTCGCTGGTGGTGGAGGGGCGATGTATGCGGCAGACGGGTCGACTGACTGCTGCTGTTGACTCAGCTGGGCTCTTCGGTCCCTCAGGATGTGCGCCGGCGTCGGCAGTAGCGGGAACTGCGTGCGTCTGGAGGTAACACCAACCTGTGGCTGAGCTCCTGCTAGCCATGGGTTCACTGTGGGCTGAGGAGCAGGAATAAATATTTTTTCTTTTTCAGGCTCACCTGTCATTTGCTTGAGGATCCTGGGATTGCGTCTGGCTGCTTCCTGCAGCTTCTTCATGTAGGCTGGGCACTCTTTGAAGTTCGCCGGGTGGTTGCCGCCGCAGTTGCAGCACTTGGCGTCCTGGGTCCGGTCAGTTTTGGCGCATTCTCTAGTCAGGTGATTTCCGGCGCATTTCACGCATCTTGGAGCGCGGTGGCAGTTGGAGGTAGCGTGTGAGAAATTTTGGCAACGATGACACTGAGTGATGAGGCGCTTATTCTCATGTCGTTCCCATTTGATTTTGGTATAAAGCACGTATTTGACTTTCGCCTGTATTTCACTCAGTGTCACCGCTGCGCTGGTGACAACTAGATAGAGCGGTCGATATTTGGTCCGCATGGAGTAGACATTTTTGACTGGTAGGGAGTACGTATCAGCTAACGCTTTCTGGATTTCTGCTGCTGGAGGTGCTGAGTCCAGTCCGCGTAGTACGAAGGCATGTGTTTTCTCTTCTCTCTCCGTGTACGTGTGGAATTGTGTGTTGTCTTCTTTAAGTTTATTTATGACTTGTTCTTTGTCTTCCATCTTGTCGCAGAAGAGATTAACATTATGCCTGGTGAATGTGAGGTGGAAGCCATTCCCTACCATATCCTCAATCATATTTGTGAGCCCTTTGTGATTGGTGGCGTTTCCCGGTATAATAATCGGGGCTGGGGCTCGTCTCCGCGGTGTCCGTTGTTGAGTTTGTGTTTGTGTTTGTCTAGTGTCATTCTCATCGCCGCTGTCTCCACTGTCGTTATCTGTGAGTGGTGCGAATCTATTTTTTATTTCTGTGGGTACAAAGATTTTGCGAGCAATTCTTGTTACTTTGTGTTTATTTTTGTTGTGATTTGTGTTTGTTGCAGTGCCGCTGGGTCCCGCCATTATGTTGTTGGCTGTGTCGGTATCTACCTCTGCTCCGTTTGAAGTCTGTCTACTGGCCGCCAGGGTCGTCGTGTTGTCGTCTGCAATGCCGAGCACTTCTAGCGCGTACCGGTGTTGTGTGTCGGTAAGTTGGTTGTTTGCGCTACTGGCCGCTTGGTCGCTCTGTGTTTCTCCTGCTTGTTCTGTTGTCCTCGCTGTTTTTTTAATTACATTTTCCGGCTTTTCCGGGCTATCTTCCGCCTTCCTTTTGTTATGGCTCTCTTTCTCGCTGTTTTTTCCGTGTTGTTTTTCACTTTCACTGTCACTTATGGTGTCATTTTTTACCACGTGTTGGTTTATAAACGTTTGAAATTTCTCTCTCTGTTCTTTAGGTTTTTCTAATTGGTCTGTTTTACTTGCACTGCTATTGTCACTGTCCTGCCCGTGCACACTCTCGTTTTCACTCACACTCACAATATCACTTTCATTGTCACTAAGATTTTCAGTCTTTTTCTTTTTCTTTCTAGATTTGGGTCCGGGCTTAGGGCCCATGCCCTTAACGGAGCGTTTGTATTTGTATACAATTCTGGATTGATGAGACGGTTTTCTATTAGAAGGTATTCTCATACACTTATTTGATGAACTATGAACTAAAAACTTTTATTTACTTTCAAGGTTAAGCCACTCTCGCTAAGTCAGAAGCTTAGCACAAACACACTGCACGTCCGACCTGTACAAGGTGATCCGTGCAACTGGGGGACGAGAACTGGTACTTTCAATGTGATATGGCCGTTGACACAATATTTATTTTGATTAAAAAATATCAAAAATATTTTAACTAAATACCCCTTTATCAATGAAAACTTCAACACCCCCTCCCTCCTCCTCCGGGGGAGATAGTACATGATAGTCACTTCCATACGGAATAAAATAATAATACAAATATACCTTTCATACTATGATGGTTATAAGAATTATCCCAAGATAATTGTTCTTGTTTCTTTCAATCTTTGGAATCCTCGCCACACCAAATTGTCTAAGGAATCATCTTATATGTCTTATGGTTCCTCACTATACTCCATCCATTCATGTCCATTTGGAAGCCGTTGTGTCGTTCCTTTCATTCTTCGGAGTCCACACCACACCAAATGGTCTAAGGAATCACCTTATATGTCTTATTGTTCCGCACTATACGCCATCCACAATATCCATTTGTTTGAAATGATAAGACTGGTTCAGTTTAGAGTCAATTATTATTTTACTCTGCAAATAAACAATGTCTATATTATACTTTATACAAAATATTCCACTACGTAAGTACCTACATCTAGGTATTACCCTAAATCTAATTTTATCTTGCCCCCATTACAAGATTTCGTTAATTCTTAAGTAATCCCTAAATCTTACATACATATAATTCGATACATTAAAAATTGTGACAAACATTATCTTATATTATATATTTATTAATTTATATAGATATTACACTTTATAATATATCGTAATACTTAATTTATACCCTGTAGTTTGTGTGGTGGGATGGAAATAATTATCTCTCGTTTTATTTGAAAGATTGTCAATAATTAAATTTTAAAAAGGGAAAAAAAAATTAAAAAGGGTAATGCCAACGGCACGCGGTGTTCCCAAGCGGTCACCCATCCAAGTACTAACCGCGCTCGACATTGCTTGACTACAGTGATCGGACGAGAACTAGTAGTAGTAGTAGTAAGATCTTTATTATTTCTTTTCATTACAATAATTTTACAAAGTAGCACAACCCGCATCACACTCTTGACTGGTGTGAGAGCCGACAACGCAGTACGCTATGCTAATCTCAATCGGTTGATTTGCGGATTGCATAGCGTATGTGCGCTACGATGCTCTCAGCCAGTCGAGTGGATGGGGTGTGTTAATAATTGTTATTTATTTTGGTTACATTAATTGCTTTCCTAGCCTTCAGGCTTTACAGCTATAGTACTACTGTTTTACACCACAATTAGTTTAAAATAATGAATGTGTGCGTGTGATGAAGTGTGCTTGTGTATGAGTGATCGTGTTGTGTGTTACAGGAAAAATAAATCAAAAAACCTGCTTAAAATAGTTGATATTTGTGGCCTTAAAACTAACTTAAATCTAGATGAGTAATGTTATGGTTATATACAATGCGGTTATGACGTCTATTTACAGTTGGATTTGATGGTTGTGGTGATATTTGATGTGTGTGAACGACATGATCTTAATAACTATATGGCTGGCGTGGCATGAGTGATATTTACAGATGAGTAATGCTAATTTATTTATATACAATGATGTGAATGTAATGTATGAACGATCTTATTCTATGTGCGTGATGTGAGTGAAATAATAACAGTGCGGCTATGATGGTATTTACATTTAATTAGGTTGAAAGAATGTTTTGGTTAGTAATGAGATGGAATGTAAGGTTAAGGCATTTGAATATTATATTGATGAATGTTCTGTCCGAAAGTGAGCATTGTGTGAAAAATAGATTGTTGGTTAGTGCATTGTTGTAGTTGGTGGTTCAGCGCTTTTACGGCTGTTATTAAATTTTCTATATTTACTAAGCTATTCAGTACATTTAATTCATGTTGTAATTCATTAAAACTATTCATATTATTATTTACATTATTATTTATATTATTTACAGGGTTGGCTGCATTCGTCTCGCTGGGGGCAGTGGCGTGTTGTGAGTGGAGGGGCGCTGAACGTTGGCGCTGTGTTTGCGCGGGTGGGAGTGAGGGGTAGTGACGAGCGTCCAGTGGCGCGACAGGGGGCTGTTGGGGGTTGGCTGCAGGCCGGTTCAGGGACGTAGACGGACCGTGATGGCGAGCGAGCCAGGGGTTGTTGGTTGGTGGTGGTGCTGGAGCGAGCGGTGTGCGTGTCTGTTGTTGTTTGGCTGCTTTATGTATCCTCTCTATTCTGTCTGTATAGACCGGGCAAGTAATTGAATTAGCAGGATGCGCGCCTCGGCAATTAATGCACGTAGCCGGCTCGGTTTTGGGCTTAGTACAATCCTGTGTTGGGTGTTTCTCTGAGCATTTCATGCAACGGTATTCGCGATTGCAATTTGAAGTGGCGTGACCCCACAACTGACATCGGTGGCATTGAGTTATCAACTTTTTGTTGACGTGTCGTTCCCATCTAATGCTGGTGTAGAGTATTGTTCTTATGTTGGCTTGTATTTCTTTAAGTGTGATGTCTGTAGATGTTATGACAAGGTACATGGGTGATATTTTGGTGGTCATTCGGTATACTTTTTTCACTTGTATTTTATTTGTGGCTTGTAGGGCTTCTTCAACTTCCTGGGGCGTAGCTGGCGGGTTCCATTGTAGACCTTTGAGCACGAATGCGTGTGTTTTCTCATTAGTGTCAGTGTATGTGTGATATTGTTGTTTGCTTCTCTGTAGTGCGTTGATTAATAATTGTTTGTCTTCTTGTGTTTTTACCCATACATTAGCATTGTTTTTTGTGTACTTGACTTCAAACGTTCCTTTAATTATTCGTTTTAATTCCGTGCAGAATCCTCTATGATCCACAGTATTTGCTGCAATTATAACAGGTGCTATTGTCGTTTTACGTATCCCTGGCTTGTATCTCTGTTCATGTTTGCTTTGTCTTCTATCGTCGTGTTGTTGCTGTTGTTCTTGTCTATTTTGTTGTTGTTGTGTTTCATTGTCATCTACATAGTCTAGGTCAGTGTACTCCATGCCATTTCCGGTGTCAGATTCATTGTCTGTTAGTATTTCAAACATATTGGAGGTGGGAATATTGCTCACTTGTCCGCCATTTGCACCGGGCGTGGCCTGAGACGTGGATGCTTTCGGGTTCGTCATAATTTCGGTAGGTGTTGCCGGTGGGTGTGGCTTCTGTATTTTCAGCTTTCGTATTGGCCGGCGTTTTACTGGGTCTAGCAAGCCCAACACCTCTAGTGTGTGTCTCTCTATCTCTTCTTGCGTTAGTAGGCTGTTGTTTGGGCTGTTTGACGCTCGTCTCTTTCTCTCTTCTCGCTGCTCGCTCGCTCTGTCGGTGGGTAGCCGAACTAAAGTAGGCACTGGCGTGTCGCGTGGATCATAGTTCTCTTTTAGAACGACCCACGGTCCGTTTAGGTTTTTAGCACTCGCGGCGTTCACATCACTTGCATTGACGTTTATCGTAGCACGTTTTTTACTTTTTTCACTTACTAATCTACTTACACTATTTTTAGAACTATCACTTTTTACACTTGTTACACTCTCATTTTCACTTTCATTTTCACTCACATTCGGGCTAGGTTTACTGTTTTTCACTGTCTTTTTAGTTTTTTGCTTTTCAGTCCTATCTATTTTCGGTGGCATTTGGGGGTTTGAACCCCTACGAGGGTAAGTAACGCGAGCTTTCGCGATACTAAAGTTGAACACACTTCTCTTGCACTTTTTAAGCAGTACCATGCATTAGTATTCACTTTATAAAACAACTGATTTGGATCAATAACAGACTTAAGTCACTAGTCTGAGCTAAGCACAACCGCCTTGTACGAAGGTTGGTTGTGAACTGGGGGGACGAGAACTGGTACTTTCAATGTGATATGGCCGTTGACACAATATTTATTTTGATTAAAAAATATCAAAAATATTTTAACTAAATACCCCTTTATCAATGAAAACTTCAACACCCCCTCCCTCCTCCTCCGGGGGAGATAGTACATGATAGTCACTTCCATACGGAATAAAATAATAATACAAATATACCTTTCATACTATGATGGTTATAAGAATTATCCCAAGATAATTGTTCTTGTTTCTTTCAATCTTTGGAATCCTCGCCACACCAAATTGTCTAAGGAATCATCTTATATGTCTTATGGTTCCTCACTATACTCCATCCATTCATGTCCATTTGGAAGCCGTTGTGTCGTTCCTTTCATTCTTCGGAGTCCACACCACACCAAATGGTCTAAGGAATCACCTTATATGTCTTATTGTTCCGCACTATACGCCATCCACAATATCCATTTGTTTGAAATGATAAGACTGGTTCAGTTTAGAGTCAATTATTATTTTACTCTGCAAATAAACAATGTCTATATTATACTTTATACAAAATATTCCACTACGTAAGTACCTACATCTAGGTATTACCCTAAATCTAATTTTATCTTGCCCCCATTACAAGATTTCGTTAATTCTTAAGTAATCCCTAAATCTTACATACATATAATTCGATACATTAAAAATTGTGACAAACATTATCTTATATTATATATTTATTAATTTATATAGATATTACACTTTATAATATATCGTAATACTTAATTTATACCCTGTAGTTTGTGTGGTGGGATGGAAATAATTATCTCTCGTTTTATTTGAAAGATTGTCAATAATTAAATTTTAAAAAGGGAAAAAAAAATTAAAAAGGGTAATGCCAACGGCACGCGGTGTTCCCAAGCGGTCACCCATCCAAGTACTAACCGCGCTCGACATTGCTTGACTACAGTGATCGGACGAGAACTTTTTTTTACTAGAGAAATTCTTTATTTTTATCCTTGCTTACATGAGTCAGCTGTTGGCTGCGCTCTTAATACAGTTTATTTACAAATAACATTCCTGGCTTAGTGCCTTACTATTATATTTTATTTACTAACATTTTTAAATTAAATTTAGATAATTAATGTTGTGTTACAGTGCATGTGTGTGGAAATTGATGGATTGTATAGTATAAATGTGTAGTGTAGGTGTTGGGGGAAAAACTATGAAAAAACCCTCTTAAAATACTATGTGTGACTTAAAAACTAACTTACATACTAGCCTAATCTAAACTACAACAGTATCATTTGTTTTGTTTATGTTTTCGTTTGATTTTATATTTTATTTTGTTTTTATTTGTTTTAAATTTTAAATTTTGTACATTTTTCTTAAATTACTATTCTAATTCTATCCTTACATCTAATGAATGATTTATATCTTAATTAAGTGATTAAATGGTTGCATGTGTTATGATATGATATGATATTTACAATGAATAACATTTAAGTCTTTGGCTCGGTACATGAGCGATTTACCAAGCGGACGCTACTGGCACTTAGCGAGAATCTCGAATGTGATCTTAAAGATGCATATTCGGATTGTCGCATTAGCGCCAAGCAGTCCGCCTGGTTCGCACATGACTTTGCCTAAACTAATGTTTTGAGATAATGACGACTTATTTCTAATGTACGGATGATCAAATGGTTATAATATAATAAATGTATAATAAATGAATAATAAATGAATGACAAATGAATGAATATTTACAATGTATAGTTTTTATTACTTTGTATTTTAGTAATTAAATTTGTGTAAGTGTGTGTTGAATTTGTATATTGTTTATTTTATATGTTATAAGTGTGAATGTTCTGTATGAAAGTAAAAGCTGTAAGTCCTTTATTTTGTGGTGTGCATGCTCTTAAAGTATTATTAAAATCTTTTACAAATTGTAGTAAATTTTTAAGATTAATTAAACTGTTGAGTTCGTTCACTTCCGCACTTAATTCACTAAACACATTTGCGTTTATTGAGTCCGTAGGCTGGGCACTAGGGGCTGTTTCTGTCGCTCCAGGGGGCTGGTTGGGGTTCAAGGGGGCATTGAGTGCGTTGAGGGGTCGCTGATGGCGCCTCTGCATTGGTGGTGGTAGTGGTGGGAAGTCTGGATTCCTGGTGGTCCTGGCGGTGCCTGGTGTCCAGGGGTTTGCAGCCGGTGGCGGTGCAGGAACGTATTCCTGGACTGGTTCTGGCTCTCCGGTAATTTTCCGTCTTACTCTTGGATTTTGTTTTGATATGATTTCTAATTTTTTAAGGTAAGTTGGACAGTTTTTAAAATTTGCTGGATGCTCGCCGCCGCAGTTGCAGCATTTAGCTTTTACGGTGGCCTCCTTGATGCAGTCCTTGGTCAAGTGGCTGCCCTCACACTTGACACATCTCGGATTCCTGTTACAATTTGACGTCGCGTGGCCGAAGTTTTGACAACGGTGGCAATGTGTAAGTATCCTTTTGTTCATGTGTCGCTCCCACTGTATTCTCGTGTGTAATAATAATTTAACCTTTGCTTGCAGCTCTTTTAGTGACACCTGTGCATCGGTGATCACTAAAAACAGCGGTCTGTGTTTGGTGCGCATGGTGTACACCTTCTTCACTGGGAGACTGTGCTTCTCAACCAGTGCTTTTGTGATTTCTTCCGGTGATGGCTGTGAGTCCAACCCACGCAGGACAAACGCGTGTGTCTTCTCATCCGAGTCTGTGTAAGTATGATATTGTGTGTTTTCTTTATTTAAATTTTCTAAGAATTTTTTCTTGTTTTCTTTTTTATCTATGTACACATTTATATTGTTTCTTGTGTATGTGACATAGAATCCTCCACCTGTCATGTTTGTTAACATTTCAGTGAAGTCTCTATGGTTTATGCCTTCTCTATGTATCACAATGGGTGCTGGTGCTTGTCTACGTGTTGGTTTTGTTTGTTTTTGTGTTCTCGTTATCTCATCCGTCCCTTCGTTTTCTTCGTAATTACTGTTGTCATCATTACTATTGTTTTCGTTGTCGTCGTCCGTGTTTTGTAGTGGTGTGTATTTGTTGAATAATTTGATCGGTGGTGATGGAGTTTTAGTCCTTCTAAAATATCCTCCGCGTCGCATCTTTGTAGTTGGTCTGTTTGAGTCGGTTGTGAAATTTGGTTTGGATGGGCCAGCCACCGTTAGATGGCTGCAGCTAGCAATGGCGCCTGTGTTGCCAGCAGGGGCCTTGGTTCCGCTACTCTCCGCGGCGGCGCTCGAAGCGGCCGGTATTGTAGTTGTCTGGTTTGTTGATATTTCAGTGGTTTCGCTACTCACCACGGCGGCGCTCGAAGCGGCCGGTATTGCAGTTGTTGATGTCAGTGTGTCGGCAACTAGAATTCCTATTTGCTCCTTGTTGAAGCCTAGACTGCGTAGCAGTTTACAGCGTTCTTTTTGCTGATCTTGCGGAGTAGTTCCGCTTCCATCCGCAGGTTTGTTGTCATCCGTTTGCGTTTTAAGGTTAGACTTTGGGATGTTTGATTTTTTAGATTTTTCACATTTTTGTGGGCTTTGCACAGCTTTCCGTTTTGTAGATTTATTTTTATTGACACTAGCACAATCACTGTCACTTTGTGGTATTTGTGTTTGTTTTTGTATTTGTTTTTGAATTAACAGTTTGACTGCTGATTTTATTGTTTCAGTTTCACTATTTGGGTTTATTTCCGTGTCTATTTCTGTGTCTGAGTCAGCCTCGTATTCACTATCACGCACTTGTTTCTTCTTTTTAACCTTTTTTGTGTCTTTAACTGCACTTACATTGTTTTTATTTTGTTGTTTATCAGTCACTTTCTTTTCACAGATGGTAGTTTTTGCATCTTTAAGCTTCGGGGGCATGCCCGTAGCCCTTGAGGGAAGGCACGGTCCCTAGGAAGGACTTCCGAGAAATTACACCTAAAACACATACACTATAAGGACGAGAATCACTAAACATCACATACACAAAAGTAACGTATTAATTATCGCTAAGCACGCTTAAACTAATACACGTCTAACTTGAACGAAGGCCGAAGTATGACTGGGCGGACGAGAACTGGTACTTTCAATGTGATATGGCCGTTGACACAATATTTATTTTGATTAAAAAATATCAAAAATATTTTAACTAAATACCCCTTTATCAATGAAAACTTCAACACCCCCTCCCTCCTCCTCCGGGGGAGATAGTACATGATAGTCACTTCCATACGGAATAAAATAATAATACAAATATACCTTTCATACTATGATGGTTATAAGAATTATCCCAAGATAATTGTTCTTGTTTCTTTCAATCTTTGGAATCCTCGCCACACCAAATTGTCTAAGGAATCATCTTATATGTCTTATGGTTCCTCACTATACTCCATCCATTCATGTCCATTTGGAAGCCGTTGTGTCGTTCCTTTCATTCTTCGGAGTCCACACCACACCATATGGTCTAAGGAATCACCTTATATGTCTTATTGTTCCGCACTATACGCCATCCACAATATCCATTTGTTTGAAATGATAAGACTGGTTCAGTTTAGAGTCAATTATTATTTTACTCTGCAAATAAACAATGTCTATATTATACTTTATACAAAATATTCCACTACGTAAGTACCTACATCTAGGTATTACCCTAAATCTAATTTTATCTTGCCCCCATTACAAGATTTCGTTAATTCTTAAGTAATCCCTAAATCTTACATACATATAATTCGATACATTAAAAATTGTGACAAACATTATCTTATATTATATATTTATTAATTTATATAGATATTACACTTTATAATATATCGTAATACTTAATTTATACCCTGTAGTTTGTGTGGTGGGATGGAAATAATTATCTCTCGTTTTATTTGAAAGATTGTCAATAATTAAATTTTAAAAAGGGAAAAAAAAATTAAAAAGGGTAATGCCAACGGCACGCGGTGTTCCCAAGCGGTCACCCATCCAAGTACTAACCGCGCTCGACATTGCTTGACTACAGTGATCGGACGAGAACTAGTAGTAAGATCTTTATTGTTTCTTTGTTGATTACAGTAAATTTACAATGTATCACAACCCGCATCACACTCTTGACTGGTGTGAGAGCCGACAACGCAGTACGCTATGCTAATCTCAATCGATTGATTTGCGGATTGCATAGCGTATGTGCGCTACGATGCTCTCAGCCAGTCGAGTGGATGGGGTGTGTTAAAAATTGTTATTTATTATGTTAACAACGATTGCTTTCCTAGCCTTTAGGCTTTACAGCTATAGTATAATTGATTTACACCACAATTGGTTTAAAATAATGAATGTGTGCGTGTGATGAAGTGTGCTTGTGTATGAGTGATCGTGTTGTGTGTTACAGGAAAAAATAAAATCAAAAAACCTGCTTAAGATAATTAATAATTGTGGCCTTAAAACTAACTTAAATCTAGATGAGTATCGTTATGATTATATACAATGCGGTTATGACGTCTATTTACAGTTGAATTTGATGATTGTGAATGATATTTGATGAGTGTGAACGACATGATCTTAATAAATATATGTCTGACGTGGGATGAGTGATATTTACAAATGAGTGGTGCTAATTTATTTACATTTTATTTATATACAATGATGTGAATGTAATGTATGAACGATCTTATTCTATATGCGTGATGTGAGTGAAATAATAACAGTGCGGCTATGATGGTATTTACATTTAATTAGGTTGAAAGAATGTTTTGATTAGTAATGAGATGGAATGTAAGGTTAAGGCATTTGAATATTATATTGATGAATGTTCTGTCCGAAGGTGAGCATTGTGTGAAAAATAGATTGTTGGTTAGTGCATTGTTGTAGTTGGTGGTTCAGCGCTTTTACGGCTGTTATTAGATTTTCTGTATTAACTAAGCTATTCAGTACATTTAATTCATGTTGTAATTCATTAAAACTATTCATATTATTATTATTTACATTATTTACATTATTATTTATATTATTTACAGGGTTGTCTGCATTCGTCTCGCTGGGGGCAGTGGCGTGTTGTGAGTGGAGGGGCGCTGGACGTTGGCGCTGTGTTTGCGCAGGTGGGAGTGAGGGGTAGTGACGAGCGTCCAGTGGCGCGACAGGGGGCTGTTGGGGGTTGGCTGCAGGCCGGTTCAGGGACGTAGACGGACCGTGATGGCGAGCGAGCCAGGGGTTGTTGGTTGGTGGTGGTGCTGGAGCGAGCGGTGTGCGTGTCTGTTGTTGTTTGGCTGCTTTGTGTATCCTCTCTATTCTGTCTGTATAGACCGGGCAAGTAATTGAATTGGCAGGATGCGCGCCTCGGCAATTAATGCACGTAGCCGGCTCGGTTTTTGGCTTAGTACAATCCTGTGTTGGGTGTTTCTCTGAGCATTTCATGCAACGGTATTCGCGATTGCAATTTGAAGTGGCGTGACCCCACAACTGACATCGGTGGCATTGAGTTATCAACTTTTTGTTGACGTGTCGTTCCCATCTAATGCTGGTGTAGAGTATTGTTCTTATGTTGGCTTGTATTTCTTTTAGTGTGATGTCTGTAGATGTTATGACAAGGTACATGGGTGATATTTTGGTGGTCATTCGGTATACTTTTTTCACTTGTATTTTATTTGTGGCTTGTAGGGCTTCTTCAACTTCCTGGGGCGTAGCTGGCGGGTTCCATTGTAGACCTTTGAGCACGAATGCGTGTGTTTTCTCATTAGTGTCAGTGTATGTGTGATATTGTTGTTTGCTTCTCTGTAGTGCGTTGATTAATAATTGTTTGTCTTCTTGTGTTTTTACCCATACATTAGCATTGTTTTTTGTGTACTTGATTTCAAACGTTCCTTTAATTATTCGTTTTAATTCCGTGCAGAATCCTCGATGATCCACAGTATTTGCTGCAATTATAACAGGTGCTATTGTCGTTTTACGTATCCCTGGCTTGTATCTCTGTTCATGTTTGCTTTGTCTTCTATCGTCGTGTTGTTGCTGTTGTCCTTGTCTATTTTGTTGTTGTTGTGTTTCATTGTCATCTACATAGTCTAGGTCAGTGTACTCCATGCCATTTCCGGTGTCAGATTCATTGTCTGTTAGTATTTCAAACATATTGGAGGTGGGAATATTGCTCACTTGTCCGCCATTTGCACTGGGCGTGGCCTGAGACGTGGATGCTTTCGGGTTCGTCATAATTTCGGTAGGTGTTGCCGGTGGGTGTGGCTTCTGTATTTTCAGCTTTCGTATTGGCCGGCGTTTTACTGGGTCTAGCAAGCCCAACACCTCTAGTGTGTGTCTCTCTATCTCTTCTTCCGTTAGTTGGCTGTTGTTTGGGCTGTTTGACGCTCGTCTCTTTCTCTCTTCTTCTCGCTGCTTGCTCGCTCTGTCGGTGGGTAGCCGAACTAAAGTAGGCACTGGCGTGTCGCGTGGATCATAGTTCTCTTTTAGAACGACCCACGGTCCGTTTTGGTTTTTAGCACTCGCGGCGTTCACATCACTTGCATTGACGTTTATCGTAGCACGTTTTTTACTTTTTTCACTTACTGATCTACTTACACTATTTTTAGAACTATCACTTTTTACACTTGTTACACTCTCATTTTCACTCTCATTTTCACTCACATTCGGGCTAGGTTTACTGTTTTTCACTGTCTTTTTAGTTTTTTGCTTTTCAGTCCTATCTATTTTCGGTGGCATTTGGGGGTTTGAACCCCTACGAGGGTAAGTAACGCGAGCTTTCGCGATACTAAAGTTGAACACACTTCTCTTGCACTTTTTAAGCAGTACCATGCATTAGTATTCACTTTATAAAACAACTGATTTGGATCAATAACAGACTTAAGTCACTAGTCTGAGCTAAGCACAACCGCCTTGTACGAAGGTTGGTTGTGAACTGGGACGAGAACTGGTACTTTCAATGTGATATGGCCGTTGACACAATATTTATTTTGATTAAAAAATATCAAAAATATTTTAACTAAATACCCCTTTATCAATGAAAACTTCAACACCCCCTCCCTCCTCCTCCGGGGGAGATAGTACATGATAGTCACTTCCATACGGAATAAAATAATAATACAAATATACCTTTCATACTATGATGGTTATAAGAATTATCCCAAGATAATTGTTCTTGTTTCTTTCAATCTTTGGAATCCTCGCCACACCAAATTGTCTAAGGAATCATCTTATATGTCTTATGGTTCCTCACTATACTCCATCCATTCATGTCCATTTGGAAGCCGTTGTGTCGTTCCTTTCATTCTTCGGAGTCCACACCACACCAAATGGTCTAAGGAATCACCTTATATGTCTTATTGTTCCGCACTATACGCCATCCACAATATCCATTTGTTTGAAATGATAAGACTGGTTCAGTTTAGAGTCAATTATTATTTTACTCTGCAAATAAACAATGTCTATATTATACTTTATACAAAATATTCCACTACGTAAGTACCTACATCTAGGTATTACCCTAAATCTAATTTTATCTTGCCCCCATTACAAGATTTCGTTAATTCTTAAGTAATCCCTAAATCTTACATACATATAATTCGATACATTAAAAATTGTGACAAACATTATCTTATATTATATATTTATTAATTTATATAGATATTACACTTTATAATATATCGTAATACTTAATTTATACCCTGTAGTTTGTGTGGTGGGATGGAAATAATTATCTCTCGTTTTATTTGAAAGATTGTCAATAATTAAATTTTAAAAAGGGAAAAAAAAATTAAAAAGGGTAATGCCAACGGCACGCGGTGTTCCCAAGCGGTCACCCATCCAAGTACTAACCGCGCTCGACATTGCTTGACTACAGTGATCGGACGAGAACTTTTTTTTTTACAATAATAACTTTATTTATTTCTAATTGTTACATGAACAGCTGCTACAGCTGTGGTCTTATATAAATTATATTATTTAATAAACGTTCCTAGCTTATCGCCTTACCATTTTAAGTTTGTTGGTCTTATTCCTAAAAAAGATTTTGACAGTTATTTTTATTTACATGATTAATGTGCGTTACAATGAGTGTTGTTTGTTATTTAGTTTAGGGATGAGATTTAAGGGAAAAATGATCAAAAAACCCACTTAAAATAATGATGCTTAGTCTAACTTAGCCTAAAATACAACATTATCATTTGTACCTGTCATCTGACAGTTTTTGTTTTGGTTTTTGGGGTTTGCTTTTATTTATTTATTTCTTATGAACTAACAATATTTATAACTTATATTCTAGTGAGTGGATGAATGTATGAATGATAATTTTTATTTTAACGTAACATGGCTCTTACATACTATTGGCTGAATGAATGAATACTTTTATTTTATTTGACTAGCCTATAACCCTTACTTACTAATGCGTAATGTATGAAATGTTTTGATGAATAATTTTATTTTTATTTACAGATGCAGATGCAGTACAATGGTAAGAATATTAATAACAACAGATAACAAACAGCAACACGTAGCTCAGTATATGTGCGACTGCCGGGCGGACGCCACTGGTGCCTGTGAGAAACTAGATTTCGATCTTAAAGATACGTCATCTGTTTGTCACATGGCACCGTCAGCTGTCAGCCTGGTTCGCACATAACCTTGCTTACTGTGTTGCTTGTTTGCCATTGCTTGTATTAAAATAATGATGATGAATAAATGAAGATGATATTTACAATGAATCGTGTTTTGTTTTTATTACACTGAATGTGTTTTTGTTATTTGTGTTATGTGGCTATTTTGTGTTCATGTTTTAATGTGATTGTGTTTAGTTGTCTAAATGTTATAATTTTGAATTTGTTGTATAAGTGTAAAGGCTGTCAACCCTCTGTTTTCTGGTGGACATTGTTTAAGAGTGTTGTTTAAATCTTTTACAAATTTAAGTAGGTTGTCTATATTAATTAGAGAGTGTAGTTCATGCATTTCCGCACTGAGTTCACTGAAAACATTTGCGTTCACTGTGGGAGCACTGAGCACTTGGTGGCCGTAGCTGGAGCTCGGATCCGTAGCTGAGGCTGCTGCAGTGTCTGGTTGTCGTGTTGGTTGTTGTGTTGTCCTGTTGAGCGGTCGTCGTTTCTGTGCTGGTGGTGGTAGCGGTGGGAAGTCTGATCCTCTGGTGTCCGTGGCTGCGCCCGAAGTCCAGGGATTTGTAGATGGTGGCGGTGCAGGTACGTAATCTGCAGTTGTTGTAGCTGGTTCACCGGTGAGTATGTGTTTGATTCTCGGATTTCTCTGTGCGATATATTCTAGTTTACGTAGGTAGAACGGACAGTTCTTATAATTGGCCGGGTGTTCGCCGCTACAGTTGCAGCATTTTGCTTTTGTGTTTGCCGGTTTCTCGCAGTCTCTTGTCAAGTGCGAATCCTCGCACTTGACACATCGAGGCTTTCTGGAACAGTTTGATGTCGCGTGGCCGAACAGCTGGCAACGGTGGCACTGGGTCAGTAGCCTCTTGTTGTTATGCCGTTCCCATTTTATTCTTGTGTAGTTTAAAACTTTAATTTTGGCTTCTATTTGTTTCAGGGATACCGCTGCATCCGTAATCACGAGATAGAGCGGCCTGTGATTCGTCCTCATTGTGTATACACATTTTACAGGGATATTGTATTTTTGTGTTATCTCGCTCTGCACCTCGTCTGTCGTCGGCTGCGAATCTAGTCCGCGGATGACAAATGCGTGCGTCTTTTCTGGTAGGTCAGTGTAAGTATGGAATTCAATCTTGTCTTCTTTTAATGTTTTCATTATTTCATTCTTGTGTTCTTGCTTATCAAGGTATAGGTTTATGTTGTTTCTGGTATAGTTGATATAAAATCCTCCATCTGTCATAGTTTTCAATGTTTCTGTCAAATTCTTGTGATAGTTTGTCTTTGTGTTGTCTCCAGAAATCACTATGGGTGCTGGGGCATGTCTTCTCGATGTTTTTGTTTTTGTCGTCGTTTCTGTTTCCATCTGCTCGAAGTCATCTTCATTGTTGTCGTCATCATCTTCATTGTTGTCGTTGTTGTCCTGTTGTAGTGGGGTAAATCTGTTATTTAGTTTGAGTGGTAGTGCTACACGGCCGCCTCTTCCTCGGGAGGAACCGCCGCGGGGCATGATTGTTGTGGTGTTTGTTGCGTTTTGTTGTGTAAAATCTGAAGTTGCAGTTGAAGTGCTGGCGGTCACTGTAATTTTGGTTGTTTTAGTTGGTGTTACATTTCTGCTACTCACCGCTAGAGTGGGTATCTGTTCAGTCGGTAACGAAGTCTCGCTAGTCTCGCTGCCGGGTGTTGAGGCCGGTATGGTAGGGGCGCTGTACTGTGCTGCGACTATGTCGGTAAAACCGAGCGCTCGCAGCGCGTTGTAGCGTTCTTCTTGAGTGGCTGGCTTAGTTCCGCTACCAGCCGCCGCTTTCGTTTTGTTGACACTTTTTAATTTGAGTTTATTTGTTTTGGTTGTTTTATTTAGATTTCCTGAGTTTTCCGGACTTTCATCCGCTTTTCGTTTTTGGGTATCACTTGGTGTCGCGCATTCACTTTCTGTTTTATTGTTTTTATCATCATTTGTAACTGTCACTTCTTGCACTTGCACATTTTCATTGTTTTCTGTCAAATTAAGCCCTAATTTTATAACATTTTCAGTCTCTGTCTTTTTCTTTATAGGTTTAAACCTATGGACCAGGCCCTTGGCCCTATGAGCACTTTTTCTACCCAGCGTGGGTATGTTTTTCACATTGCTTTAAACACATGTATTATAAGGTCTACAATCGCAAAATTTTTATATGAATAATTGCTGAGCAAACACACTGCTTAACCCGCACAAACTTAAATAACATCCGTCTTCTATGAAGGCCGAAGTATGACTGGGACGAGAACTGGTACTTTCAATGTGATATGGCCGTTGACACAATATTTATTTTGATTAAAAAATATCAAAAATATTTTAACTAAATACCCCTTTATCAATGAAAACTTCAACACCCCCTCCCTCCTCCTCCGGGGGAGATAGTACATGATAGTCACTTCCATACGGAATAAAATAATAATACAAATATACCTTTCATACTATGATGGTTATAAGAATTATCCCAAGATAATTGTTCTTGTTTCTTTCAATCTTTGGAATCCTCGCCACACCAAATTGTCTAAGGAATCATCTTATATGTCTTATGGTTCCTCACTATACTCCATCCATTCATGTCCATTTGGAAGCCGTTGTGTCGTTCCTTTCATTCTTCGGAGTCCACACCACACCAAATGGTCTAAGGAATCACCTTATATGTCTTATTGTTCCGCACTATACGCCATCCACAATATCCATTTGTTTGAAATGATAAGACTGGTTCAGTTTAGAGTCAATTATTATTTTACTCTGCAAATAAACAATGTCTATATTATACTTTATACAAAATATTCCACTACGTAAGTACCTACATCTAGGTATTACCCTAAATCTAATTTTATCTTGCCCCCATTACAAGATTTCGTTAATTCTTAAGTAATCCCTAAATCTTACATACATATAATTCGATACATTAAAAATTGTGACAAACATTATCTTATATTATATATTTATTAATTTATATAGATATTACACTTTATAATATATCGTAATACTTAATTTATACCCTGTAGTTTGTGTGGTGGGATGGAAATAATTATCTCTCGTTTTATTTGAAAGATTGTCAATAATTAAATTTTAAAAAGGGAAAAAAAAATTAAAAAGGGTAATGCCAACGGCACGCGGTGTTCCCAAGCGGTCACCCATCCAAGTACTAACCGCGCTCGACATTGCTTGACTACAGTGATCGGACGAGAACTTTTTTTACCATAGAGAATCTTTATTGTTTGTTAATTTGTTACAGGAATAGCTGATAGCAGCTATGTCTTAAATAGTCAAGTTTACAAGAATAACGTTCCTGGCTTAGTGCCTTACCATTATGATTTATATAGTGTACTTATAACTAGTATTTGATTTGTTACTGATACTTACATGGATGAATGTGTTGAGAAATTAATGGTGTTGTGTGGGATTACTGTGTGATGTTTGGATTAAAGGAAAAAATGAGCAAAAAACCTTTTCTAAATATTTCTACCTAACTTACCCTAATATATAAAACATTTTAATTTATTATCTAGCTATGGCTGTCAAATTTTGTTTTGTTTTCGTTGTTTGTTTATATTTATTGTTTACAATTGATTGCGCTTATGTTTAGTGTACTTATAATAATAAATTTGTGATAATGATAATGATAATGTTCTTATTTTAACTACTTGATTATTATTTATTTATTTAACTAGCCTAACCCTTACTTACTAAAGCGTGATTATATGAAATGTTATGATGAATAATTTTATTTTTATTTACAGATGCAGATGCAGTACAATGGTAAGAAAATTACTTAATAACAACAAATAACAAACAGCAACACGCAGCTCGGTATATGTGCGACTGCCGGGCGGACGCCACTGGTGCCTGTGAGAAACTAGATTTCGATCTTAAAGATGCGTCATCTGTTTGTCACATGACACCGTCAGCTGTCAGCCTGGTTCGCACATAACCTTGCTTACTGTGTTGCTTGTTTGCCACTGATTGTATTAAAATAATGATGATGAATAAATGAAGATGATATTTACAATGAATCGTGTTTTATTTTAATTAAACTGTGTGTGTTTTTGTTATTTGTGTTATGTGGCTATTTTGTGTTCATGTTTTAATGTGATTGTGTTTAGTTGTCTAAATGTTATAATTTTGAATTTGTTGTATAAGTGTAAAGGCTGTCAAACCTCTGTTTTCTGGTGGACAATGTTTAAGAGTGTTGTTTAAATCTTTTACAAATTTAAGTAGGTTGTCTATATTAATTAGAGAGTGTAGTTCATGCATTTCCGCACTGAGTTCACTGAAAACATTTGCATTCACTGTGGGAGCACTGAGCACTTGGTGGCCGTAGCTGGAGCTCGGAGTCGTAGCTGAGGCTGCTGCAGTGTCTGGTTGTCGTGTTGGTTGTTGTGTTGTCCTGTTGAGCGGTCGTCGTTTCTGTGCTGGTGGTGGTAGCGGTGGGAAGTCTGATCCTCTGGTGTCCGTGGCTGCGCACGATGTCCAGGGATTTGTAGACGGTGGCGGTGCAGGTACGTAATCTGCAGTTGTTGTAGCTGGTTCACCGGTAAGTGTGCGTTTGATTCTCGGATTTCTCTGAGCGATATATTCGAGTTTTCGTAGGTAGAACGGACAGTTCTTAAAATTGGCCGGATGTTCGCCGCTACAGTTGCAGCATTTTGCCTTTGTGTTTGCCGGTTTCTCGCAGTCTCTTGTCAAGTGCGAATCCTCGCACTTGACACATCGAGGCTTTCTGGAACAGTTTGATGTCGCGTGGCCGAACAGCTGGCAACGGTGGCACTGGGTCAGTAGCCTCTTGTTGTTATGCCGTTCCCATTTTATTCTTGTGTAGTTTAAAACTTTAATTTTGGCTTCTATTTGTTTCAGGGATACCGCTGCATCCGTAATCACGAGATAGAGCGGCCTGTGATTCGTCCTCATTGTGTATACACATTTTACAGGGATATTGTATTTTTGTGTTATCTCGCTCTGCACCTCGTCTGTCGTCGGCTGCGAATCTAGTCCGCGGATGACAAATGCGTGCGTCTTTTCTGGTAGGTCAGTGTAAGTATGAAATTCAATCTTGTCTTCTTTTAATGTTTTCATTATTTCATTCTTGTGTTCTTGCTTATCAAGGTATAGGTTTATGTTGTTTCTGGTATAGTTGATATAAAATCCTCCATCTGTCATAGTTTTCAATGTTTCTGTCAAATTCTTGTGATAGTTTGTCTTTGTGTTGTCTCCAGAAATCACTATGGGTGCTGGGGCATGTCTTCTCGATGTTTTTGTTTTTGTCGTCGTTTCTGTTTCCATATGCTCGAAGTCATCTTCATTGTTGTCGTCATCATCTTCATTGTTGTCGTTGTTGTCCTGTTGTAGTGGGGTAAATCTGTTATTTAGTTTTAGTGGTAGTGCTACACGGCCGCCTCTTCCTCGGGAGGAACCGCCGCGGGGCATGATTGTTGTGGTGTTTGTTGTGTTTTGTTGTGTAGAATCTGAAGTTGCAGTTGAAGTGCTGGCGGTCACTGTAATTTTAGTTGTTATAGTTGGTGTTACATTTCTGCTACTCACCGCTAGAGTGGGTATCTGTTCGGTCGGTAACGAAGTCTCGCTAGTCTCGCTGCCGGGTGTTGAGGCCGGTATGGTAGGGGCGCTGTACTGTGCTGCGACTATGTCGGTAAAACCGAGCGCTCGCAGCGCGTTGTAGCGTTCTTCTTGAGTGGCGGGCTTAGTTCCGCTACCAGCCGCCGCTTTCGTTTTGTTGACACTTTTCAGTTTAAGTTTATTTGTTTTGGTTGTTTTATTGAGATTTTCTGGGTTTTCCGGACTTTCAACCGCTTTTCTTTTTGTGTTATCACTTGGTGTCGCGCATTCACTGTCTGTTTTGTTGTTTTTATCATCGGTTGTAACTTTCACTTTTTGCACTTGCACATTTTCATTGTTTTCTGTCAAATTAAGCCCTAATTTTATAACATTTTCAGTCTCTGTCTTTTTCTTCATAGGTTTAAACCTATGGACCAGGCCCTTGGCCCTATGAGCACTTTTTCTACCCAGCGTGGGTATGTTTTTCACATTGCTTTAAACACATGTATTATAAGGTCTACAATCGCAAAATTTTTATATGAATAATTGCTGAGCAAACACACTGCTTAACCCGCACAAACTTAAATCACATCCGTCTTCTATGAAGGCCGAAGTATGACTGGGGGACGAGAACTGGTACTTTCAATGTGATATGGCCGTTGACACAATATTTATTTTGATTAAAAAATATCAAAAATATTTTAACTAAATACCCCTTTATCAATGAAAACTTCAACACCCCCTCCCTCCTCCTCCGGGGGAGATAGTACATGATAGTCACTTCCATACGGAATAAAATAATAATACAAATATACCTTTCATACTATGATGGTTATAAGAATTATCCCAAGATAATTGTTCTTGTTTCTTTCAATCTTTGGAATCCTCGCCACACCAAATTGTCTAAGGAATCATCTTATATGTCTTATGGTTCCTCACTATACTCCATCCATTCATGTCCATTTGGAAGCCGTTGTGTCGTTCCTTTCATTCTTCGGAGTCCACACCACACCAAATGGTCTAAGGAATCACCTTATATGTCTTATTGTTCCGCACTATACGCCATCCACAATATCCATTTGTTTGAAATGATAAGACTGGTTCAGTTTAGAGTCAATTATTATTTTACTCTGCAAATAAACAATGTCTATATTATACTTTATACAAAATATTCCACTACGTAAGTACCTACATCTAGGTATTACCCTAAATCTAATTTTATCTTGCCCCCATTACAAGATTTCGTTAATTCTTAAGTAATCCCTAAATCTTACATACATATAATTCGATACATTAAAAATTGTGACAAACATTATCTTATATTATATATTTATTAATTTATATAGATATTACACTTTATAATATATCGTAATACTTAATTTATACCCTGTAGTTTGTGTGGTGGGATGGAAATAATTATCTCTCGTTTTATTTGAAAGATTGTCAATAATTAAATTTTAAAAAGGGAAAAAAAAATTAAAAAGGGTAATGCCAACGGCACGCGGTGTTCCCAAGCGGTCACCCATCCAAGTACTAACCGCGCTCGACATTGCTTGACTACAGTGATCGGACGAGAACTTTTACAATAATAACTTTTTACAATAATAACTTTATTTATTCCTAATTGTTACATGAACAGCTGCTACAGCTGTGGTCTTATATAAATTATATTATTTAATAAACGTTCCTAGCTTATCGCCTTACCATTTTAAGTTTGTTGGGCTTATTCCTAAAAAAGATTTTGACAGTTATTTTTGTTTACATGATTAATGTGCGTAACAATGAGTGTTGTTTGTTATTTAGTTTAGGGATGAGACTTAAGGGAAAAATGATCAAAAAACCCACTTAAAATAATGATGCTTAGTCTAACTTAGCCTAAAATACAACATTATCATTTGTACCTGTCATCTGACAGTTTTGTTTTGGTTTTTGGGGTTTGTTTTTATTTATTTATTTCTTATGAACTAATAATATTTATAATTTATAACTTATATTCTAGTGAGTGGATGAGTGTGTGAGTGATAATTTTTATTTTAACATAACATGGCTCTTACATACTAATGGCTGAATGAATGAATACTTTTATTTGACTAGCCTATAACCCTTACTTACTAATGTGTAATGTATGAAATGTTTTGATGAATAATGAATAATTTTATTTTTATTTACAGATGCAGATGCAGTACAATGGTAAGAATATTAATAACAACACATAACAAACAGCAACACGTAGCTCAGTATATGTGCGACTGCCGGGCGGACGCCACTGGTGCCTGTGAGAAACTAGATTCCGATCTTAAAGATGCGTCATCTGTTTGTCACATGGCACCGTCAGCTGTCAGCCTGGTTCGCACATAACCTTGCTTACTGTGTTGCTTGTTTGCCAATGATTGTATTAAAATAATGATGATGAATAAATTTAGATGATATTTACAATGAATCGTGTTTAATTTATTATTACACTGTGTGTGTTTTTGTTATTTGTGTTATGTGGCTATTTTGTGTTCATGTTTTAATGTGATTGCGTTTAGTTGTCTAAATATTGTAATTTTGAATTTGTTGTATAAGTGTAAAGGCTGTCAAACCTCTGTTTTCTGGTGGACATTGTTTAAGAGTGTTGTTTAAATCTTTTACAAATTTAAGTAGGTTGTCTATGTTAATTAGAGAGTGTAGTTCATGCATTTCCGCACTGAGTTCACTGAAAACATTTGCGTTCACTGTGGGAGCACTGAGCACTTGGTGGCCGTAGCTGGAGCTCGGAGCCGTAGCTGAGGCTGCTGCAGTGTCTGGTTGTCGTGTTGGTTGTTGTGTTGTCCTGTTGAGCGGTCGTCGTTTCTGTGCTGGTGGTGGTAGCGGTGGGAAGTCTGATCCTCTGGTGTCCGTGGCTGCGCCCGAAGTCCAGGGATTTGTAGATGGTGGCGGTGCAGGTACGTAATCTGCAGTTGTTGTAGCTGGTTCACCGGTGAGTATGTGTTTGATTCTCGGATTTCTCTGTGCGATATATTCTAGTTTACGTAGGTAGAACGGACAGTTCTTATAATTAGCCGGGTGTTCGCCGCTACAGTTGCAGCATTTTGCTTTTGTGTTTGCCGGTTTCTCGCAGTCTCTTGTCAAGTGCGAATCCTCGCACTTGACACATCGAGGCTTTCTGGAACAGTTTGATGTCGCGTGGCCGAACAGCTGGCAACGGTGGCACTGAGTCAGTAGCCTCTTGTTGTTATGCCGTTCCCATTTTATTCTTGTGTAGTTTAAAACTTTAATTTTGGCTTCTATTTGTTTCAGGGATACCGCTGCATCCGTAATCACGAGATAGAGCGGCCTGTGATTCGTCCTCATTGTGTATACACATTTTACAGGGATATTGTATTTTTGTGTTATCTCGCTCTGCACCTCGTCTGTCGTCGGCTGCGAATCTAGTCCGCGGATGACAAATGCGTGCGTCTTTTCTGGTAGGTCAGTGTAAGTATGGAATTCAATCTTGTCTTCTTTTAATGTTTTCATTATTTCATTCTTGTGTTCTTGCTTATCAAGGTATAGGTTTATGTTGTTTCTGGTATAGTTGATATAAAATCCTCCATCTGTCATAGTTTTCAATGTTTCTGTCAAATTCTTGTGATAGTTTGTCTTTGTGTTGTCTCCAGAAATCACTATGGGTGCTGGGGCATGTCTTCTCGATGTTTTTGTTTTTGTCGTCGTTTCTGTTTCCATCTGCTCGAAGTCATCTTCATTGTTGTCGTCATCATCTTCATTGTTGTCGTTGTTGTCCTGTTGTAGTGGGGTAAATCTGTTATTTAGTTTGAGTGGTAGTGCTACACGGCCGCCTCTTCCTCGGGAGGAACCGCCGCGGGGCATGATTGTTGTGGTGTTTGTTGCGTTTTGTTGTGTAAAATCTGAAGTTGCAGTTGAAGTGCTGGCGGTCACTGTAATTTTGGTTGTTTTAGTTGGTGTTACATTTCTGCTACTCACCGCTAGAGTGGGTATCTGTTCAGTCGGTAACGAAGTCTCGCTGCCGGGTGTTGAGGCCGGTATGGTAGGGGCGCTGTACTGTGCTGCGACTATGTCGGTAAAACCGAGCGCTCGCAGCGCGTTGTAGCGTTCTTCTTGAGTGGCTGGCTTAGTTCCGCTACCAGCCGCCGCTTTCGTTTTGTTGACACTTTTTAATTTGAGTTTATTTGTTTTGGTTGTTTTATTTAGATTTTCTGAGTTTTCCGGACTTTCATCCGCTTTTCGTTTTTGGGTATCACTTGGTGTCGCGCATTCACTTTCTGTTTTATTGTTTTTATCATCATTTGTAACTGTCACTTCTTGCACTTGCACATTTTCATTGTTTTCTGTCAAATTAAGCCCTAATTTTATAATATTTTCAGTCTCTGTCTTTTTCTTCATAGGTTTAAACCTATGGACCAGGCCCTTGGCCCTATGAGCACTTTTTCTACCCAGCGTGGGTATGTTTTTCACATTGCTTTAAACACATGTATTATAAGGTCTACAATCGCAAAATTTTTATATGAATAATTGCTGAGCAAACACACTGCTTAACCCGCACAAACTTAAATCACATCCGTCTTCTATGAAGGCCGAAGTATGACTGGGGGGACGAGAACTGGTACTTTCAATGTGATATGGCCGTTGACACAATATTTATTTTGATTAAAAAATATCAAAAATATTTTAACTAAATACCCCTTTATCAATGAAAACTTCAACACCCCCTCCCTCCTCCTCCGGGGGAGATAGTACATGATAGTCACTTCCATACGGAATAAAATAATAATACAAATATACCTTTCATACTATGATGGTTATAAGAATTATCCCAAGATAATTGTTCTTGTTTCTTTCAATCTTTGGAATCCTCGCCACACCAAATTGTCTAAGGAATCATCTTATATGTCTTATGGTTCCTCACTATACTCCATCCATTCATGTCCATTTGGAAGCCGTTGTGTCGTTCCTTTCATTCTTCGGAGTCCACACCACACCAAATGGTCTAAGGAATCACCTTATATGTCTTATTGTTCCGCACTATACGCCATCCACAATATCCATTTGTTTGAAATGATAAGACTGGTTCAGTTTAGAGTCAATTATTATTTTACTCTGCAAATAAACAATGTCTATATTATACTTTATACAAAATATTCCACTACGTAAGTACCTACATCTAGGTATTACCCTAAATCTAATTTTATCTTGCCCCCATTACAAGATTTCGTTAATTCTTAAGTAATCCCTAAATCTTACATACATATAATTCGATACATTAAAAATTGTGACAAACATTATCTTATATTATATATTTATTAATTTATATAGATATTACACTTTATAATATATCGTAATACTTAATTTATACCCTGTAGTTTGTGTGGTGGGATGGAAATAATTATCTCTCGTTTTATTTGAAAGATTGTCAATAATTAAATTTTAAAAAGGGAAAAAAAAATTAAAAAGGGTAATGCCAACGGCACGCGGTGTTCCCAAGCGGTCACCCATCCAAGTACTAACCGCGCTCGACATTGCTTGACTACAGTGATCGGACGAGAACTAGAAATAGAAATATCTTTATTTGTTCCAAATATACACAACATACTTGGCTCTAAGCATGTGTGAAAAGTGAGCCGGACGCCACTGTCTCGGAATGGTAAAGTAGATCTCTATCTTGAAGATAAGAGATCTGTTTAGCATTTCCGAGCTAAGCAGTCGCGACTCACTTCACACATGTTATCGCCTACAAAAGTTTTGACGTTTGAGGTAGAAATAATTGTTCCCGGCGCAAGGCCACATCAATTAGTATTTTATTTATACATAGTTTAAAACAATGCCCTAATTATTACATATAAAATGTGTATGTGTATGAATGAAGTGTACTGGATGAGATGAAGTGATCGTGTAGTGTTGGAAAAACTGTACAAAAAACCAACTCTAAATATTTGTGCTTAACCTAACTTACAAACTAAACATAGCGACAGTTGTCAATATTTACAAAGTTATCTTACTTACTAATGAATGACAATGGAATTTTACAATGCGGTTATGATATTTTACATTAAGATTTGATTTTTAGATGTTTGTATTAGAATGCAGATGCTACGTTGTTGCACTTGGAGCGTCGAGTTGGAATATTGGAAGGGTCTGATAAGGCAGCAGATGTTTTAAAGGAAATGGAGCATTACGCTGTCTGATCTCTGTGATTTTACGTGTCAGGGGATTATTGTGTAATTGTTCAGAATAGAATTTCTGTGAGGCATTATGAATATAATCGTGTATGTAAGGTAGCTGTGCTTGCTCGTGTAAATCTACGATTCTAGAATAGCGATCTCCGTTATTTATTAAACGAAGACATTTATTCTGTAACCGTTGTAGCGGTTTCAGTGCTGTGTTGGAGGCGGAGCACCAGACTGGGTTTGCATAAGTGATGATGGGGCGAATGATTGAGGTATATAATAGTTTTTTGTTTTTAGGATTCATGGAGCTGTTCTTAGCAAGGAGAGGATACAAGGACTTAATCGCAATATTCGCCTTCTTGATGGAATTATTAATCTGTGGATTGTAAAATAATCGCGGTTCTAGGACAACACCTAGATATTTAACCGTTGTCTTTGGCTTTGTGCTGTGTCCGTGGAGTGTGAGAGGCGTGTAGACGGTGTTGTTTGTGAATTTTCGTGTAAAAACGATGGATTCCGTCTTTGTGTGGTTAATTTGGATCTTCCATAAGCGCCAGTAGAGGGTAAGGATATTCAAATGAATTTGAATTTGTTTATTAGCAACTTCTGCCGAGAACGACGACGAATAGAGTGCCGTGTCGTCTGCGTAGAGTGCTGTTTCTGTTTTAGGGAATGTTGGGAAGTCGTGCAAATATAAAATGAACAAAAATGGCCCCAGGCAACTACCCTGCGCCACGCCTGCGAGGATAGAGCGAGGGGTTGAAAAACTATTATTAACTTTGACTCTAAAAAATCTACTACTAAGGTAAGAATAAATTAATTTTACTAAAATTGGAGGAAAGTTCGCACGAATAAGTTTATAAATGATTCCTTCTAGCCAGACTTTGTCAAAAGCCTTCTCCACGTCTAGAAGGGCCATCACCGTGACCTTTTTCTTATTGAACTGAGTGGTTATGTCGGTCACGATCCGTGCGACTTGTTGGACAGTGGAATGCTTGGGTCTGAAGCCGAACTGAAAGGAAGGGATGATCCTGGACTTCCTGGCATGCCTCTGCAGGCGATGGAGTATGACCTTCTCAGCAACCTTTGACAGTGTACTGAGAAGGCTGATGGGCCGGTAACTTAAGGGAAGTTGAGGATCTTTGTTCGGCTTCGGGAATGGCATAACATTAGCACTTTTCCAGCAAGCTGGAAAGTAACTAAGTTTAATGCTTGAGTTTACAATGTTGGTGAATTGGCAGAGGGCCTTACGAGAAAGATTTTTTAAAACTACATTTTGAATTAAATCGGAACCTGGCGCTTTTAGGTTAGGTAAGTGTTTAATGATGCTAGCTATTTCTGATGGTGATGTAAGGAGTTTAGCTAGCATTGTTGGGTCAGTATTATGTTCTAAATTCAAAAAATCTTTTACAGAGGTCGTAATTCGGATTTGCTCTGGAGAGGAATCTGGTTCAATGTGATGAACATTCTCGAAGGCGTCCGCAATCGCTTCAGCCTTCTGTTCATCGGAAAAGAGGATGTTGCCGGCGTGTTGCAACGTAGGGATAGGTTTGTATGTTTTTCTGAGGGTTTTTGAAAGTTTCCATAAGGTGTTGTCGTTGGGATTTAAAGATTCTAATTTTTCTTTCCATTTATCATTACGGTAATTTTTAATTTGAGTTTTAATTTCTGCGTTAAGCGCTTTAAGGGAATTTTGGAGGGCAGGATCACGATGACGTTGCCAAAGTTTTCTTGTAGCGTTTCTACGTTTTATAAGTGTAGTGATGTGATGAGGCAATTCATCTCGCTGTCCACGTAGTTTTACTACGCTCGTGTGCTTTTTGAGAGCACGTTGAATTGCCTGCGTGTATGTGTCCACTAGCATGTCCAACTCATGCGTCGTGGTTGCGTGTTGTGTGACTGTTATAAGCCCGTCAAGGGTTTGACGGAACTTATTCCAGTCTGTGTGTTTATAAGTGCGTGTGTAAATTGTATTGTCTGTGTGCGTGTTGCTTTGGACGTTCATTTCTGCAATAACGGGACAGTGATCCGAGTTAAGCTCGGCTAATGCAACAGGGTCCGTGATGTTGACCACGTTTTTACATACAAATATATCGAGTGTTGAAGGCGTCATGTTATTAACAGGGAAGTGAGTGGGAGTTGAAGGGTGTAAAATAATGGCATTATGAGATTGTATGTAATTGTGTAGGGTTGTACCGTTCACGTTTACTCTCTGGCAGTTCCAGGCTGGATGATTCGCATTAAAATCTCCGAGTAACAGCACTTTGCCGCTAATACTGAGTAGTGCGTGTATTTCGTGTGATGAGTAGTGGTTTGCTGGTCTGTTGTATGTGCAAACTATGTGTGTGTTATCAGACAGCTTTATGCCTACTGCCTCCAAGGATGTTTGCGGTAAGCGAGTACTCATATGTGTGATGTTGTTTTTGACCAGGATGGCGACGCCGCCAGCTGGTACGTGTGTTTGTGTAGGTCTATCTCTGCGGTGCACAGTATAGCCTTTAATGATGAGTTTGTCTGTAGGTGTTAATCGTGTCTCTGTAAGTGTCATAATATGTATGTCATGTGTGTGTAAGAAGTGAATGAGCTCGCCTACACGGGTTTTGACCCCGTTCGCATTCCAAGTGCAGATATTAGTATTAATGGTGAATTATATGTCGTAGTCTGTGATTTTTTGTATGAAGTGGAATGATGTGTATGAACGGTCTGATTTATTAGAGCATGCTCTTAGTGTTGTATTAAAGTCTTTTATGAATTTGAGTAGGTTGTCTAAGTTTATTAATGATTTTAGCTCCGTGATTTCCTGAGCTAACTCACTGAACACACTTACACTGGGGGGGTCACTGGCGTCCATGCGCGGGGCGGGGGGTGCTGCTGCGTGTCCTGCAGCGTCTAAGTTCCTCGCTGGTGGTGGAGGGGCGATGTATGCGGCAGACGGGTCGACTGACTGCTGCTGTTGACTCAGCTGGGCTCTTCGGTCCCTCAGGATGTGCGCCGGCGTCGGCAGTAGCGGGAACTGCGTGCGTCTGGAGGTAACACCAACCTGTGGCTGAGCTCCTGCTAGCCATGGGTTCACTGTGGGCTGAGGAGCAGGAATAAATATTTTTTCTTTTTCAGGCTCACCTGTCATTTGCTTGAGGATCCTGGGATTGCGTCTGGCTGCTTCCTGCAGCTTCTTCATGTAGGCTGGGCACTCTTTGAAGTTCGCCGGGTGGTTGCCGCCGCAGTTGCAGCACTTGGCGTCCTGGGTCCGGTCAGTTTTGGCGCATTCTCTAGTCAGGTGATTTCCGGCGCATTTCACGCATCTTGGAGCGCGGTGGCAGTTGGAGGTAGCGTGTGAGAAATTTTGGCAACGATGACACTGAGTGATGAGGCGCTTATTCTCATGTCGTTCCCATTTGATTTTGGTATAAAGCACGTATTTGACTTTCGCCTGTATTTCACTCAGTGTCACCGCTGCGCTGGTGACAACTAGATAGAGCGGTCGATATTTGGTCCGCATGGAGTAGACATTTTTGACTGGTAGGGAGTACGTATCAGCTAACGCTTTCTGGATTTCTGCTGCTGGAGGTGCTGAGTCCAGTCCGCGTAGTACGAAGGCATGTGTTTTCTCTTCTCTCTCCGTGTACGTGTGGAATTGTGTGTTGTCTTCTTTAAGTTTATTTATGACTTGTTCTTTGTCTTCCATCTTGTCGCAGAAGAGATTAACATTATGCCTGGTGAATGTGAGGTGGAAGCCATTCCCTACCATATCCTCAATCATATTTGTGAGCCCTTTGTGATTGGTGGCGTTTCCCGGTATAATAATCGGGGCTGGGGCTCGTCTCCGCGGTGTCCGTTGTTGAGTTTGTGTTTGTGTTTGTCTAGTGTCATTCTCATCGCCGCTGTCTCCACTGTCGTTATCTGTGAGTGGTGCGAATCTATTTTTTATTTCTGTGGGTACAAAGATTTTGCGAGCAATTCTTGTTACTTTGTGTTTATTTTTGTTGTGATTTGTGTTTGTTGCAGTGCCGCTGGGTCCCGCCATTATGTTGTTGGCTGTGTCGGTATCTACCTCTGCTCCGTTTGAAGTCTGTCTACTGGCCGCCAGGGTCGTCGTGTTGTCGTCTGCAATGCCGAGCACTTCTAGCGCGTACCGGTGTTGTGTGTCGGTAAGTTGGTTGTTTGCGCTACTGGCCGCTTGGTCGCTCTGTGTTTCTCCTGCTTGTTCTGTTGTCCTCGCTGTTTTTTTAATTACATTTTCCGGCTTTTCCGGGCTATCTTCCGCCTTCCTTTTGTTATGGCTCTCTTTCTCGCTGTTTTTTCCGTGTTGTTTTTCACTTTCACTGTCACTTATGGTGTCATTTTTTACCACGTGTTGGTTTATAAACGTTTGAAATTTCTCTCTCTGTTCTTTAGGTTTTTCTAATTGGTCTGTTTTACTTGCACTGCTATTGTCACTGTCCTGCCCGTGCACACTCTCGTTTTCACTCACACTCACAATATCACTTTCATTGTCACTAAGATTTTCAGTCTTTTTCTTTTTCTTTCTAGATTTGGGTCCGGGCTTAGGGCCCATGCCCTTAACGGAGCGTTTGTATTTGTATACAATTCTGGATTGATGAGACGGTTTTCTATTAGAAGGTATTCTCATACACTTATTTGATGAACTATGAACTAAAAACTTTTATTTACTTTCAAGGTTAAGCCACTCTCGCTAAGTCAGAAGCTTAGCACAAACACACTGCACGTCCGACCTGTACAAGGTGATCCGTGCAACGGGGGGGACGAGAACTGGTACTTTCAATGTGATATGGCCGTTGACACAATATTTATTTTGATTAAAAAATATCAAAAATATTTTAACTAAATACCCCTTTATCAATGAAAACTTCAACACCCCCTCCCTCCTCCTCCGGGGGAGATAGTACATGATAGTCACTTCCATACGGAATAAAATAATAATACAAATATACCTTTCATACTATGATGGTTATAAGAATTATCCCAAGATAATTGTTCTTGTTTCTTTCAATCTTTGGAATCCTCGCCACACCAAATTGTCTAAGGAATCATCTTATATGTCTTATGGTTCCTCACTATACTCCATCCATTCATGTCCATTTGGAAGCCGTTGTGTCGTTCCTTTCATTCTTCGGAGTCCACACCACACCAAATGGTCTAAGGAATCACCTTATATGTCTTATTGTTCCGCACTATACGCCATCCACAATATCCATTTGTTTGAAATGATAAGACTGGTTCAGTTTAGAGTCAATTATTATTTTACTCTGCAAATAAACAATGTCTATATTATACTTTATACAAAATATTCCACTACGTAAGTACCTACATCTAGGTATTACCCTAAATCTAATTTTATCTTGCCCCCATTACAAGATTTCGTTAATTCTTAAGTAATCCCTAAATCTTACATACATATAATTCGATACATTAAAAATTGTGACAAACATTATCTTATATTATATATTTATTAATTTATATAGATATTACACTTTATAATATATCGTAATACTTAATTTATACCCTGTAGTTTGTGTGGTGGGATGGAAATAATTATCTCTCGTTTTATTTGAAAGATTGTCAATAATTAAATTTTAAAAAGGGAAAAAAAAATTAAAAAGGGTAATGCCAACGGCACGCGGTGTTCCCAAGCGGTCACCCATCCAAGTACTAACCGCGCTCGACATTGCTTGACTACAGTGATCGGACGAGAACTTTTTTTTTTTTTTTTTATAATAATAATTTGATTTATTGATCATTATTACATGGTCCCCTGATAATCAGGAGGATTCTTAAAACATTTCACTTACTTACTTACTAACGTTCCTGGCTTCTTGCCTTACCATTTTGTTTCCAATTTAATTAATTAATATTATTAAAATAATTAAGGATTTATATACAGGGTGTGTGTGAATAAATGCTGTGTGCGTGTAGATGAGTGTGTAGTGGATGTTTTGGGAGAAAAACAGGGAAAAAACTCTCTTTAAATAATTATTGTACATGTCTTAAAAATAACTTAACCTAATTATAACATAACATTTGAGTCGATTCTACTTTTTGTGTGTTGTGTTTGTTTTGTGTTTTAGATTTTTATTATATTTTATTTTTGTGTTGTTTTGTTTCATTATTTTACATTCTACATAATTCTTATTTCTTAAAACAAATGAGTGATATTATGATGTTTGAATGATTGAATGATAATGATATTTACAATGAATTATAAATTTTATTTCTATAATAATACATTATTGTAAATTTATTAATTAATTATTATCAATTTACATGGAATGCATGGAGTGAAATGAGTTTAACTTAAATATTGTATGATTGGATGTTCTGTATGAAATTGAATGCTGTGAGAGCTTTATTTTGTGGTTCACAAGTACTTAGATGTCTATTCATATCTTTAATAAATTTTAGTAGATTACTTAAATTAACATGTTTATTTAATTGGTTCATTTCTTCACTGAGTTCACTAAATATGTTGTAATTGATGTTTGTGTTTTCAGAAATGTCCATGGGCGTCGCACTAGGGGCTTGCACTGTCACTTGAGTGTTCAGGGGGGGATTGAGGCCGGTGTTTGGGCGGTGCTCTGCTGTCTGGGGCTGTGGACGTTGCCGTCGTCTCTGCAGTGGCGGTGGAAGTGGTGGGAAGTCGCTCCCTCTGGACGCCTCGGCAGCTCCGGATGTCCAGGGGTTGGTGGCTGGTGGCGGTGCAGGTTTGTATCCTGGTTCATTATTAGCTGATTCTCCCGTTAGTATGCGTTGTATCCTCGGATTTCTTTTAGCTATTATTTCCAATTTTTTAATATATACAGGGCAGTTTCTGTAATTAGCTGGATGTTGGCCCTTGCAGTTACAGCATACAGCTTTCTCTGTGGCGTCCTTGGTGCAGTCTCTAGTTAAGTGCGACTCTTCGCATTTGACACATCTTGGCGATCTGTAACAATTTGAGGTAGCGTGCCCAAAGTGCTGGCACCGCTGGCACTGGGTGATTAGTTTTTTATTTTCGTGCCTTTCCCATTTTACCTTAGTGTAAAGTATATATTTTATTTTTGTTACCAGCTCGTTGAGCACTGTAGCTGCGCTGGTAATAACGAGATACAGCGGCCGGTATTTTGTTTTCATTGCGTAGACTTTCTTGATTTTTAGATTGTGTTTTTCTGTTAGAGTAGTTTGAACTTCCTCCGGCGTAGGCTGCGAGTCCAGGCCACGCAGGACGAAAGCGTGTGTCTTTTCCTCGTGATCCGTGTACGTGTGATGTTCTATTGCTTCTTCTTGTAGTACTTTCATTATGTTTGTCTTGTGTTCTTTATTTTTTATGTATAGGTTCATGTTATTTCTAGTGTAATTTACAAAAAATTCACCTTTTGTTATGTCTTTGATTGCCTCTGCGAGCGCTTTGTGATCGTTGGCTTTGCCGCCCGGGATAACAATGGGGGCTGGAGTATGTCTTCTTGATGTTTTTTCCGTTGTTGTGTCTTCTTGCTCTTCTCCTTCGTAGATGACGCTGTCATCATCATCATCTTCAATGTCTTGTCGTTGTTGAAGTGGTGTATATCTGTTTTTGAGTTGAAGTGGCACGCGACCGCCTCTTCCTCGAGAGGCACCGCCGCGGGGCATTGTTGTGTTTGTGTTTGTTGTCGATTTTACGTATAATTGTTGTTTACTTGTGCCAGCTGTTGCTGGATGACTGATCTCTGTGATGTTGGTTTTTGTCTTTGGTGCCTTAGTTCCGCTATTGTCCGTTAGGGCGGCGCTCGGATCTGCCGGTAAGTCAGGTTCACTGTCGGGTATGGCGGCCGGTAAAGTAGACGGTTTGGGTGCGCTGAGTTCGACCGCATGCGCGTCGGTAATGCCGAGTTCGCGCAGCGCGTAGTAGCGTTCTTCTTGCGTGAGCGGATTAGTTCCGCTACCGCCCGCTGTGTTTGTATTATTTGTACTGTCAACAGTTTTTAATTTCAATCTGTTTGTTTTCTTCGATTTATCTGGTTTTTCCGGGCTTTCAAGCGCTTTTCTTTTTGTAGTTTCGTTTGATTTCGCACATTCACTATCACTTTTATTATTATAACTTTCATCGTCACTGATGGTGACCACTTTCGTTTGAATAATTATATCGGATAGTCTCTTTTTAACTGGTTTATTGTCATTTTCAGTCTTAGCATTGTTTGTTGCACTTTGTGTGCTTGAGAATGATGTATCACTGTCGGTCTTATGCTCAGTTTCACTTTCACTCTTGGTATCACGCACCACTGTTTTCTTTTTGTTCACATTTTTAATAGTCTTTTTAAACTGTTTCTTTTTTATTGTTGCAGGTATCACTCTGGGCTTGGAGGGCATGCCCTTAGCCCTTTGCACCTTTATCAACCCCAGCAGGGCTGTTTTTTGGACACCGCCTTATTCACAAACACTATAAGGTTCAATTTCGCATAAATTTGACACTTGCTAACTCAGTAATAACTAAACTTAGCGCGCACAAACTTTATCCATCCGAACTCTCCAAAGACCGAATTGGAACTGGTACTTTCAATGTGATATGGCCGTTGACACAATATTTATTTTGATTAAAAAATATCAAAAATATTTTAACTAAATACCCCTTTATCAATGAAAACTTCAACACCCCCTCCCTCCTCCTCCGGGGGAGATAGTACATGATAGTCACTTCCATACGGAATAAAATAATAATACAAATATACCTTTCATACTATGATGGTTATAAGAATTATCCCAAGATAATTGTTCTTGTTTCTTTCAATCTTTGGAATCCTCGCCACACCAAATTGTCTAAGGAATCATCTTATATGTCTTATGGTTCCTCACTATACTCCATCCATTCATGTCCATTTGGAAGCCGTTGTGTCGTTC